>OX183134.1:40466418-40618918 GCA_945261195.1 Cryptosula pallasiana | reverse complement strand
AAACAGAAAATAATTTATTTTTCAGTCAGAAAACTACGTTTCATTCGCGGGAAAACCAATCCTTTTTCCGGATTGAGGATGATTATTTTCCGAGTGATAAAATAAGTCTTTATTTGCGTGAACTTGTGTTGTTTTTTAAACAAAAAATGATTTATTTATCAGTCAGAAAACTGTGGTTCATTCGCAGGAAAACGAAAAAGTGTTACCAGATTGAACATGATTATTTTCCATGCAATGAAACGGATTTTTTTTGTGTGTATTTGTGTTGTTTTCAAAACCTGGAATAATTTACTCTTCAGCCAGAAAATTATGTTTCATTCACACGAAAACAAAAAATTTGTTCCAGATTAAAAATGATTGTTTTTCGCGCAACAAAATAAATTTCTTTTTGCGTGAAATTGGGTTATTCTTCAAACAAAAAACAATTTATTTATCAGTCAGAAAATCATGTTTCATTCGCGGTAAAACAAAGAAATGTTTCTAGATTGAAAATGATCATTTTCCACGCGTCATGAGAAATTTCTATTTGTGTGGAATCGTGTTGTTTTTCAAACCAAAAATGTTTATCTTTCAGCCAGAAAACTATGTTTCATTCGCGTGAAAATGAAGAAATTTCCCAGATTGATATTTTCCACATGAATATCCCTATGATACTTGGTGCGACATCAGCTATTTAAGAAGCACTGCTTTCACACAGAAATCATCCACTTCAACATCAGCAACTGAAGGAACAACATATACTACAGCAAGGAATTCCTGTACTAAGGTAAAAAAATGATATGTAAATTTTTTTACTATTTGAGACACTCAACTCACTCTTCAAATTATTTAAAAAGAAAACAAAATCATAACCCAGATTTTTATTTTATCTTTTTAGAATGTTTAGACAAGTCAAAACAAAACAATTAAAGAATGAGGAGCTGGAAACCCAACAGGTTTTTTTATCAACCTTGTTCTGTTACCGATATGTCTTTAAACAGAATTCTACGTTCTCAAGTGATAAAAAAGATGATGGTGATGATGATGTTGATGATGACTCGAACTGCACAAAAAGAGATGGAATGGAAGTTTATGACAATGTACTTCTGTTGTGGATTTTCATCACATACACTCCTGCGCACCTTATCATTATCAAGCCTACTAATGACTAGACTCAGAAGCAATCATATCGGTCAATACCGAACTTACCGACCCTGCATGGTAGGACTATACCGACCCTGTATAGAACCATACCGATCCTGTATAGGACTATGCCGACCTCACCGAGTCGGCAGGAAGTGAATCATCATAGCCTGAGGACCATAAAATATCCTAAAAGCCCCAGGAAGATGGATCCAGGACTTAACTACCCCTAAACCAGAGGAGGAGCGGATACAAAGGCTGCAAAGGCGGGACAGGAAGTGGATAAGCCGTTGATTGGACAATTGCCTTATAATTCCTCCTACATTTGATGGGACCATATCTACCTTAGTCTTGTGATTCATTGTTTATTATTATAAGCTTTTGTATTGGTAAATCAAGTATTATTATCTTGTGATTGGTTGTGACAAAGACCACTTCCTGTCACTTCCTGTGAGATGCCTATAAAAGGCAGAACACTTGTTATTTACCTTCAGTTATTGTTTAGAGTTTCACCTTTTACTAACTCATATTTATTCTGGATGAATAAATGGCTTATTACTCAATAGCACTGTAGTAATGCGTTTGAGCCGAGGGCTCTGTTTCGGTTGTAGAGTTCAGACTCTATCTCGGTGGCATACCGACCCTGCTGTTGTAGCAGGTGAAATATAACAACTGGTGGCAGCAAGCTACCGACCTCAGCTAGTGGGTTTCAGCCCACAAAATCCACTACACTTCTTCAACGTACTGAGATTCCCTTTCAAGACACTATAGTCAACACCCTGTCAGATCTCATCATCAAGAGCGCCTCTCTGTTAAATACTCTGTCTCCAGCTTGCCGAAAAAAAACCTTGAAAAAACAGTAAAGATTTAGGAACTACCAATACCTACGGTTATGCAGGTATTAACCATTGAATTTCATGATAAAACGAACTGCAGTGTCATCCACAACTATAAAAAGGATAAAAAGATAGTTAGAGTGAAGAGTACTATTCCATCTGATGTAGGATTACTTGTTAATAAGGCTACGCCAACAAAACCATCAATTTTGATCTACATGGGTGTTAAAAAGACTGGAAAAGCAATTTTTGTGCTGCTAAAGACAAAGGATGTTGTCGAAAGTGGAAGGATGCATTCGATATATTACCGGGAAAGAGTATGAGACAAATCAATGCTTATTTTGACGTAACTCACCTCCAAGATTTCCCAACGCCATATGTTTCCAAAACCCAAAAATGCTAACCACATGTGACAGACGTTGGAGCGAGTCTGGTGAGTCTTTTGTAGCTCAATACAGATGTATCGTTAATGGGGAGCTACTGGTTGGGGGATATGTACATCCCTCTTCAAATAGCTTCAGCTGTGATAGCAGAAAGATGTGCAGTTATTCTGTTCAAAGGACTGAAAAAACGATACTTTTCGCAGCCAAAAAGGTCTTGTTCTGACTACAAAGCAGCATTTCTCCGGCGGAATAATGATTGTTTTTGTACTAAACACACGAATTTTTGAGCTATATTTTTTTTGCAAAAATTCTTTATAATATATATATATATACATTTTTCGCACAAATCAAGCGGATAAAACATCTATTTTATGACATTAAAACATAGTTTTCTGACTATTTCACCCAAAAATCTTTTATAATATATATAAATATATACATTTTTTTGAGCAAAAAGTGTTTTTTTAGGGTTGAAAAAACAGGATATTTCGGGTAAAAAAACAACATTCCTCCTGTAAAACAATGAATTTTTTTGCACAAAAACACAGACTTTTGAGCTTTTTTCTAAGTGTAAAAAAATACACATTCTCACGTAAAAACCCTTTACATCATTTATATTTTTTCACACGAATAAAAATTTTTGTATTACGCAAATAAGTCTTTGTTTTCCACATGATTACCAAGATTTATCCGCGTGAATGAAACATAGTTAGTCGCGTGAATAAAACAGCACCATTTACTGTCTGAGGAAACGAAATGTTTCAATGTAAAATAATTCCATTCACTGCGTGAATAATCTATCTTTATTACAGAGGTTTTTTCCGTGAATAACATCATTGTACGCGGGAATACCACGATTTTTCCAAGTAAATAGAGCATACCTTTCGCGTAAATAAAACAGCACCAATTTATCTCTGAGAAAGGAAACTTTTAACGTAAAATATTGAGTTTTTTAACTGTAAAAATACACATTCTCGCGTGAAAGCCCTTTACAACATATATATTTTTTCGAGGGGATAAAAAATACGTTTTATTGTGCGTTTTATTGCGTTTTATTGTCTTTTCACGCGAATACCAAGATTTTTTCGCGCAAATAAAACAACACCATTTTCTGGCTGAGAAAACAAGCTATTAACGTAAAATAATCCCATTTTTCGCATAAATGATTTATATGTATCATAGAGGGTTTTTCGCGTGAATAACACTATTATAAAAGGGTTTTCGCGTGAGTATTCTCATTGGATGTGGGGTTAATAAATGGGCATAGCTTTTAGTATTTAAGAACTGCTTTCTCTACATAGAAATCACTCTCTTCAACAATAACTTTTGAATAACCATCTACAGTATTCATTATACGACTAACAGCAGACATCTTGGTGATAAGGTAAGAATGCGCACGAAACCCCTACGCATTGCTCACACAGTCATTTACAGATTCATGGGAGATCATGGCTGTTTGATGACCTGAAAAGTCTCATCCTTCCTAAGACCACTTCAACAATAAAAACTACAGACATGGCATTAACCATTACAAAAACGCAATAAAACACAGCAATTGATTAAAAAACATAATCTTACGACCAGATAAAATGAAGCAGCTTCGCTGTTGTTGAGTGACTTGGCTGTAAAAGAGAAAAAAGCATTGAAGTTTTCTATATTCTATGATGTTGGTGACAAGAATGACAAAAGCGATGATGAAAGTGATTGTGAAGATTATGATAGTGATGATAGCTCAGATGTTAATGATGTTGAAGACAGTGATGATATCAATGACAGTGATGAAAATGAGGACTGAGAATGAAAACGCAATACGAAGAAAACAATGCTGAAATCTACCGTCTGGACAAGGTGCGTGGCTCTTTAACTAGCCCCATTATACTACTAATCATTACAAATAGTTTTACTAGTTATCAACTAGATAATTATCTCATGTATAATACATACGTGATTTTTAGGATAAAGTGTTTTAGTTACTTTAGCGATGTCTATGTAAGCTTTTACCTGGATCTTGCATACAAGTAGATGACTGACGAGTAATTAGAGGTGACAAAAACTGATGATCGCTAAAATATTAACATTTAACTTTGGACTCTCATATTTGCATTGTGCTTTAATTTTTACCGACTTATGGTAATGAAACAATTTATTATTTATATAATTATTAGAGCTGTTGTTGGAAAGAGTATTTTTAATTTTTAAATCTCACACACAAAAAAAACGGAAAAAAATTCAATCAACCGGATATTGATCTAAAATGCATTTAGTAATGACTCTTTTTAGATTTATTAAAATTTAAATAACTATACGATAAAGCACTTTTGTCTTACTTACATTCTTATGTATGTTCCTTGTAAAGGGAAAGCAGAGATTAATCTCAATGAACTGTTTTATTGCAATAAAACAACTTTTTTGTAATTCTACAAGATATTGGTAGAACTTTATTATGTAAGCTTTTGACATTAAAGTATTAAGTATTTCACAGGTTTGATGTACAAAGCAAACATATTCCTAGTTGACTCTTTCTTGATACTAAACACTCTCTCATACATTAGAGGATATCCTTGAGACATTTTTCTACTAATTTAATCGGTTCATCATTGGTAAGACTGGATAAAAACAAAATTATCCAAACTAGTAATTAATTATAAACTTTACATAAAACAGTTGAATAAACCAGGGGTGAGAGATGTGATGTGATACTTTAATTATTAGTGAGATCAAAAACTTACAAAAACTCTGTCTCAGAAGTACCATATCTCTAATGGTAAAATTTTCTTGTACGGATATGTGTGTGTGCGTGCGTGCGTGCGTGCGTGCGTGCGTGTGTGTGTGTGTGTGAGATAGATAAGACTTTGCAAGAAAAATTGTATAAACTGACTTAATCATTTGTTACTGTATAGTAGTTGCCAGCCATTGTTCTCATTTCAGCTGTTTACTAACACTGTTGCTGCTGATATTGAGATAGAGATGATGGTGTATAGCAAAAGTCTTTGTTCTTATATACTTACAACATGTAGGGCGAATAGGGTAATAGTTTAATCAAAGCACTAGTCAAGTGCACCTTCTTCGACATTTATTATTATTGAGCATTTTTGGTCTATCTGTCATCACAATATCGATAATAATTGCTTTGTCACACGAGTTTAAGCGAATGATTTATGAGTATAATTTAGAAGTGGTAATCAAGTAGTTGTGTTCTCACCACGATGATCATGTATAGTCCTTTTTCTATCCAAATTCAATCATCCACAATAATAATTGCTTTACTTAGCTTTCAGCTTATAACTTTCAATGCATAACACTCAGATTATAACAATTGTTTGTTTTTTAAACGATTTTTTAAACTCTCATAAGCCTATTACGGATCAGCAAGTTTGTTTCAAAATGCAATTGACAGCAAAACCTTCTCTTAAATAGCTTATTACAATAACACATTACAAAAAACTATTGTTTCCCTATTGTTTCAGGTCATACTGTTGGGCACGCCACAGATCGTGACACTTGTAACGATACAATAACAGTTCTATCAATATCGTTTGAACATTTATATGCCATATCTTATATTATTTACCATTTTTCTATCTTATTGCAAACATGTGCATGCATCTCTGTTCAATCAACCATGCCACTAAGGACAACGTAATCATATTTACTAAACATTCTATTAGCCAGTACGAACCAATCAATCAGACAAGCGTTGTCTGCTTTTGTTGCCTCTGATATTTTACCCAATCCTTTGTGAACAGATTGTATAAATGTTTGTAACAATGCATAATAAAATCAGAGTTAACCTGACTCTCACAACCTTCGATGACTCTCACCCTGCTCAGATCAAAACAACTTAACTCAAGCAGCAGATAACATACAGAACAACCACTTGGTCGAAGTTGACTATCGGTGCGGGCAATTGTTAGTAGAAAGTGAACAGTCAAGTCGACATTCACTGCGTACCACCTACGGGCATATGATACTAGAACGTTTGTTCCACTTGATAGTTCGACTCCTCGCAGCTAGTCATTTCGGCCAGAAAATCAGTGGAGAGTGTGGCAGTCATATTGACTCCTCACTGTGTATAGCTCACGAGCATATAACGCTGCAAATTCTGCTTGATTAGATTAATCTATCGACCTCCTCACCTGTCAAAATATACAAAGATAACAACTACACTGCAATAACCATACACTACATTGTGGGAATCTGTACAGGTGGAAAGCTACCTCTAGTCTCCCAACTAATTCCTGTAAAATACTGTAATGGATTCCGGTTTTGTTCCCACAAAACTCCGCAGGTCTCAAGTATTATACCTCTCTTCAGAGGAGACTGGGCTGCTCAACAGTAACAACTAGGTAGAACACTGCCCGATCATTTGATATAGACAGAGCCCGCGGCTCAAACAAACTTCACAGAGTGTGGTTTGAATAATGGCTTTATTTCTCAACACCATAGTCCTAGGGTGGCTATCCACTAGGGTGATTGACAAGATGTGAGTGAATGAATGCAATGAGTATATACAATTTCAGCCCTTTTATAGGCAGTGGGCAGGAAGTTATTAGCATAACATTGTATAAAAGTAAAGGCACAAGAAGTAATTAGACCATTGAGAATACATATATAACTAGACTAAAATGTTTTCTCTGTAGAGAAAATAAAAGCCATACAGATGCACGGTTCAACGAAAAAAAAATTGTTCAAATTCGACTTACGGTTCAAAAGTTATGGAGCAAAATGCATTTTTTGAGGAGTTATCCTCTCGGAATCCATCTGAAAAGGCAACTATGAGTAACTTTACATGGTACAAAGAAATTTGGCAGCTTTCCAAGTAAGCAGCTCATGGCTTGAATGATTATGAACGCATCAAGTTGTTTTTATACGCCCAAATTGCCTGACCAAGACGGAAATTGAATTGATTTAGGAGTTACCCTCTCAACAAAACTTTCAAAGTTTTTAGGCAGTTACTATAGTGACATAACATAACAATTAGACGAGACCAGCTGCGCAATTTGATGATATATGTTAATATAACTTAGGAGTTGTCCTCTCTGTTTAATGTTTAACATCAATACACACAAACAACACTGTTCTGCTCATATATTACTACTGTTCATTTTTTCTTCGGAATGTTAGTCAATGTGACTGAATCAATGTGTCTTCCAAAATCGGTTATGATCAACGTAAGTAAGAACCAATAAAAACTGTTATTGCTTTGAGTTTTAATGGAAAAGCGTGTTGTGGTGTGAAACCATTGTATATGGCATTATTGGCTGTAAAACATGCACACATGGCTTTGATTAAAAAAAGTTTTAGTGACTTGCAAGAAATGGTTCAGAAGTTAAAAAGCAATATGAGGGTTCTGTTAGGAGTTTTCTTCTCCGAGTGGCAGGCAACTCTCTGAATTGCCTGTCAAAGTACACATGCATTTGGCAACATTCCAAGCAAGCTAGTTAATGCTAATGCCTCTATTCACTTGAATGAACTATGACGTTGCGTCATTACGCAGCTCAGTTCATAACGTTGTTGATCCAACTGCAATTGGCAACATTCCAAGCAAGTTACTCAACGCTAATGCCTCTATTCGTTTGAGCAGACTATGACGTTGTGTCATAACGCAGCTCACTTCATAAGGTCCTTGATCAAACTGCAGTTCACTCAACAACGTTGTGTCATGACATAACGTCCTAATAGGCCCCTCCTGTGAGAAAACACGCCATGTCTACTTGTAATTTCAACAGTTTAAATTGGAATTTCTTCCAGCAAAAAAGTTCAAATTTTCTCAAAATCATTAAAAATTGCCTCTCCTTGAAAAACTTGTAAACTTACTATTGAAGACTGTTGATGCCTGTGTACATATACCATAGCTGCACACCCGCATATAAAAATCATGCAGTTTTGATGAAAAGTGACAGAGCTATTTAGCATTTATTGAACAAAAATAGCTGTTGAAGAGGCTTGCGGAAAGTGGAATAGCTGTGACACCGTGACTTTCTTAACTCGAGAAAAATACTTTCATAAAATTTCAGATGTGTCCCTACGTAACCAACTATTTTTTAGAGAGTTCCGATCAGCAAATCTGTAGTTATAGAAGAAGAAAGTTCGCGAAAGAAAAACAATAATAATAATAATAATAACTAGAAAAGATTATTTTTTCTGTAGAAAAATTAAAAGCCATACAGATGCTCAGTCTGACGAAAAAAAAATGATCCATTTTCGACTTACGGTTCGAAAGTTATGGAGAAAAATGCGATTTTTGAGGAGTTATCCTCTCGGTATCTGATGGAAAATGCAGCTATTAATGAAATTACATGATGCAAAGTAATTTGGCAGCTTTCCAAGTAAGCAGCTCATGGCTTGAGTACTTATGATTGCATCAAGTTGTTTTTATACGACTAACTTCCCTTGTCAAGACGGAAACTGGTTCATTTTAGGAGTTACCCTCTCAACAAAACTTTCAACGTTTTTAGGCAGTTACTATAGTGGCAGAACATAACATTTAGATGAGACAAGCTGCGCAGTTTGATGATATACGTTAATATAACTTAGGAGTTGTCCTCTCTGTAGAATGTTTAACATTCAAAAACATAAACAACCCTGTTCTGCTCATATATTACTACTGTTCATTCATTACTCTTTGCGGAATGTTAGTCGATGTGACTGAATCAATGTGTCTTCCAAGATCGGTTATGATCAACGTAAGAACCAATAAAAACTGGTATTGCTTTGAGTTTTAATGGAAGAGCGTGTTGTGGTGTGAAACCATTGTATGCGGCATTATTGGCTGTAAAACATGCACACATGGCTTTGATTAAAAGAAGTCTTAGTGACTTGCGACAAACGGTTCAAAAGTTAAAGAGCAATATAAGTGTTTTGTTTGGAGTTGTCTTTTCCGAGGTGGCAGGCAACTCTCTAAATGGTCTGTCAAAGTACACATGCACTTGGCAACATTCCAAGTAAGTTACTCAATGCTAATGCCTCTATTGGTTTGAGCAGACTATGACGTTGTGTCATGACGCAGCTCACTTCATAACGTTGTTAATCAAACTGCTGCTTGCTTAAAGGCTTCGTGTCATGACTTAAAGTCCTAATAGGCCTCTCCTGTGAAAAAACCTGCCATATCTACTTGTATTCCAACAGTTTATATTGGAATTTCTTCCAGCAGACTATGACGTTGTGTCATGACGCAACGTTGTTGATCAAACTACAGTTCACTCAACAACGTCGTGTCATGACATAACGTCCTAATAGGCCCCTCCTGTGAGAAAACACGCCATATCTGCTTGTATTTCCACAGTTTAGATTGGAATTTCTTCCAGCAAAAAAGTTCAAATTTTCTCAAAATCATTAAAAATTGCCTCTCCTTGAAAAACTTGTAAGCTTACTATTGAAAACTTTTGATGCCTGTGTACATCTACCATAGCTGCACACCCTCACATAAAAATCATGCAGTTTTGATGGAAAGTGACAGAGCTATTTAGCATTTATTGAACAAAAATGGCTGTTGAAGAGGCTTGCGGAAAGTGGAATAGCTGTGACACCGTGACTTTCTTAACTCGAGAAAAATACTTTCATAAAATTTCAGATGTGTCCCTACGTAACCAACTATTTTTTAGAGAGTTCCGATCAGCGAATCTGTAGTTATAGAAGAAGAAAGTTCGCGAAAGAAAAATAATAATAATAATAATAATAATAATAATAATAATAATAATAACTAGAAAAGATAATTTTTTCTGTAGAAAAATTAAAAGCCATACAGATGCTCAGTCTGACGAAAAAAAAATGATCCATTTTTGACTTACGGTTCGAAAGTTATGGAGAAAAATGCGATTTTTGAGGAGTTATCCTCTCGGTATCTGATGGAAAACGCAGCTATTAATGAAATTACATGATGCAAAACAATTTGGCAGCTTTCCAAGTAAACAGCTCATGGTTTGAACGATTATGAACGCATCCAGTTGTTTTTACACGACTAACTTCCCTTGTCAAGACGGAAACTGGTTTATTTTAGGAGTTACCCTCTCAACAAAACTTTCAAAGTTTCAGGCAGTTACTATAGTGACAGAACATAATATGTTAATGAGAGAAGCTGCGCAATTTGATGATATATTTACATGCAATCTAAGAGTTGTCCTCTCTGTAGAATGTTTAACATTCAAAAACATAAACAACCCTGTTCTGCTCATACATTACTACTGTTCATTATTTTTTCGGAATGTTAGTCAATGTGACTTAATCAATGTGTCTTCCAAGATCGGTTATGATCAACGTAAGAACCAATAAAAACTGGTATTTCTTTGAGTTTAAATGGAAGAGCGTGTTGTGGTGTGAAACCATTGTATGCGGCATTATTGGCTGTAAAACATGCACAGCACCATGGCTTTGGTTAAAAAAAGTTTTAGTGACTTGCGACAAACGGTTCAAAAGTTAAAGAGTAATGTAAGTCTTTTGTTTGGACTTGTCTTCTCCGAGGTGGCAGGCAACTCTCTAAATGGTCTGTCATAATACCCATGCACTTGGCAACATTCCAAGTAAGTTACTCAATGCTAATGCCCTATTCGTTTGAGCAGACTATGACGTTGTGTCATGACGCAGCTCACTTCATAAAGTCCTTGATCAAACTGCAGTTCACTCAGCAACGTCGTGTCATGACATAACGTCGTAATAGGCCCCTCCTGTGGGAAAACATGACATATCTACTTGTATATCCACAGTTTAGATTGGAATTTCTTCCAGCAGACTATGACGTTGTGTCATGACACGACGTTGTTGATCAAACTGCAGTTCACTCAACAACGTCGTGTCATGACATAACGTCCTAATAGGCCCCTCCTGTGAGAAAACACGCCATATCTACTTGTATTTCCACAGTTTAGATTGGAATTTCTTCCAGCAAAAAAGTTCAAATTTTCTCAAAATCATTAAAAATTGCCTCTCCTTGAAAAACGTGTAAACTTACTATTGAAAACTTTTGATGCCTGTGTACATCTACCATAGCTGCACACCCTCGTATAAAAATCATGCAGTTTGGATGAACAATGACAGAGCTATTTAACATTTATTGAACAAAAACGGCTGTTGAAGAGGCTTGCGGAAAGTGGAATAGCTGTGACATGGTGACTTTCGCAACTTGAAAAAAAATATTTCGTTAATCTCGAGATGTGCACCTACGAAACCAACTAATATTTAGAGAGTTCTGATCAGCGAATCTGTAGTTATAGAAGAAGAAACTTCGCGAAAGAAAAATAATAATAATAATAAAACCAGCAAAAACAATAGCCATACAGATTATATCTGTATGGCTAATAAAACCAGCAAAAACAATAGCCATACAGATTATATCTGTATGGCTAATAATAATAATAATAATAATAATAATAATAATAATAATAATAATAATAACTAGACTAAAATGTTTTCTCTGTAGAGAAAATAAAAGCCATACAGATGCGCGATTCAACGAAAAAAAAATTGTTCAAGTTTGACTTACGGTTCAAAAGTTATGAAGCAAAATGCATTTTTTGAGGAGTTATCCTCTCGGTATCTGATTTAAAACGCAGCTATTAATGAAATTACATGATTCAAAGAAACTTGGCAGCTTTCCAAATAAGCAGCTCATGGCTTGAGTACTTATGATTGCATCAAGTTGTCTTTATACGACTAACTTCCCTTGTCAAGACGGAAACTGGTTTATTTTAGGAGTTACCCTCTCAACAAATCTTTCAAAATTTTTAGGCAATTACTGTAGTGACAGAATATAACATTTAGATCAGACAAGCTGTGCATATTGACGATAAATGCACATATAACTTAAAAGTTGTCCTCTCTGTATAATGTTTAACATCCAAAAACATAAGCAACCCTGTTCTGCTCATATATTACTACTGTTCATTTTTTTTTCGGAATGTTAGTCAATGTGACTGAATCAATGTGTCTTCCAAGATCGGTTATGAACAACGTAAGAACCAATAAAAAGTGGTATTGCTTTGAGTTTTCATGGAAGAGCGTGTAGTGGTGTGAAACCATTGTATGCGTCATTATTGGCTGTAGAACATGCACACATGGCTTTGATTAAAAAAAGTTTTAGTGACTTGCGACAAACGGTTCAAAAGTTAAAGAGCAATATAAGTGTTTCGTTCGGAGTTGTCTTCTCCGAGGTGGCAGGCAACTCTCTAAATGGTCTGTCAAAGTACACATGCACTTGGCAACATTCCAAGTAAGTTACTCAATGCTAATGCCTCTATTCGTTTTGAGCAGACTATGACGTTGTGTCATGACGCAGCTCAGTTCATAACGTTGTTGATCCAACTGCAATTGGCAACATTCCAAGCAAGTTAATCAACGCTAATGCCTCTATTCGTTTGAGCAGACTATGACGTTGTGTCATGACGCACCTCACTTCATAAGGTCCTTGATCAAACTGCAGTTCAGTCAACAACGTTGTGTCATGACATAACGTCCTAATAGGCCCCTCCTGTGAGAAAACACGCCATATCTACTTGTAATTTCAACAGTTTAAATTGGAATTTCTTCCAGCAAAAAAGTTCAAATTTTCTGAAAATCATTAAAAATTGCCTCTCCTTGAAAAACTTGTAAACTTACTATTGAAAACTGTTGATGCCTGTGTACATATACCATAGCTGCACACCCCCATATAAAAATCATGCAGTTTTGATGAAGAGTGACAGAGCTATTTAGCATTTATTGAACAAAAATAGCTGTTGAAGAGGCTTGCGGAAAGTGGAATAGCTGTGACACCGTGACTTTCTTTACTCGAGAAAAATACTTTCATAAAATTTCAGATGTGTCCCTACAAAACCAACTATTTTTTAGAGAGTTCCGATCAGCGAATCTGTAGTTATAGAAGAAGAAAGTTCGCGAAAGAAAAATAATAATAATAATAATAATAACTAGAAAAGATTATTTTTTCTGTAGAAAAATTAAAAGCCATACAGATGCTCAGTCTGACGAAAAAAAAATGATCCATTTTCGACTTACGGTTCGAAAGTTATGGAGAAAAATGCGATTTTTGAGGAGTTATCCTCTCGGTATCTGATAGAAAACGCAGCTATTAATGAAATTACATGATGCAAAACAATTTGGCAGCTTTCCAAGTAAACAGCTCATGGTTTGAATGATTGTGAACGCATCCAGTTGTTTTTACACGACTAACTTCCCTTGTCAAGACGGAAACTGGTTTATTTTAGGAGTTACCCTCTCAACAAAACTTTCAAAGTTTCAGGCAGTTACTATAGTGACAGAACATAATATTTTGATGAGAGAAGCTGCGCAATTTGATGATATATTTACATGCAACCTAAGAGTTGTCCTCTCTGTAGAATGTTTAACATTCAAAAACATAAACAACCCTGTTCTGCTCATATATTACTACTGTTCATTATTTTTTCGGAATGTTAATCAATGTGTCTTCCAAGATCGGTTATGATCAACGTAAGAACCAATAAAAACTGGTATTTCTTTGAGTTTAAATGGAAGAGCGTGTTGTGGTGTGAAACCATTGTATGCGGCATTATTGGCTGTAAAACATGCACACATGGCTTTGATTAAAAAAAGTTTTAGTGACTTGCGACAAACGGTTCAAAAGTTAAAGAGCAATATAAGTGTTTTGTTCGGAGTTATCTTCTCCGAGATGGCAGGAAACTCCCTAAATGGTATGTCAAAGTACTCATGCACTTGGCAACATTCCAAGTCGGTTACTCAATGTTCATGGCTTTCTTCGTTTGAGCAGACTATGACGTTGTGTCATTACACAGCTCACTTCACAACGACGTTGATCAAACTGCTGCTAGCTTAAAGACGTCGTGTCATGACTTAAAGTCCTAATAGGCCTCTCCTGTGAGAAAACCTGCCATATCTACTTGTATTCCAACAGTTTATATTGGAATTTCTTCCAGCAGACTATGACGGTGTGTCATGACGCAACGTCCTTGATCAAACTGCAGTTCACTCAACAACGTTGTGTCATGACATAACGTCCTAATAGGCCCCTCCTGTGAGAAAACACGCCATATCTACCTGTAATTTCAACAGTTTAAATTGGAATTTCTTCCAGCAAAAAAGTTCAAATTTTCTCAAAATCATTAAAAATTGCCTCTCCTTGAAAAACTTGTAAACTTACTATTGAAAACTGTTGATGCCTGTGTACATATACCATAGCTGCACACCCCCATATAAAAATCATGCAGTTTTGATGAAAAGTGACAAAGCTATTTAGCATTTATTGAACAAAAATAGCTGTTGAAGAGGCTTGCGGAAAGTGGAATAGCTGTGACACCGTTACTTTCTTAACTCGAGAAAAATATTTTCATAAAATTTCAGATGTGTCCCTACGTAACCAACTATTTTTTAGAGAGTTCCGATCAGCGAATCTGTAGTTATAGAAGAAGAAACATCGCGAAAGAAAAATAATAATAATAATAATAATAATAACTAGAAAAGATTATTTTTTCTGTAGAAAAATTAAAAGCCATACAGATGCTCAGTCTGACGGAAAAAAAATGATCCATTTTCGACTTACGGTTCGAAAGTTATGGAGAAAAATGCGATTTTTGAGGAGTTATCCTCTCGGTATCTGATGGAAAACGCAGCTATTAATGAAATTACATGATGCAAAACAATTTGGCAGCTTTCCAAGTAAGCAGCTCATGGTTTGAATGATTATGAACGCATCCAGTTGTTTTTACACGACTAACTTCCCTTGTCAAGACGGAAACTGGTTTATTTTAGGAGTTACCCTCTCAACAAATCTTTCAAAGTTTTTAGGCAATTACTGTAGTGACAGAATATAACATTTAGATCAGACAAGCTGTGCATATTGACAATAAATGCACATATAACTTAAAAGTTGTCCTCTCTGTATAATGTTTAACATCCAAAAACATAAGCAACCCAGTTCTGCTCATATATTACTACTGTTCATTTTTTTCGGAATGTTAATCAATGTGACTGAATCAATGTGTCTTCCAAGATCGGTTGTGAACAACGTAAGAACCAATAAAAACTGGTATTGCTTTGAGTTTTCATGGAAGAGCGTGTAGTGGTGTGAAACCATTGTATGCGGCATTATTGGCTGTAAAACATGCACACATGGCTTTGATTAAAAAAAGTTTTAGTGACTTGCGACAAACGGTTCAAAAGTTAAAGAGCAATATAAGTGTTTTGTTCGGAGTTGTCTTCTCCGAGGTGGCAGGCAACTCTTTAAATGGTCTGTCAAAGTACACATGCACTTGGCAACATTCCAAGTAAGTTACTCAATGCAAATGTCTCTATTCATTTGAGCAGACTATGACGTTGTGTCATTACGCAGCTCAGTTCACAACTTGTTGATCAAACTGCTGCTTGCTTAAAGACGTAGTGTCATGACTTAAAGTCCTAATAGGCCTCTCCTGTGAGAAAACCTGCCATATCTACTTGTATTCCAACAGTTTATATTGGAATTTCTTACAGCAGACTATGACGTTGTGTCATGACGCGACGTTGTTGATCAAACTGCAGTTCACTCAACAACGTCGTGTCATGACATAACGTCCTAATAGGCCCCTCCTGTGAGAAAACACGCCATATCTGCTTGTATTTCCACAGTTTAGATAGGAATTTCTTCCAGCAAAAAAGTTCAAATTTTCTGAAAATCATTAAAAATTGCCTCTCCTTGAAAAACTTGTAAACTTACTATTGAAAACTTTTGATGCCTGTGTACATCTACAATAGCTGCACACCCTCACATAAAAATCATGCAGTTTTGATGAAAAGTGACAGAGCTATTTAGCATTTATTGAACAAAAATGGCTGTTGAAGAGGCTTGCGGAAAGTGGAATAGCTGTGACACCGTGACTTTCTTAACTCAAGAAAAATACTTTCATAAAATTTCAGATGTGTCCCTACGTAACCAACTATTTTTTAGAGAGTTCCGATCAGCGAATCTGTAGTTATAGAAGAAGAAAGTTCGCGAAAGAAAAATAATAATAATAATAATAATAATAAAACCTACTAAAACAATAGCCATACAGATTATATCTGTATGGCTAATAATAATAATAAAACCTACTAAAACAATAGCCATACAGATTATATCTGTATGGCTAATAATAATAATAAAACCTACTAAAACAATAGCCATACAGATTATATCTGTATGGCTAAATATTAGACAACTCATGCAGTAAATAAGAGATAAATGTAATAAACTCCAAGGGGCTAGAGGCGGAGTCCTATCTCTTATTGTCCAATCATAGATTTTTGCAGGGCTCCAAGCTTACAGCTAGCTTGTGGCGACCGTATTTGTCACTACGAGGGAGGGCACTTCCTATTTTCGCTCTAGATTAGGAACCTAGATGGTTCCAAAGGTCCTCCACTATGGCGACCATCGTTGACTGGCCCTGTGTCACCATACCAGGTCGGTAGGGGTCAATATCATCCCTGCAGGGGTCAATACCAACCATGCCTACTGTGCTACCGGCACAGTAATGCTACAAGTACATCTGACGGGTAGCTACCGACTTGTCCTTACCGATTGGAGACGACATCCAGATGTTTCCATTATTTTTTTTCTCCATTTTTCATTCTTAGGCAATACCGGTCAGACTTGCTGTATTCACATCATAGTTAGCCACAAAGTGCTCTCAAACAACAAAAACGGGACCCTCAAAAACGGCTTTTCATTTATGGATAATTTGATTTGAGAAACAGTTTCGTTGGAAATTATAAAACCTCGAACAGTGATATAATTGGTCAAATCACGAATTGTCTACCGATTTTTTTATTCATACCAAAGCCTGTTGATTGCCCCAATTCAGACCTTACTGATTGTTTGGCGACTTATGCGGAAACAGAAGTTGCAAAATCACCCAATCGGTAAATACAAATCGGGAGCTAATTGGTAGATGTACAAGGGGTATGGGGCTTTCCATTGGCACAGCATCTTTCCGATGGCTGTGGGTGGAACTTTAGCGCACTGGTGTGCAGATAGGAGTGGTAAACTGCGATTCATCACAATTTAGAACAATACTGGTCATAGTTATCCATTTAGTTTCATTTTTACTTTCAAATTTAAAATTATTGTATAAGAGTTTACTTTAGTTGTTTATAAATTTGATTCAAGCACTTTGTATGTAAAAGGTCAGAGAACAAAAAGTTGACAACTATGCAAAAAACCAACAACGATATGCATTACCTGCTCATTTTGCTTTATTTGAATAAATAACTTTAAACATAGTAGTACTAAATTGTTTTATATAAAAAAATAGTGTTAATAGTGAGTGTAAAAACCAAACACAGTAGTGAACTTATTTTCACAATTAAATATTTAACAGTTGTAACATAAACTTTGTAACTACATATAACCAATATTGTCAAAATAAATCAGTCTCAGGGTCTGTTGTTGACCATCACTTTTCCTTTTATTAGCACTAGAATAAGAGCCATTGTTTTCACACAAAATGCATCCAATTCAACAATGCCGATGGAATGGGCAGCATCTAATGCTACTACTACTACTAGGAGGACTCTCATAGTTAAGGTGTGAAACAATAGCTAGTTATTTAACACTAATTGAAAAAAACTAAAAAATCATGAATGCAACTATGTTCCCATTTTTTGAAGAACTTTAGTTGAGTCAACGTAGCTCGACAACTCTCCAAAGTCTGAGCTGATAGAATGCCATTCTTTTTGAGTGGATGTTGGCTTTAACTAGCTCTGTTTGAGGCACTCGTATCTCGGCCCAACACACTTAGGGAATTATCTCAGCTACAGTGCTTTTACAAATTCTAAACTTAAAGTGTGAGCTGGTAGAGCTCCCACTAGTAACCAAATACTTGAAATTAATGCTAAACTTTCTGCAGGAGGAAATGCTTGCTTCATTATAGTGCCAATTTTTTAACCATAGAGCTAAATTTTGAAAAAGTGCTGTGAGTAGTAAGATATGAACAGATCTCTGTCATAGTGTCTAAAGACAAAATGGTTCTTCTAGTTCCAAATTCTTTTTCAGCACAAGGTACCGTGAGAACCTGAAACTCTTATTTTTGTGCACCAGTTTTTGTGTGGTAAACTTTGGTGTAACTGTACGATTAACTGAGTCTTTATCGTGCAGGGGCTGTTTAAATTTGGTTATTTGATGATGATTTAGATAGTGGGGCTGTGTATTGTATAAAAATGAAGTGTTGCATTTTTGTATCGCTTTATTACATACAAAAAAATATTGACGGTTTGTAAAATACAATAAATAAGATGTACATAATACTTATTATAAAGTCCCAGTTTTGATAAGACGTTAATATTAGTTAGGGATAACGTATACAAGAGCTTAGTACCGCGTTTGTTATGGTGGAGATGGTAATATAAGGAGCAGTAGAAATAGCCCAGTAGTTATCATCAACGCTCAGTTCTTCTTTGAACTCTACAAATTCCGTATGTAGTAGATCAGCTAGATCCCCATCTGTTTTGCATTTTGTCAACTCTTCATCGTCTATTTTTACAAATATTTTGTTACCAATTAGCACTGCTGGATGTGGAGGGAAAGACAAAATTGTGATATGTATTTCCATTAGCACTTCTTTTTACTTTGTAAATTGTCACATCTAAAGCACAGCTTTTAGCTTCCTCAATATATCTGTTTAGTATGAGAGGCATTCTTACCTCTTTATTTTCAAGTTTCTCCAAAACATTGCTAGTGCAAGTTACAACAGATTCTTCTGCATTGACTCGATGAGGTATACATTTTTCAGCAACGTCAATGTAAGGGAGATATCAGTGAGACAATCGATATTAAATATGAGTTTGAGTTCATCATTATTGATCGTTCTCAATTGCTTGGCTTTAGTAGCAACTTGTTCGAAGCTTAAGTTTTTGGTACTAATACATTTGAAATCGTAGCAAGTACTGTTCCCATTTTTGGGATTTAGTACCTCGCCCTAGTGGGTACTTGCTAAGATTGAAATTTTGAATCATTCTGAGTAGTAACATATGAGCAGATCTCCGTACCAAGTGTTTTTTTTGTGGATTAGACCTCGGGGTTGAGGCGATGGGTTAAGGCGTTGGATGAATTTGCCGAGTTAATATTGTATTTCATTTGAGAGGCATTTGAGTGGCATTTGAGTTTAGAATATTTTTTTATTTGATTTGAACTTATATAGCATCTAGATTTTGAATGTATGGCATTTAAGTTTTGATAATTTCTTACATAATTCGAACTCATATGGTATCTTGAGAGAGAGGAGAGAGGAAAAGAGGAAAGAGGGGAGAGAGGAGATATATCTACATTGAATAAATACATTGATTAAAATGAATCAATATGTGATTATATACATTTATTGCATAATAAGTAGGGATACATGAAGAGTAAATATTAAATATTATGAACTTGAAACAGTTCCAATATCATTTTGAATGAAAAAATGGATGATGAGAGATGTTCATCCGTTTGTATGTATCTACATATATCTGATTGAAAATGATATAATAATTCATTAGTCCATTGTTTTGAAATTAATTTTTGAGTGAGCTCTTTATTTCACACCTTTCTTTGAACTTTCTTTAAGTAATCAATAATACTGACAGTTTTTGACATTTTTACAACTGTTTGAAAATTGTTTTTAGTCATGAGCTTAAATACTTCCAATGGATTGTCAACGTATTTATGTGTAGTGTATGGTCGGTATTCTACCGGTGAAAGTTCGGTGTACTTCGACATTTTCTTTAATATAGCTATGATATATCTTCGGAAGGTAGTCTTTGATTGTATATCTTTTTGAACTCATAATGAACTAAAATAAAATGTTATGTATTAGTATAGGATGATTAAACAGTGTTGTAAAATAATTACATTTTAACTTCTATTAAATAGTTTTTATGTTAATTCTTACCTTATCACCAAGAAATCAGTTGTAGTAGTTGATGCTCCTGAGGTTATTGCTGGAGAGAATGATTTCTATGCAGAGAGAGCCGTTCTTATATACTATAAGCCACTCCTACTCATTTAGCTTATAACCATTAAAAACACTCACGCGAAAACTCTATCATAATAGTGTTATTCGCGTGAAATATTCCTGTTTTATTCGTGTGAAAATAAACTATTTATTCCCGCAAAAACATTGGTTTGTATTCGCGTGAAAATGAAATTTTTATTCCCGCAAAAGCAACGGTTTCCATTTGCGTGAAAATAAATTATTTATTCCCGCGAAAACATTGGTTTGTATTCGCGTGAAAATAAAATATTTATTCCCGCGAAAGCAACGGTTTCCATTCGCGTGAAAATAAATTATTTATTCCCGCGAAAACATTGGTTGTTATTCGCGTGAAAATAAATTTTTTATTCCTGCAAAAGCAACGGTTTCTATTCACGGGAAAATAATTGTTTTATTCCCGCGAAAGCAACGGTTTTTATTCGCGTGAAAATGAATTATTTATTCCCGCAAAAGCATTGGTTTGTATTCACGTGAAAATAAAATTTTCATTCCCGCAAAAGCAACGGTTTGCCATTCGCGTAAAAATAAATTATTTATTCCCGCGAAAGCATTGGGTTGTATTCGCGTGAAAAAATGCTGATTCATAAGATTTAATCAGTGCAACTTTACCTATTTGAAAGCCACTGTTTTCATACAGAAAGCATCCAGTTCTACAACGGCTAGCGGAGAAGCAACATCTACTAAACCTTCTCTTGCAACTACTAGGAGCTCACCTTTTTCATAAAGGTAAGAGTAAAAGTATTTATTTTCCATTAGCTAACACAACTAGCTGAAGACTTATGATCTTCATGATCTTTTAAAATTAATTACAAAAAATTGAAGAAAAATCTTTGTTTTTTTTTCAGAATGAATACTCAAGACGAAGGAAGTCGACCGATGAATGAAGAAGCAGGATCCCGACAAACCCTTTCCTCATCAACTTCTCCTATCTTTGATATGCCAGAAATTCAATTGGTGGTTGATGAACCAGAATCCCAACAAGAATTTACTTCATTCACATCTCCTACTAACAAGCTGTCTTCAAAAAGAACATGGATGAGGAAACGACCTTTCATTGATTTGACAAAAGAGGATATTGAAACTGGCTCGAAGTGCAAAAAACTAGTTTTGATAGATGTTGGAGACGAAACACTTTTTAGTCACACCAGAAGATCCTTTCAAGATGCCGAAAGTAAGGAACTAACCACTCTCACCTACAAGAGCGCCGGGTTAATAAACTCTCTCTCTCTCCAGATAGTCTAGAAAAACGTGAAGGGTCCATGGAAATCTGCAAACTACCAGTACCAACAGTTATGGAGGTGTTGTCTGTTGAATTTCGTGATGAATCAAAGTGTGTCATCATTTACAACTATCGAAAGGATAAAAAGAGAACTCGAGTGAAGAGCGATGTTTCAACCGAAATAGGACTGCTTGTTAATAAACCTAAGCAAACACGTCCAATTGTTTTAATTTATATGGGAGAAGGAAAGACAGGAGATGCGATTTTTCGTACCGCTGATTCTCAAGGATGTAATCGAAAGATCAACGATCCATTCAACCCAGTGTACGGCAAGAGTATGAGACAAATACAGGGTTATTTCAGTGTTGCTCACCTACACGATTTTCCGGCAGGAAGTGTTATAGCTTATGAGAATCCTGGAATGCTAAGAAAATGTGATACTCGTTGGAACAAGACTGCCGATATTATAGTGGCTAATTACAGATGTATGGTGAATGGAGAGCTATTGATTGGAAATATTAACATCCCTGCTCAAATAGCTTCATCTGTGGTGGTGGAAAAAAGCGGTGTAATCGTATTCAAAGGACTAAGACAAAATACGAACAACATGATTTCCTACGATGTCATTCTACTCTCGGCTCTCCAAGCTTTCATTCAAGCCTCAGAACTGTTTGATACTTTGCTGCAACACACCTTTCTCTCCTACTTTGATGAAAATGAAAAAGAGAATTGTCCAGAACAGCACATCGAAACCTAAATCAATAACACAAAGGACATGTCTCGTCTTCTATGATGGTAAGTTTCATATCTATTTAAAGTAGGTTCCGAAGTATTCTTGTAAAATTAATTCATATAACTATGTATGATAGAGTCATTAGTTACTATGTCTTTTATATATAACTAAAGAGCGCTCCTGAGGAAGAAAATGAGAAGATCTTATTTACTTCTTGCTTAGAACATTACAAAATAATAGTTTTTATAGGTTCTGTAGTATTTAGCACAAATAATGAGATAAGTTATATTTTATTCATTTTATTTTTTATAACAAATAAAAATCAATTATAATAATTTATTTTAACAATTTACTCAGTAAATTAGTTCCTTGTATATGCACTCCATCTATTCCTTCTACTGTATTATCTTGTATGAACTCGAAGTTAGGATAAGTCTATATGATAAATCTCAGTATTGAGTGATCTCTCATCTCACTATCTCCTATATCTCGTAAACTTTAAACAATTTCATCCATACTCCACCCTCTACTTCCCAGTAAACAAAAGTATACACAATAATCGCCACATACAGTTGACAAAAAACTTTGTAGTTGTGTTTCATTACTTTGTATTGTTTCATATCCTCCATGAATACTTAGTATTTCATTTACATCTGGGTAAAAAGAAACAGAACGTCCAAACGAGTAAAAAAAATCCACCTCTGAATCATTAGCGATCGCAGCCAACCAATGCTCTCCAGGTTGGTGAGAATAATGGGTGTTGAATACGAAACATCCTGTTGGAAAATTACAAATTTGCTTCCAAAACTGTTCTGTAGCTCCAACGTGAATCCCTACGCTTTGACATAAAACGTCTGAAGATAAGATCGAACGAATTTGCATGGTATTCATCTCTAACTTTCTGTTTAAAGCACTGCGTCTCCCGCGATAGTTAATTGAAGAATGCTGTCCATCTCCAACACACCGTCTTTTTCAAAGTATGCTACCAGGGATAATCCATCAGTCGTGTTAGTGCTAAAACGAATCTCCATTTTTTTATTGTGACATTTTTCATAGAGTGAAACCCTTCTTTAAGAAAATCGGCAGTCAAATCAAATCCATAAAGCGTAGTACCATCAACGTATTGTTCTTTCGTAATACCAAGACTATCACCTTCAAGCAAAGTTCCGGTAGCGTGTAGAAACTGATGATATTCTCTTCCAAAAATCCCTCTAGCATAATTTGGCTCAAATCTCCTTCCAATTGGACAATCACCAAATCTCAATACAATACTATCAGCATCAGCGTGTTTCATTCTATATGGATTCAAGGCGAAACATCCGTTCATTGCGTTGTGATCAACTAAACCTAAATAAATTTGTTTAGGTTTTTGTTTGTTTTCTTCCAAAGTGATGTCAATCTGCGCAACACCAGAACAAATTCTATATAGTTTTATCCGTTTTCGATCAACTGGATAAATGTAGTTGTGATCTTCCAACGCCAAACTGAGTTGGGAGTTTTGTATTGCAGGATTCACCTTAACTTTACAAAGATGAAGTTCAAATTTATCAATTCTAATAATTGCTCCTCCTACAGGCGACTCTTTCGCAGCAAACAAAGCTAGTTTGCCGGAAGCGCACTCAAACTCCAGCGGCATACTAGGGCCTGGAATTATTAGTTTTTTTTGCTGAAATAATCTGAGATGAGGTTTTCCAGTTAATTCTATTGTCTTTTCACCTATGATTAGAGCTCTCCTCTTTTTCTTATCTGCAGTTTTTTGATCAGCAGCGTCTTTGCTAGTTGAATCATCATACATCCATCCTTCCATCTTAGCTTGATATTTCTTTCTGTCTGCACTGTTTTCGAGTAGTTGTGAAAAGTAGGAGCGTAAACCGTAGTTGTTAGCGTATTCAACAGTGGTTCCTTCTATTGACATTTTCAACTCGCTGAATAATGTATGCATTGAATCCCCCATCCACACAGCTGCATCATCATCATTACCTTGAATACCGGTTCCATCCTCTTGAACAACCGTGGCTTCAACTTGCAGAAATGAGTTGTAAAGATCTGTGTAATGTTCAGTGCTCCCTGACAAGGTTAACTCAATACTACCATAAGGATCTAACCTATCAGGTCTGATGACAACATATTCCGATCTCTCTACCGATATGTTTGTTGGTTCCGTAGCAAATACATCCAACGATGGATTTATGTTGTAGGAAGAACCTTCCAACTTATTACCTGTTGTCCCATTTAGGCTAGCCATCTTTTGCAAGTGATGATTGCATGAAGCGTTATTGCTTAATGAATATAGATATCAAGCTCTGCTGTCTTTATACCGGATTCTGCCACGTTTACCAACACCTCTCCTTTTCTTTCCACCTCTTGTTTTTCTCCTTTTCACCCTATCTAGACGGACTGCATTGAGCACATCTCCCCCCAGATCATTCAACTCTGCCAATCCTTCTTCTTTGCTGATGCTGCAAAGCTTTGTCCATCGATGACATCACGTGCTACATTTTCACCTACAGACAGTGCTCTTTTCCCCAAAATAATTGCTCCTCTTTTCAGCATTGGTGCTGCGGATTTGAGTATACTTGAAAAAATACTACCAAACCCATTTCCTCTCATATTAGGCATCACCCGCCGTCCGCTATACACTCCAATTCCATTTCCAGCTTGCATCTTGTAGTACTCATCAAAAAAATCTTTCGAGTCCTCAGGGGTGTATCGTACCAAACTCATTATAATTGTTTCTCTCTAAAGTGAACCGTCAACATAACCTTTCCACCATCAAATGGTATTCGTTGGCCGTTGTCACTCGTTATAAGTACTTGAATCAGATCACTATTTAGTGATGAAGCGTCGACATAGTGAGGATTTTTAAATTCTTGATACACAACATTATTCTTCTTTCCTTGAACCGAAACTACTCTCAGTAAAGGTACATTCGTATCTCCTACCATTCTATTATCAACAATGTTGGAATAAACATACAGAGATGTTAGACCGGAATTTATAGCAGGGGGTGAGATATTATTGTATCTACCATGAGGATACATAGTTTTTGGTTCAAATCCAAAAATATATGCTAGATCTTTGGAAAAGCTTATGGTAGTATCAGGATCGCTGTTAGTTAGTAAAGTGGTGTTGGTGATCTTGTTGTAGGAGATGGTGAATTTTTTGTCTAAATCCATTTCACTCATTCTCTTTCGTATAATCTCCTCCAACTCCTCCATACTACCATATCTTCCATTTCCGATTAAGATGAAGGACTTTTCGCTTTTACCAGAGACATTAGTCTTTTCTAGATATATTTTCCCTCCTGTAAAATTCTTCCAATTATTAGAATAAGACATATCTAGCAGACCTACCTCCCACTTACCACCATTGATTACCAAATATTCATACAGTCTCACTGTAAATTTGGAATTGCTATTATCAGGAAACTCTTCACCACTAGAGTTTGAGGGTAAAGTTATCAGCATCGACATTTTCCCAACGCATGATGATTATATCGAGCGTTCTTTCCTTATAAACTATTCATCTACCCACTCGTTGAACTTTTCTCCGTAACCTAACCACTTAACCAGACCAGAATCTGTCTTTTACCTCTAAGTTTATTTCCAAAGGTTTAAACAGGCAAAGTAACAATTTAAACAAACACATTTATAAGAATGTGTACGGCCCAAGAGAGTAATTTAAAGCAATCAACCGTGGTTTCATAATGAAAGACGTGAATATGTTAACTTACGAATAAATAATACAAGGACTCACATATTTTTGCGCTAAAAGACGAGTACGTTCCGACAGAGTATCAACAGAACCTACTAGCCCTTAGTAAAAACGAAGCCAACTCTTTATCTTAAACTTCAACTTTATTACATTATTTACTGTATAGATACTTTTATTATGACAATCATTAGTCAGATTCACATTTATATAATCGGGATATGGATATGATCATGTATATAAATGAATACGGGTATGTACATGAATATGAATATAAATGTGGATACGAACATACATATGTAAATAGATAGTTGTAAAGTGGTAAACACAGACACAAACTTGTCCATTGTCATGTACGTATTGTTGTGGATTCTGTCAATAGGGCTCCTGCTACCGTCCACTGACAACAGCGATTCACAGCGCTAGCTTGTGAAAAAGCAAAAACAACCCGTCTCTCCTAGAGGTAACCCAGAGTCGGTGTAGACCTGCAGAGTGCAACAGAGAAGTCGGTAATGACTTCACTACTAGTGAGCCCTTGGCTCAGACAAACTAAGTATAGTTTTATGTAATAGAAAACATTTATTGTCCACTTATCAAACTCTAGGGAGGCAATCGCCTAGAGAAGTCCGCAGCAGTAGCAGCAAGAGATAAGTGGCAAAGTATCTATGAAAAGGCAGCCTTTAATAGGTTGATCACAGGAAGTGTATTGCATCATGTTGGTGCGTCCAATAAAACATAACAGGAAGTGCTGCAACCAATCAGATGACAAAACATAAATTATCACCCAATGTTTAAAATATAAGGTGCCGTGTGGCAATGGAACAAGCTATACAATTAATTCCCTAGTCTAATTAGTCATACGATCCAGGTAGACGGTAAGTGGAGGTAGCTAATTCCTGGATACGTCCTTGGGAGTTGACATGGATCTTCTTAGAAATCTGGCTGAAGCAACCGTCTTGTTGCCGACCCGGTATACTATTGCGGGGTCGGTAAAGGTCACTATGGGGTCGGTAAAGGTCAGTACAGGGTCGGCAAAGAAAGCCGCAGGGTCGGTAGCTGCAGGGCCGGTAAGCATGCAGGATTGGTGTGACAAATCATCTACTTCTAATCGATGTCTACTGGTTACATCACTCTGGGAAGCCTGTCTGACTAGTTAATAGTGTCAGAGTCACCTCTGGGTGAGGGTATAGGTATGTAAAATGCATGTGTGCTGGCTGCCAAAGGCCACCACAATATTCGTATTCATGTCAGTTTCTATGTTCATGTCTATTTTTGATCACACACAGTCTAAACATACCCGTACTATACATACGATGTACAAATATGTAGCTCAATTTTCATTTCCTATGTAATAAAAGTACACCAATATCTATACAACTTTAATCCATCAATGCTGGATACCAAACTAATATAAACAACATGTGTACCATCTTTACACAATACTCAAGCATGTGACCTAATTCACCCAACAAACACTATTTTAAACAACCCTTGCGTAATAACCACTTAGTTACTAATACAACAACAAAAAAATTAAACGCAACAAAACTGGTGCACAATGGAGTAACTTTCAGGTATTACGGTACGTGCTGCTCTAAAAGAAACTTAGAACCAGAAGAGCATTTTCTGTATTTTGGTTTCATGACAGAAATCTGCTCCTACCTTACCATGGCTGTAAATTAATATTGTCTACTTCCATAATCTTTTTCCATTTTGGCACATCAGAAAGTTGTAGTGTAGTCACCACACTCCTGTATGCTCCCTGGTGCTCTCTACTGCTTCAAGCCTACATATCCAACAACTCCTTGAAGTGTGGGCTGTTGCACTTTAAAATTCAATTAGGTGTTGGGCACCAGCTAGTATGACAGAGGAAGCAGCAATCACCATGAAGTAATTGCAGTTGCTATCCATTTTTGATTATTATTATTATTGACTCGGACTAAATAATTAATTGATTACCTTAACCACCAGTACAGATATGACTTAAACCGGTCTATATATTTTACAAAAGGTCTATAAAGAATATAATTGTTTAATTATGAAGCAACTAAAATTAAAAGTGATAGTTATAAACGACTGCAAAAGTAAACTGTCGGCGTAACTCCAACTACTCGTAATTAATGGTTATATTATTCCAACCATGATGTTATGAGTCTATTTTAAAGAATATCAGTAGATATCGTACATTTTTAGGCTAGGAGTTTTGTCAACGATTTTCAGCAGACTACGCATTCACTGGAAAAAAAGGCAGAGCTCCAACATGAACAATTTTGTAACAAAAAAAAACGGCCTTAGATTGGAAGAGAGTTCATTTAACTTTTTGCACATCAAAGAAGAACCTCGCGCAAACCGGCATTTATTGAGCCTAAACTTTAGATGGAACTATAGAAAGCACAACACGAATCATTCTTTTTGGGTTAAAGTCACTAGAAGTAAAGAAACTAGGTTTTAATCAGGCTGAAGTCGGTGACATTGCACTTTCAACAATCTCATTGCTTGAATAGTATTAATTATTTCATTTCATACATTCGCAAATATGCATTTACAAGATTTAGAAAATGTAAATTATGTTTCATTGTTGTGAATTGAAAGAGAGAAGAAGAGTTAGTAAATTTAGTTGATCACAACAAGCTTGAAGATGCAGGCATCAAGTCTCTTTTCATCTGACAAATTCAGTATAATACCAACAAAACCAAGAAGCGTAAAGCGGCGGCTTATTTTAACCTTTGAATGCAGGTCACCTGGGAAAAGTAAAAATATCCCAGTCTTTGTTGATTGTCAAACAAAAACAGCTGAGATTGTAGACAAGGACAAGCCAGTATTGACTTTAGCAGGGAAAGATTCGTTCGCAGAAGTAGACTTCATCAATGCTGACGGTGAATGTATTGGGAGTGGGTCTTACAAAGAGTTACCAAATCTGTCTGCTCCTTCATCTGTTGGTTTGATTCGTACCTACAGTATATACAAAAGCAATGTTGAGAGTCGTGTGGCACATTTTGACCAGTTCCACCAAACCTCAACCGATAAAACCATCAATTTAAAGATCGATAAACCAGAACTTGATTGTTTAACAAAAACTTTGCTCATTGGTAAACTAGTTATGATCGCACTACTGGATCCAGGCTTTCTGCATTTGCAGTCTGATAACCCTAATAAGTCACAGTGTATAACAAAGATTGCAGCAAATCATATCCTTCCAAACTTCATCTTACCAGAATGGAATTACCCTGCCACACTGAGATTACGTATTATAGGTACTATCATGGGAGAAAACGATAAAAAGGACTACTATGTTCTGTTTAACCCATCAGAAAAACCCTGGTACATCATCGAAACAAACAATTCTACGGAACTAAAAGTTTTAGATCCAGTTACTTATCAACCCTTGCTCATTGGTGATAATGCAGTAAACTGTGAAGAATTATGTACTTTAAGTAGTTTTGACAAAAGAGTAGTCGGTAAAGTCGAAAGACGTAAGCTTTATGTTTACTTTGATGATGGCTTCAGAAAACTTTACACCATGTCGTTTATAAATGAAAGAAAAATAGTTGTCTTCAAAGCCAGCGGAGACTCTCGATATGGAAAAAATGCTGCAATATGCAAATATATTGTAAACTTGATGGATGAGAAGGAAATTTCCGTAAGTTTCATCTTGCCTTCTCACCGCCTAGGTATAGCCATGTTACTACCAGCATTTTGTATTTTGGCATCACAGCACTACCAGAGGATGAATATACAAGCACCTTTATACCAAACTATAGAAGATCTCTGCTCAGAGATAGAAACGTCGAAGTGTGACTGACACCAACGTTGAAAAACGCGACGATTTTTTGCACTTTAAGCAACACAAAGCTCCCATGAAGGAATAATTGTTAACGTAAATACCTAAAGTATACATATTTTATCTGTGTACCTCTTGAGAGCTTAATATCATACGCTACATATATTCAAAGATGTTATGTCAAGCCAATTAAAATGTACATCATCTTAAAAGAACCCTACAGCAAGCTAATTTAATCTCAAGTACAACTTTGTGTCACTATTGTAATTTTAACAGTTAGTACTCCTTATAAAACAGGCTTATTTTGCGACATCAAGTTTTTAGCGCTTGATAATTAAATGTAATTGTCGATAAGTAGATTAATTGATTAATTTTAATTACTAAGCAAGCGGCTGAAACTAAAAAAATGCATCAAGAACAAATAAAGAATCGTTTATCAGCAGACGGTGCTGATGTCTGCAGGTTTTACACTGGCCATTGTTGACAACAGGTGATCCCAACCCTGAATAAAGAGAGAAGGTCGGATGTCATGAAAAACATCCAGTTTGTGAAAGAAAATGACATGAGGGAGAATACGGTACAAAAAAAAATTAGTTTAGACACCTTTTAAACTTTTCCAACCTTAGGTTGCGCTTATTCATAGCTGAAGCACCACTGTCCAGGTACTTTGAAATCATAAAAAGGGTGGCATTGCAAACTCAGACTTACTGCATTAAATTTAGGGATCTCAACTAGGAAACAAAGTTAAATAGCCGTAATCACGACAGCCGAAGTGTTCTGTTCACAGAAATTCAAATAGACTGGAGGAAGAGTTACATGAATAAATAAAACTTTCGGTGAAAAGTGCGAGCTATATGGTATTGAACGGATGAAAATAAAACCTGTGGTGGGAATATGCATTTTTCATCATCGTTTACGCAGCAGGGTCGCAGCTGTGAAAGTGTGTTTGTGATTAAAAAGGTGAATATAGTAGCAAATGTAACTAGATGAAATTGTATTCACAAGTGAAGACAAGAGTATTTTAGAGAATAAAAATTAAAAAATTACGCTAAATGGACTTGAATACCTGTAACAGTTTTGGTGATTTACGCACGACCCAACTACGCCATCAACCTCTGACTGAAACCACACATTTTTGACACCTTAATTATTCCTAAACATTATAGTTAGCAGTGAAGTTGTACTTGCAAAGACTTTTCACACGAAAAAGGTTTCCAGAACTGGTAGTCGTACCTGAACCTCTGAAACTGCAAGCAACTACCTTAGCGATTGAGTTATAAAGACATGTTGCTGATGCACAATATAAGTTAGTACACACTGACAACTGTTTTTCAATAACTTTAGTTTTTCAAAAAGCAGTTTTTTCAAGTGCCTGGATGCTTTTTTGTTCTGGGGCCACACAAGCATATGCTTCACAACTGTTAATACAACCTGCGTTCTTGTTACTACATATGCTGAATTGGCTCCTCCTTTCCGACAATATTTATCCTTATGCAACAAAAATTTCTGGCCTGGGGATTGAACCCAAATCCTGTCACCAGCAGGTCACAGTGTTAACCATTGGGCCATCTAGCGTTGTTACATGTGGTTCATAAATAGCTTCAGATAAAAAGAAGGCGGTTTGGCCTGCATACTAAAAAGTGTTTTAGGGTGCGGATATCACTAAATGTTTCCTCAGTTTTGTGAGAATTGTTCGATTTGCCACCTGAATACTATTTCTGATAATATTTTAGAGGGAAAAAAGTTTTCACCGCAAAAACAGTAAATAAGGAACATTTTTGTCACACATTGAATACAGTGTGGGCTTTGACTCTTTCATCAAACATCAGAAACTTGACGATTAAAATGCAATCACAACCAAGCAAAAACTATGCAAATCGGAGTAACGATCTCTGAGTTATAGACATTTTTCGGCTTTAATGACCACTTTTGAAAATGGAATAGCTTTGTTGGCGGTACTGCGAGTAACTTGAAGTATCAAGTTTTTTAAAATTTCAAGCGTCGGGCTATGTTGCCTAATATTTCATTTGTTCCTGACTAGTTCCATTATGATCTCGGAAAGCATTGAAAAGTGCTGTTTTTTATTGAGATTTTTGAAATGGAAAATTAAAACACTTGAAACGGTTTTGGGCAATCGCTTTGAAGTTAAAAAGGGTGCATTTTTACACTGTGGTACATGTTAGTCGCTAATTTGAGCTCAATCGACAGGTCGGATTATTGACGGGAAGCTGTTTTGACTTGAAAAACGAGATTTCCATAAAAATCCAAGATGGCCTCGTCCGATTGATTTTTTAACGTCGTTTCATCGTGTTGAATCAAAAGTTAAGCGGAATGCACCATCTTTCAACATTTGGTTTTTTTTTTGTCAACCTGGTCCACGTTTTTTCGGTCAATTTGATGCTTTGGAAAAACCATTTTTCACCGTTTTCACACTTGAATTGTGAGGTTCTGGAATGTTTTGTATTTTCAAAAAATTAACTTGCTTTTTGGCCCCATGCCTGTCAATTGTAAGCAAAAAAATTTGTAGCTTTATCTATAATGGTTTTTGAGAAGAAGTGGCTACTGTTCGGTAAGGTTCGCCGTAAAATCATAAGAAGAAGCAAAAAAAAAAGAAAGAACAATATTATTTTTGATTCTTTAAAATGTTAATGAAGTGTATATTGATAGCATAAAATGTGTAGGTAAGACCGATATAATTTGTAAAATAAAATACGTAATAAAATATTTTGGAACATACAAAAAACTTTAGCCCTTTGTAAAATATTAAACAACATTGGAAGAAGTATTGTCGCATGTAGGATGAGTGATAATGAGAATATTTGTCCCATTTATCGGTTCACTATTTTCAGACACAGGCAGACCCATTGTAAAAAAAAGTATTCTCTATTGCTATGGCTAAAACCTCTACAAAAAGGTTATGGAGTTGTACTTGCTATAACTTTGTTTGTTTGTTTCAGCTGTGCCTGGTGGTCAACCCTAAAGGCGGGTCTCATAAGCGGAGCTTGTGTGAGTAGCGCCCTATACCCATGCTCGCCGTTACACCAGCTACTCTTCCGAAAGAGCACAAAAAAGACCACGTTATTTTTATGCCCATATTTGACCAGGCACAGCATATAGGAAGCCAAATATCTCGCTCACAGATAACCGTGTTGGGAATCGAACCCCAGATCCGAGATTGAAGTGCAAGCACTTTAACCACTAGACAATACGTGTCTTTGCAAACGGTGTATTGTTTTAAGCACGTACAACTGTTAGCTGATTCCAGAGAAGTGATGGCTGTCAGTTGAGTAGAACTGGTAGTTACAGAGATTGTGTTGTTTGCTGGAGAAGCAGTTGGAATCGAAAATATTGTTGTTTCTGTTGGAGTTACAGTTTGAATTGTTGCTAGAGTAGTAGTTGGAGTTAGAGATACATTGGGGTTGTAGTTGGAAGATCTTTATATCTTTTGTTTGTTTGTTTGTTTGTTTGTTTGTTTGTTTGTTTGTTTGTTTGTTTGTTTATTTGTTTGCCTGTTAGTAGTAATATATGAGCAGATCTCCCTACCAAGTGTTTTTTTGTGGATTAGATCTTGGAGTTGAGGTAATGGGTTACGACGTTGGATGAATTCGCCGAGTTTATATTGTATTTTACTTGAGGGGCATTTGAGTGGCATTTGAGTGGCATTTAAGTGGCATTTGAGTTTTGATTATTTTTTTACTTAATTAGAACTCATATGGCAGCTAGATTTTGCATGTATGGCATTTGATTTTTTTGATAGTTTTAACATTGTATATAAATGAAAACGTGATAAGATTGTATGGTTATTGGAAGTTAAGATGTCGACAGAGGATGATGTTGAGATGAGACCGATGAATGAAGTTGATACTATTGATGGTACTGAACGTGATATGATAGATGTTTTACCGAGTATGAAGCGTAAAGCGTTGATAATTATGATAATTTTGGTATTTGTCGTAGGGCTTTCCACTTTTGGAGGTGTTACTGAGTTTAGTATGTATGAAGAAGCTATGGAAAAAATACAAAAAGCGAGAAACTCTCCTGTTGGAATCATAAATGAAACTACTGTTGATTGATGAACATCTTTTTATGATGAATGGGAAACCTGAAGATTATGACCCGAGGATGTGATCTCCTTTTACAGCAATGATTGCAGGACCAACTGGATCGGGAAAGACGCAACCGATTTTTCGAATGATTGAAGCTAGTCAGACTATAGCGCACCCTCCACCAACAGAGATTCACTACTGTTATGGAGCCTACCAAAAAGCCTTTGATGATGTATCAGGAGTGATTTTTCATGAAGGCATGATAGATATAACAGTGAGTTTTCCCAGAGATGGTAAAAATCGATGGCTGATAATTGATGATCTCATGGATGAAGTTTCTGGTAAAGCCGATGCTAATGCTTTGTATACAAAGCATAGTCATCATTTGAACATAAGTGTGTTTTTTATTGTTCAGAATCTGTTTTTAAAAGGAAATCGTACAATTTCCTTGAATAGTCATTATTTTTTTCTTTTTAAAAACCCTAGAGATGCTTCTTCTATTTCCTATTTGGCTCGACAATGTTTTCCATCAAAAATAAAATATGTACAAGAGGCTTTTGAAGATGCGACAAAGAAACCATACTCTTATTTACGAATAGATACGACTCAGCAAACGAATGATCAACATAGACTATTGGGAAATTTTACATCAGTTCTCCCTATGATATTATATGTACCCAAGTAAAAGGATATAAATACAATTACTATTCGCTTCACCTCAATCATATTTTGTTATTCAACGACGCAACACGAAAGCGTTATAATGTCTAAAGCTTTGGAGAAAAAATTAACAAGAAATGCAGCTGTCTTGTTATCGCTCAACAATGCAACCTTTGCTATTCAAAAGTCTGTTATAGCCAAAGCCAAAAAGGAGTTTATTATGACTCTAATGGAATGCGCTAAAGCTATTATAAATGGAACGATACCATTGACATCATCTCAGTATAATGAGTTGCAGCGAAACGTGAAGGATATTAGCGCTTTAGTAAGAAAATCAACGTTAGATGATAAGAAAGCTGTATTGCAAAAAGGAGGATTTTTAGGCGCTCTACTAGGACCTATCATCAGCAATATAGTTCCTGGGTTACTTAAAAGTGTGCTAGGCGGAGGGAGAAGATAAAGATGAAACTCTCAACACGAATGATGCGAAATAGAATGGCGATTTTAGCTCTGGATGATCTGAGTAAGAAAGGAAAAATCGCTATAGTCGAAAAAGCCAACTCAGATTTGTTTCAATCATTGATAGAAAGTGTTAAAAATATTATATTAGGTAATGTTCCTCTTGATTCTGAGCAGTTTATTGAGTTGCAGCGTTACAAGAAGGAGCTACATAAACTTAGTGGTAGAGGGACAGTTGATGATAAGCGTAAAATTTTGATTCAGAGTGGTAGAGGGAATCTTTTGGATGCTATTATAACACCTATTGTATCTGTTTTATCATCAATAAAAAGATGAATCGTCAGCCTTTAACATTCTCCAGACGTAATTTTATACTCACTGAAGATGAATACTATAGATTAACGGAAAGAAAGGATAATAAAACAGTGGTAAAGGAAGAGAAAACCAGACCTCCATTGTATTATAATCCTATGGAAGCTATAACAGTGAGAAATATGAAGCGAAAGCGAAATGATCTACTGGAAACGGCTTATGATTCTGACTTATCCTCATACGAAAAGTTAGATGAAAATGTTGAAAACCTACGTAGGTATTTGTCTGATGTCAAAAAGATTAAAAATAACCAAAACCAGACACAAAAGGATAGTTGGAATCTCATTAAGAAAAAAAGATAGAGTCTACTTTTCCTTTGGCCAATAGCACAGTTATTGATAATAAACCTAATGTCTTTTCACCAAATGTTGATAAAGACAATGAGTTAGAATCAGTGAAAGTGGTTGATGATGATGATGATATTGGGATGGAATTAATAAAAGGAAGGTTGTTTGATACTGAAGACACAACCTTACTAGGAAGTACATTTCTTACTGATGGAGAAGATGAGCACGATAGTGAAAGCGAAAATTTAAAAGATTTCGAAAAAAAAGCAGCTGATTTAACAACAAAAAAGAGTGATCAAACGATCGCTGTCAGAATGTTGAATAATCTGAGTAAAATTGGTAGATTCGACTCGGAGAAGAACAGACTGAAAATTGGAGAACATTGGTTGAATCCTAGGACTTCCAAAACTTTACTACGAGACGTTCTAACCGAAGGAGGTAAAATACAATCGGGAAATACCAATTACAGTAGATTTAAAAGCCTGCTAACTGATGAAGGAATCACAACTGTCAGAAAATCCCCGCATCGAACACGTAAGACTCAGAAGAAAAAGTTGGTCGTTCCCGGTACTAATTCATGGACATCGACACGCTAAAAGAGTTTATTACAATCCTGCATTACATACATCTCTACGAGGAGCTAGAGCTTTACTGAAAGCTCGTAGAAAACGAGAGGGAGAAAAAAGAATCTGTGAATGGTTGAGTGGTGAGGATGCCTACACGTTACATAAAAAAGTTGTAACCAAGTTTAAGCGTCGTCCTACAATTGTAGCTGGAATAGGGGAACAGCTACAGGTAGATTTGATGGATGTTCGATCTCGAAGAGATGAAAATAATAATACAGCATTTTTACTGACTGCTATTGATTCTTTATCTAGAAAAGGTTGGGCTGTGCTGCTCATCAACAAATCAGGACCGGTAGTAGCAAGAGGATTGAGAAGAATACTAGAAGGGGAAAACTATAAAGCTTTACAATCTGATAAAGGTAAAGAGTTTGACAACGTCAATGTCAAGACTCTGCTGGCGGAAAAAAAAAATCAAGCGCTTTACAACCAAAAATGAAACGATAAAGGCATCAATGGTGGAGCGTTTTAACAGAACTTTAAAAGAGAAGATATATAGATATTTGACATATAAAGATGATGATAGATACATTGATGTTTTACCAGAAATGGTTAATGCATACAACAACACAATTCATGGTGCTATAGGTATGAGACCAAATGATGTGAATTTTCAAAATCAAGAACTTGTATGGAATCGTGTGTATGAAGGAGGTGAACATAGTTTAACTCAAGAAGCAAAACTAAAGATTGGGGATTATGTGAGAATAAGTAAGGCAAGAGGAGTGTTTGAAAGAGGATACACCCCGAATTGGACGATTGAGATTTTTATAATCACTGATGTACTTATTGATGAAAAACCTGTTGTATATAGGGTGAAAGATTTAGCTGAGGAGATGATTGATGGCACCTTTTACGAAAAAGAGTTGCAAAAAGTAAAAAAACCCACGATTTTCAGAATTGAAAAGATACTGGGAAGAAGAATGAGAAGAGGTAAAAGACAGATTTTGGTTAAGTGGTTAGGTTATGGAGAAAAATTCAATGAGTGGGTAGATGAATAGTTTATAAGGAAACAACGCTTGATATAATCATCATACATTGGGAAAATGTCGATGCTGATAACTTTACCCTCGAACTCTAGTGGTGAAGAGTTTCCTGATAATAACAATTCCGAATTTACAGTGAGACTGTATAAATATTTGGTTATCGATGGTGGTAAATGGGAGGTAGCTCTGCTAGATATGACTTATTCTAATAATTGGAAAAATGTTACCGAAGGGAAAATATATCTAGAAAAGACTAATGTCTCTGGTAAAAGCGAAAAGTCCTTCATCCTAATCGGTAATGGAAGATATGATAGTATAGAGGAGTTGGAGGAGATTATACGAAAGAGAATGAATGAAATGGATTTAGACAAGAAATTCGCCATCTCCTACAACAAGATCACCAACACCGCTTTACTAACTAACAGTGATCCTGATACTGCCATAAGCTTTTCCAAAGATATAGCATATATTTTTGGATTTGAATCAAAAACTACATACCCTCACGGTAGATACAATAATATCACACCCCTGATATAAATTCCGGTTTAACATCCCTGTATGTTTATTCCAACATTGTTGATAATAGAATGGTAGGAGATACGAATGTACCTTTATTGAGAGTAGTTCCAGTTCAAGGAAAGAAGAATAGCGTTGTGTATCAAGAATTTAAAAATCCTCACTATGTTGACGCTTCATCACTAAATAGTGATATGATTCAAGTACTTATAACGAGTGACGACGGTCAACGAATACCATTTGATGGTGGAAAGGTTGTGTTGACGGTTCACTATAGAGCGAAAAAGTTATAATGAGTTTGGTACGATACACCCCTGAGGATTCAAAAGATTTTTTTGATGAGTACTACAAGATGCAAGCTGGAAATGGAATTGGAGTGTATAGTGGACGACGAGTGAGGCCTAATATGAGAGGAAATGGACTTGGTAGTATTTTTTCAAGTTTACTTAAATCTGCAGCACCAATGCTGAAAAGAGGAGCAATTAGTTTGGGGAAAAGAGCACTGACTGTAGGTGGAAATGTAGCGCGTGATGTCATCGATGGACAAAGTTTTGCAGCGTCAGCAAAGAAGAGGGGATTGGCAGAGTTGAATGATCTGGGGGGAGATGTGCTCAATGCAGTCCGTCCAGATAGTATGAAAAGGAGAAAAACAAGAGGTGGAAAGAAGAGGAGAGGTGTTGGTAAACGTGGTATATTTTAATAGCAGTAGAATCCGGTATAAAGACAGCTGAGCTTGATATCTATAGTCATTAAGCGGTAACGCTTCAAGCATTCATCACTCGCAAAAGATGGCTAGCCTAAATGGAACAACAGGTAATAAATTGGAAGGTTCTTCCTACAACATAAATCCAACATTGGATGTATTTGCTACGGAACCAACAAACATATCGGTAGAAAGATCGGAATATGTTGTCATCAGACCTGATAGGTTAGATCCTTATGGTAGTATTGAGTTAACCTTGTCAGGGAGCACTGAACATTACACAGATCTCTACAACTCATTTCTGCAAGTTGAAGCCACGGTTGTTCAAGATGATGGAACCGATATTGTCGGTAATGATGATGATGCAGCTGTGTGGATGGGGGATTCAATGCATACAATATTCAGCGAGTTGAAAATGTCGATAGAAGGAACCACCGTTGAATACGCTAACAACTACGGTTTACGCTCCTACTTTTCACAACTACTCGAAAACAGTGCAGAAAGAAAGAAATATCAAGGTAAGATGGAAGGATGGTTGTATGATGATTCAACTAGCAAAGACGCTGCTGGTCACAAAACCGCTGATAAGAAAAAGAGGAGAGCTCTAATCATAGATGGAAAGACAATAGAATTAACTGGAAAACCTCATCTCGCATTATTTCAGCAGAAAAAATTAATAATACCAGGTCCTACTATGCAGCTGGAGTTTGAGCGTGCCTCTGGCAAACTAGCTTTGTTTGCTGCGAATGAGTCACCTGCAGGAGGGGCAAAGATTAGAGTTGATAAATTTGAACTTCATCTTTGTAAAGTTAAGGTGAATCCTACAATACAAAACTCCCAACTCAGTTTGGCGTTGGAAGGTCACAACTACATTTATCCTGTTGATCGAAAACGGATAAAACTATATGGAATTCGTGCTGGTGTTGCGCAGATCGACATCACTTTGGAAGAAAACAAACAAAAACCTAAACAAATTTATTTAGGTTTAGTTGATCACAACGCAATGAACGGACGTTTCGCCTTAAATCCATATAGAATGCAGCATGCTAGTGTTGATAGTATTGTATTGAGAGTTGGTGATTGTCCAATTGGAAGGAGATTTGAACCAAATTATGCTAGAGGAATTTTTGGAAGAGAATATCATCAGTTTCTACACGCTACCGGAACTTTGCTTGAAGGTGATAGTCTTGGTATTACGAAAGAACAATACCTTGATGGTACTACACTTTATGGATTTGATTTGACTGGCGATTTTCTTAAAGAAGGTTTTCACTCTATGAAAAATGTCACAACAAGTGTGGAAATTCGTTTTAGCACTAACACGACTGATGGATTATCCCTGGTAGCATACTTTGTAAAAGACGGTGTGTTGGAGATGGATAGCATTCTTCAATTAACTATCGGAGGAGACACAGTGCTTTAAACAGAAAGTTAGAGATGAATACCATACAAATTCGTTCGATCTTATCTTCAGACGTTTTATGTCAAAGCGTAGGGATTCATGTTGGAGCTAGAGAACAGTTTTGGAAGCAAATTTGTAATTTTCCAACAGGATTTTTCGTATTCAACACCCATTATTCTCATCAACCCGGGGAGCATTGGTTGGCTGTGTACGCTAATGATTCAGAGGTAGATTTTTTTGACTCGTTTGGACGTTCTGTTTCCTTTTACCCAGATGTAAATGAAATACTAAGTATTCATGGAGGATATGAAACAATACAAAGAAATGAAACACAACTACAAAGTTTTTTGTCAACTGTATGTGGTGATTATTGTGTATACTTTTGTTTACTGAGAAGTAGAGGGTGGAGTATGGATGAAATTGTTAGAAGTTTACGAGATATAGGAGATAGTGAGATGAGAGATCACTCAATACGGAGATTCATCATACAGACATATCCTAACTTCGAGTTCATTCAAGATAATACAGTAGAAGGGATAGATGGAGTACATATACAAGGAACTAATTTACTAAGTAAATTGTTAAAATAGATTATTATACTTGATTTTTATTTGTTATAATAATTAAAATGAATAAAATACAACTTATCTCATTATTTGCGCTAAACACTACAGAACCTATAAAAACTATTATTTTGTAATGTTTCAAGCAAGAAATAAATAAGTTCTTCTCATTTTCTTCCTCAGAAGCGCTCTTTAGCTATATCTAAAAGACATAGTAACTAATGACTCTATCATACATACTTATATGAATTAATTTCACAAAAAATACTTCGGAGCTTTTTTTAAAATAGATATGAAACTTACCATCATAGAAGACGAGTCACATCCTTTGTGTTATCGATTAAGACTTCGATGTACTGTTCTGGACAATTCTCTTTTTCATTTTCATCAAATTAGGAGAGAAAGGTGTGTTGCAGCAAAGTATCAAACAGTTCTGAGGCTTGAATGAAAGCTTGGAGAGCCGAGAGTAGAATGACATCGTAGGAAATCATGTTGTTCGTATTTTGTCTTAGTCCTTTGAATACGATTACACCGCTTTTTTCCACCACCACAGATGAAGCTATTTGGGCAGGGATGTTAATATTTCCAATCAATAGCTCTCCATTCACCATACATCTGTAATTAGCCACTATAATATCGGCAGTCTTGTTCCAACAAGTATCACATTTTCTTAGCATTCCAGAATTCTCATAAGCTATACCACTTCCTGCCGGAAAATCGTGTAGGTGAGCAACACTGAAATAAGCCTGTGTTTGTCTCATACTCTTGCCGTACATTGAGTGGAATGGATCGTTGATCTTTCGATTACATCCTTGAGAATCAGCGGTACGAAAAATCGCATCTCCTGTCTTTCCTTCTCCCATATAAATTAAAACAATTGGACATGTTTGCTTAGCTTTATTAACAAGCAGTCCTATTTCGGTTGAAACATCACTCTTCACTCGAGTTCTCTTTTTATCCTTTGGATAGTTGTAAATGATGACACACTTTGATTCATCACGAAATTCAACAGACAACACCTCCATAACTGTTGGTACTGGTAGTTTGCAGATTTCCATGGACCCTTCAAGTTTTTCTAGACTATCTGGAGAGAGAGAGTTTATTAACCCGGCGCTCTTGTAGGTGAGAGTGGTTAGTTCATTACTTCCAGCATCTTGAAAGGGTATTCTGACGTGACGAAAAAGCGTTTCGTCTCCAACAGCCGACAAAGCTGGTTTTTTGCACTTCAAGCCAGTTTCAATATCATCTTTTGTCAAATCAATGAAAGATCGTTTCCTCATCGATGTTCTTTTTGAAGACAGCTTGTTAGTAGGAGATGTGAATGAAGTAAAATCTTGTTGGGATTCTGGTTCATCAACGACCAATTGACTTTCTGCCATATCAAAGATAGGAGAAGGTGATGGGGAAAGGGTTTGCTGGGATCCTGCTTCTTCATTCATCGGTTGACTTCCTTCGTCTTGAGTATTCATTCTAAAAAAACAAAACATTCTGTTTAATTTTTCGTAATTAATTTTAAAAGATCATAAAGATCATAAACCTTCAGCTAGTAGTGTTAGCTAACAAAAAATAAATATTTTTACTCTTACCTTTATAAAGAAGATGAGCTCCTAGTTGTTCCAATGGAAGGTTTAGTAGATGTTGCTTCTCCGCTAGCCGTTGTAGAACTGGATGCTTTCTGTGTGAAAACAGTGGCTCTTAAATAGGTAAAGTTGCACTGATTAAATCCTATGAATCAACATTTTTTCACGCGAATACATCCCAATGCTTTCGCGGGAATAAATAATTTATTTTCACGCGAATGGAAACCATTGCTTTCGCGGGAATAACAATTTTATTTTCAGACGAATACAAACCAATGCTTTCGCGGGAATAAATAATTTTGTTTCACGCGAATAAAAACCATTGCTTTCGCGGGAATAAACATTTTATTTTCATGCGAATACAAACCAATGTTTTCGCGGGAATAAATAATTTATTTTCACGCGAATGGAAACCGTTGCTTTCGCGGCAATAAACATTTTATTTTCACGCGAATACAAACCAATGTTTTCGCGGGAATAAATAATTTATTTTCACGCGAATGGAAACCGTTGCTTTCGCGGGAATAAACATTTTATTTTCACACGAATACAAACCAATGTTTTCGCGGGAATAAATAATTTATTTTCACGCGAATGGAAACCGTTGCTTTCGCGGGAATAAGCATTTTAGTTTCACGCGAATACAAACCAATGTTTTCGGGGGAATAAATAATTTATTTTCACGCGAATACAAACCAATGCTTTCGCGGGAATAAATATTTTATTTTCACGCGAATACAAACCAATGTTTTTGCGGGAATAAACAATTTATTTTCACGCGAATGGAAACCGTTGCTTTCGCGGGAATAAACATTTTATTTTCACGCGAATGGAAACCGTTGCTTTCGCGGGAATAAACATTTTATTTTCACGCGAATACAAACCAATGTTTTCGCGGGAATATATAATTTATTTTCACGCGAATGGAAACCGTTGCTTTCGCGGGAATAAAAATTTTTATTTTCACGCGAATAAAACAGGAATATTTCACGCTAATAACACTATTCTGATAGAGTTTTCGCGTGAGTGTTTTTAATGGTTATAAGCTAAATGAGTAGGAGTGGCTTATACTATATAAGAACAGCTCTCTCTGCATAGAAATCATTCTCTCCAGCAATAAAACATCAACTACTACAGCTGATTTCATCAACTACTACAACTGATTTCATCAACTACTACAACTGATTTCATCAACTACTACAGCTGATTTCTTGGTGATAAGGTAAGAATTAATAGAAAAATTATTTAATAGAAGTTAAAATGTAATTATTTTACAACACTGTTTAATCATCCTATACTAATACTTAACATTTTATTTTAGTTCATTATGAGTTCAAAAAGATACACAATCAAAGACTACCTTCCAAAGATATATCATAGCTATATTAAAGAAAATGTTGAAGTACAGGAAAAAATTGGATATCGCTTGACATTACAAGCTATATTATTATGTATGACACAGCATTTGCTAACTGTAGCTTCTTTACATGGAGAATTTTCACCGGTACAATACCGGCCATACACTACACATAAATACATTGACAATCCAGTAGAAGTATTTAAGCATATGACTAAAAACAATTTTCAAACAGTTATAAAAATGTCAAAAACTGTCAGTATTAATGATTACTTAAAGAAAATTCAAAGAAAAGTGTGGAATAAAGAGCTCACTCAAAAATTGATTTCAATACAATGGACCACTGAATTATTATTTCATTTTCAATCAGATATATGTAGATACATACAAACGGATGAAAATCTCTCATCATCCATTTTTTCATTTGAAATGATATTGGAACTATTTCAAGCTCACAATATTTAATATGTTCTCTTTATGTATCCCTACTTATTATACAATAAATGTATATATTCACACATTGTTTCATTTTTAATCAATGTATTTATTCAATGTAGATGTATCTCCTCTCTCCTCTCTCTCCTCTTTTCCTCTCTCTCAAGATACCATATAAGCTCGAATTATGTCTAGAATTATCAAAAACTTAAATGCCATACATTCAAAATCTATATACCATATAAGTTCAAAATAAGTAAAAAAAATAATCGAAACTCAAATGCCACTTAAATGCCATTCAAATGCCACTCAAATGCCCCTCAAGTAAAATACAATATAAACACGGCGAATTCATCCAACGTCGTAACCCATTGCCTCAACCCCCAGATCAAATCCACAAAAAAACACTTGGTAGGGAGATCTGCTCATATATTACTACTCCTGTTTGTTTGAGCTGTGCCTCGTGGGCAACCCTATAGACGTGTTTCATAAGCCGAGCTTGTGTGAGCAGCACCCTATAGCCGAATACTGGACTGATTGTCGAAAACTTGGATGTCGACAACCTGGATGTCGACAAAGTTGGCTCGGCCGGCGACAAAATAAGTTCGGCTGGCGACAACTATGACCAGATGGTCAAATAACTGACCTGGATGTCGACAAAGCGCTGGTTGATGGTTACTCGTCTGCTCGGCGACAATGATTATCCTGCCGTCGACAATTTATGGTTGCTATTCTCACCAGTAGAGGACAACTCACAACCTGCAGCAGTGTCTCATGTGAGCAAAGCGAGAGACTATCTATTTCTTTTTTAATATATCCAATCCATCCAATAAATTGTTCACTATTTTTTTGAAATAATGATAACCGCTCTACTTGCCGTACGTATGTTATAATTTATATTATAGAAAATAAATTTGAACACTATATCTATCTATCTACCTACTACTCTCCAGATTATCAAGTACTGCGATCAACAATCGAGCCCATCATTAACAACTGGGAATCCATGATGTCATATATATATGCAAATTTAGTAGACTTGCTTTCTAGTCAAGATTACAATCATAGTCATATCTCCTGAACATTAGATATATTTTGACATTGTACATACCTCACTACATACATCATGAGCCTTTGCAAAACAAAGCCATTATAATATTTTTTCTTTTAAATCTCTCAACTGGCGATAATGTTATAAATAATACATATCATTATATTACATTGTAATAGCCTTATATTTCAATGGTATATAAAAATCATTTCATCCTTGCCTGCTAATAGAGGTCTGTTTTGTTACATTTTATGTAAATACTTTATGTAAATAAAAGAATTCATTCCATTATAAATACATTTGGCCACACTCATAACAAGCGATGAAAGAAAATGAGAATTAGTAGTTATCCTCTTTTGGTAGTGCAAACAACTCAAACGTTACATATCATATTACAATACATGTAGCTTGGTTTATGGTTCTGACAATTAAATAATTAATGAAGAACAATAAGTAGTAAGTATATAATAATTTCTTTTTACAATTATTACTTATTTGATACTAATAAATAAAGGTGTGTGTAACTACTCACTCACTCATCACTGGTTTATGTATTTTTATGTATTGTCGACATCGAGTCTAGGCTAGTCGACAATCCGTCTGAAATTGTCGCCATGCAAGCTAACTTTGTCGACATCCAGGTTGTCGACATCCAGGTTTTAGACAATCAGTCCAGTTACCCTATAGCCATGCCCGCTGTTACACCGGCTACTCTTCCGGAAAAGCAGAGGAAGATCTTTTGCTAGCATGACTCCATAGCTGTTATGGAGAATGCAATCAAACTAGGGACCACGTTCTTTTTATGCCCATATCCATATCCATAAAGATATATATAAATGTATAGATGTATAATGTAATATAATATATACAATACATGCAAAAATATACAGAAAATTTCCTGTCATTATTAAAAATGGAAAAATTGTAATGAAAAATTATGAAGGCTACAATGAAATGTAAGTACTAACAAACTCTTGCTTCAATTATCTAAGCCCCACAAAGGACCAGGAGGATGGATGTAAAAATGTAAAAAAACATGGCAGGGAGTATAAAGAAAACAAACAAGTGATGGCGCAAACTCTCTGTAGTTGTTTGTGCTAAGAAGACTTTTACACACCTTAAGGTATAGTATCCCGATTATTTATAGCTGTGTAATGCATTACCACTTTTCAAAACTAGTTGCATGAAAAGAAAAATGTATCTGACAGGTTCATATCCCTGACTCAGCTATTATTAACACTTTAAATTACAAGACCATCACTTAAAAATCTTTTCAATGGTTAACATGCCATATTTGCAGGATTGATTTTGTTGTAGAGATCTGCTTTTGGTTCACCATCAAACAAATTATCTGACAAAATTGATCAAATTCTCTTCCTTATTCTCCACAAGTTGGGTTGCTTTGGCTCTACAGCATACTACAATGATAATAGGCTATAGGCTTTCGATGGTTTTAAATTGACTTGAATTTGAAAACTTTGGAGTTGTCTTCCCAAATGCAGATTTCCACATCGGATAAAAGCAAGCCCACCACCATATATCGCAGGGTCACATGATTATACACAAGAAAATTTAAAAAGCTAAAAAACTTTTTCCAAGCAGCCTTTGATTTGATCTGTTTAGCCTCCTAGATGATTCAATACTTCATCCGCAATCATACATAATTATTGCCAGGAGTGATTTTCAATGTAAACTTTCAGCTTTTTGCACTGGAACGTTATCAAAACTCTTTAGATTTGTCTTTATGTTGCCAGGCCTGATAGTGCCAGTTTTGATCTAAACTTTTCAATACTAACTGATAACTGATTTGAAAAATCCTCTTGTCATACACCATTACGATTAGAGGCATGAAGGTGTCAACTTTTAAATAATAGAAAAACACCAATGCTGTTATAAATAGGAGAGGCAACTTCGTATTAAACTATGAAAAGCATGTTGTAATATAAGTGATGAAGATGGTCACGCAAGAAAAAGGGTTGTCAGTGTGCTGGAATACGAAAGTGATTATTTGGCAATGTCCTTGCTAAATTTATTCTAAAAAAAAACACCATAACACAACAAGTACCTGTACTTCCATTGGTGACCTACTGATCTTCGCTACCAATATTGTTTGAAATCCGAGTTGTTTTTTTTATTTTATTTGTTGAAAGGTTAGCCTGTGGGACATATTTACTAATGGGAATAACTGTTCACTTGAATAATTATTTGTTTTATACTCGAGTGCAACACCTATTATATTTTTGTCTCTGGACAATTTTTCCGCTTATCTTGCAATCTTACTATATGGTTGCTTACACAGCATGTAACATATTAAATTATACAATAGCAAGTATTGCGGCAGATTTGCATTACATTTAGACAATCCAGTTCTCATTTCCGACCCCTTCCCACCATAAAATCTTCCTAACCCCTTACCCTGTCGACCACCACTGTTTTAGGTTGACCCGGAGCCCTCCCCTTCATTACATATACATAATTCTTGGGAATTAGGGATACCGGCTACCCGGGGCCTGTATAGACCATGTTTTGCACATATATACATATCAAGAGTCTAACGGGAGTCACCCCGGCTCAGTACCCCGGTCCAGTCAACAAAGGTAGCTGATAAAGGTTGCCTAGGGACTCAGGAGTTAGAAACCCTCTACTTTGTGGTGACCGGAGCCAGACAAACTCTAGGAACAGGGACCGGGAAGTAATGATGCCTGATAAGGAGTGGAACACTTTCACCAGCACAGAAAAAGCGTGAAGAGAGCCCAGAGCCATTCTCACATGTGCTCGCTTCTCTCATTGGTTTGCTCTACTATGATAAATTGCATTACTTTTGGCTCACCCCTAAGAAGGGGAGAGTTTTCCAGCCTTTTGCAATAAAATGGCTCACTGGGCATGTGAAAAGACAGAAGTTTTGTGGATTGTGTTAGATAACAGGCTTTATTGTTAAATAGGTTTGAGTATCAAAGTATTATATTGGTATAAACTCTGTGTGATTTGTCTGGGTCGTGGAACCCGAAGCAGTCGTTAGAGCCCAGTTGGAGTAGATCCCGTTGTGTCAGTAGTAGGAGGAGGAAATCTATGACAGCATGTGTGCAACCAACTCACAACAGTCAAAAATTGTTTATTGTTAGTCATAAGCTAGTAAAAGTTTGAAAATGCAGGCATCATCCATTCTTACATACGAAAAGTGAGTATTGTGCCTTAGATACCAAAAGTGCATGAGAAGCAACTGTTTGCTTTAAAGTTTAAATGGAATTTTTTATTAAAAGACTTTCACCGTTTCCGCTGACAATCCAATGAAAACAATTGAGATTTCTTATTAAAACAAAAGGTAGAGATCTTAGCGAATTTCGTTAATAGGGATGGTCCATGTATTCCCTGTGGTTCTTACTGGGAGTAACCAAAAATGTCTGCCAAATCATGATGGCTTCAAGAAAGCTTATAAAATGCTGTCGCTATGGAAAAAAAACAATTAGTTTTAGAGCCATTGGATAGGTCCTGGTTTGTGGGTAGCTGCTCCGGGCACCCACAGTAGCAAGAAATCATTATGGTGATGGTATATGCGTTAGCGCGGACACCCTGCCATCTAATAAAGTGATTGGATAGCATTAGTATTTAGTGGTTTTTCTTCATGGTCTGTTGCATGGTCTGACTAAGTCTACTGCGCCCATTAGAAAGCATGGACCCGCATACAGTCTGCACTTCCTTGCCATTGGGTGTTTGCCACTTCTTTTAGCCAACTGGCAGATTACACATTTTTCTACCAATCTGCGTACATCGCTGGCCATTCTGGGTCAGTACCAGTCTAGCTCGACTTGGTTTTTGCTCTGGTGGATTGTGAGAGCTCCACTTGAATTGTTACCATTGTAAAAGGGGAGGATGGTTGGAACACATGGGGCTCCTGGGACAAAGTAAAGTTTCATTCTCGTGAAATTGTGTTGTTTTTCAAACGGAAAATAATTTATTTTTCAGTCAGAAAATCATGTTTCATTTGCAGGAAAAAGAAAAAATGTTTCCAGATTGAAAATGAATATTTTCCATGCGATAAAATAGATTTTTATTTGCGTGAAATTGTGTTGTTTTTTAAAACCTAGAATAGTTTATTTTTCAGCCAGAAATATATAGGTCTCATTCACTCAAAAACAAAAATTTGTTTTAGATTGAGAATGATTATTTTTCGCGCGACAAAATAAATTTCTATTTGCATGAAATTGGGTTGTTTTTCAAACAAAAAACAATTTATTTATCAGTCAGAAAATCATGTTTCATTCTCGGGAAAACGAAAAATGTTACAAGATTTAAAATGATCATTTTCCACGCGTCATAAGAAATTTCTATTCATGTGAAATTGTGTTGTTTTTCAAACCAAAAATAATTTAGTTTTCAGCCAGAAAACTATGTTTCATTCACGTGAAAACAAAGAAGTTTCCCAGATTGATACTTTTCATGCGAATATCCCTATGATGCTTGGTGCGATTTCAGCTATTTAAGAAGCACTGCTTTCACACAGAAAGCATTCACTTCAACATCAGCAACTAAAGGAACTACATATACTACACAATCTGCTGCAACTATTAGAAGGAATTTCCGTACTAAGGTAAAAAAATAATAAGTAAATATATTTACTAGAGCTTTTTCAAACTCGTTGACCAGATATCTCGCAAGAGTTGTCCTTTCTCATTACTCCTTGACAACACCTCTCGCAGCAAATTTCGGACAGAATTTCTAACGTTTCTAGTAAACCAAAAATAATAATTTTTACACCATTGTGTAGAACAGAATCTACTCTATTTTTGGGTATTTATTTAAAGAAATTTTGTTGGTCTAAACAGAAGCGATTTTCTGTTAACCGCGCCATAGTCATTTTCGGGCAAGAAATAATTTTTCTTGCTGAGATAGTTTTGTAGTGAATCTAGTTAAAAATCTCATAGAGGAAACATCTAAGAGTCAAGCTGAGAGGCGGCGAGGTACACGCACCCACCTATTACCTATAGTAAGAGCTAAAATATCAGCCTACCTATCATGGAGAAGACAACTACTACGTTAACAGCCCAGTCAGTTGCATTGAAATTTCACCAACAAACAATCAACGCTGAGTGTTGTGACCTAACTTACGCAACGAAGGAGTGTGAACAATGGCCAGCTAATGCGAGTGAACATATCAGCTCAACAACTTCAGTTACTAATTATGAAACCCCTGGATATTGTTTGAACATAAATAATTGCGCAAATGATTGCGAGCAAAACTTTCCACCAGCTATTGATGAATTGACTTACAGAGACAAGCTATAGTCAGCAATGAAATGACATTTGAACTAAATTTCTCTGAGAATAAATTTGTTTTTATCGTTTTTTTATCATAAAAAATATGTTGTTGTCATGTGAAATATTAATTAATTATATTGGATTGTACATATTTTTATGCCTGACAACTTGACATATGTATTACATTTTTCCCACTATGTAGTGTGGTTGAAATGGTTGATGGAATACTTTGTTGTTATGTCAAATGGCCGTATTTCACGGCAGTTATGTTTTTTTTTGTACAGATTATTTTGGTCGTCAGTAAGACGTCTGTTTTTTTGAGCATAAAAGCTCGCAGCTATGTTGCAATAAATCAGTTAGTAACCGGAGCTGGAATCGTAATTATGCTAACTCACTCTTTACATGCTTGATCGACCGCAACCATGACAATTGCATTACCGGCAGGCGATCAGTTGATAAATAGACTGTTGCTCACATTGAGTAGTTAATGGCTAGTGAGTAATTATTTATGTAGCTAATATTAATCATTTAATTATTAACTTATTCTAGTACTATATTGCGTTGGCTAGTCTATACTAGTGATAGTATTGACTGAAGGTGGTGCGCTGAGTAGTATATGTGGAGCAGTTGCTTTACATATTTACTACACGATTGAAACTTAGTGGAATTGACGGTATCAGACCTAGCAGGTAGCTGAATAATCTCAGCCGCTAGAAACTGAGACTAGACACTGGTAGCTGAACAAGCTCAGCCGTTTCTATTGCGTTGCAAGACCTAGTAGGTAGCTGAACATGCTCAGCCGCTAGGCACAGACATAGATAGCTGAACAAGCTCAGCTGTGTCGCAAGTCCTAGTAGGTAGCTGAACAAGCTCAGCCGCTAGAAACTGAGGCTAGACATAGGTAGCTGAACAAGCTCAGCCTTCTCGCAAGTCCTAGTAGGTAGCTGAACAAGCTCAGCAGCGTCTATGGTGTACACCACCAGTTGGTAGCTGGAGAAGCCTAGTCACTAGTATTGAGGTTAGGGTTGTACATCCCTACAGGGGATTTGTCCCCCCTCTTCTATCAAAGAGTTGTCTCCGCCGAGAGCAGGTTCATTTCAGTTTGAAATAATATTTTTTGCAGAGAACCTCTACGGATAAGATTTGTTCTGATAAATGGTTAGATTATATTTATTTCAGCATCCTGGAATTGTTTAGAATTGGAAATGACAGGCAGCATGCTATAGATTAATTATTTGGATGACGACGATATTGTTGACAAGTAATTTTTTATTATTTTTCATTTTTTTTTTCAAAGTGTTTATTATTATGGTTCTTTATTTCAGAAGATAGCGCTTGAAATTTTCTATTCAGTGGAGTAAAAAGTTAGGTGCTAGCTTAAATAGAAAAAAAAATTAATAATTTCATCGAAAAAATTTCCGGGATTTTCGCAAAAGACAAGGCCAACTTTGATTGACGTGTTATGGCTAATGTAGTGGCCCATTAATTCTTCAAAGTCACCTACATGCATCAAAATTAAATTTTCTTTCTATCTGTTGCATCAGTTTTTTTTTGAGCTTTACTTTTGGTGTTTTTTCAAAGCAAAAATGTCAGTTTTCAAAAATTTGAAAAAAAGTAGTGTCAAATAAAAAATATTTTTACCTGTTCACAAGTAAAAAGTTGGCTTTATTTAAAAATATACTTATAGAATAGGTATTGTTGAGTCTGATGGTCCTCTTTTCAACTCTGTAACACCAACAGCTGAATTTTAAAAAATTCTCAAAGCTTGAGGATTTTTTTCAAAAGCGCATGAACTGCACAAATCTATCAGGCATAAAGCAGACGAAAATTAAAGAGCTAGCTGAGATACTCAACTCGATATGCTATTGAGTATATATCACTTTTTTTACTAGTTGAGACACTCAACTCACTTTTCAAATTATTTAAAAAGAAAACAAAATCATAACCCGGATTTTTGTTTTATCTTTTTAAAATGTTTAGACAAGACAAAACAAAACAATTAAAAAAGGAGGAGCTGGAAACCCAACAAGTTTTTTATCAACCTTCTTCCATTACCGATATGTCTTCAATCAGAATTCTACGTTCTCAAGCGATAAAAAGATGATGATGATGACGACGACGACGACAATGACGACAACGACGACGACGTTGACGACGTTGACGACGACGACGACAACGACGACGACGACGACGACGACGACGACGACGACGACGACGACGACGACGGTAGTTGATGACAATGCACTTCTTCAACCTACTGAGATTCCCTTTCAAGACGCTAGAGTCAACACCCCGTCAGCTCTCATCATCAACAGCGCCTCTCTGTTAAATACTCTGTCTCCAGCTTGCCGAAAAAAAATATTAAAAAAACAGTTGAGATTTTGAAACTATCAATACCTGCAGTTATGCAGGTAATAACCTTTGAATTTCATGATAAAACGAACTGCAGCGTCATCTACAACTATAAAAAGGATAAAAAGATCGTTATAGTGAAGAGTACTATTCTCTTTGAGGTAGGATTACTTGTTAATAAAGCTACGCAAACAAAACCATCGATTTTGCTCTGCATGGGTATTGAAAAGACTGGAAAAGCAATTTTTTGTGCTGCTAAAGACAAAGGATGTTGTCGAAAGTGGAAGGATGCATTCGATATATTACCAGAAAAGAGTATGAGACAAATCAATGCTTATTTTGACGTAGCTCACCTCCAGGATTTCCCAACGTCATATGCTTCCAAAACCCAGAAATGCTAACCAAATGTGACAGACGTTGGAGCGAGTCTGGTGAGTCTCTTGTAGCTCAATACAGATGTATCGTAGATGGGGAGCTATTGGTTGGGGATATGTACATCCCTCTTCAAATAGCTTCAGCTGTGACATCGGAAAGATATGCAGTCATTCTGTTCAAAGAACTAAAACAAAATGCAAACAATTTGATTTCCTACGACGTGACTGTACTCACAGTTCATCAAGCTTTCATTCAAGTCTCCAAACTGGCTGATAGTCTAAACCTTTTTGATTTTCTCAACTATTTTCATTACACTGAAAAAAAAGAATACCCAAAACAAGACCTTCAGAAACTAATCTATAACTCAAGGGAATCATATCAGTATGAAAGGGTAAGCTTTATTCGTTTTACTATTGAATCAAAAATGATTTTTGAACGAAATTATTTACTATCGTACAACAAACTCATCAGTTAATATGACTTTTAGATGTAACTAAAGAATGTATGCTGAGAAAGAGAGATAGTGAGATTGATTCATGGCTTGCAAGAGATGAGGTCAACATTAACTTTGAACAACACTTTGTTTAGCAATTCTGAAAACTCACACGGATGGGTTTTATTATACATGCGATTTTCCATATGTGAAACATTTTTTGTGTGAAAAATTTATGTATTATAAAAGGTGTGAATAAAATAACCCGCCTGAAAAAAACATTCAACTCGGCTGACCTTCATATCATATACGATTTCCACATTCATGTGAAAAAAACATATTTTTGCACAAGTAAAAAATGATTTTTTAATTACAGAGAAAATAAATCTTATTCACCTGCTTGAGAAAACGTTTTTCTAGCTGAAAAAAGACACAATGTTGAAAACTGAAAACTTCTTTTTTATCACATGAATAAACAAAATTTTTCGTACAAAAACCTTTTTTAATTCGTGGAAAAAAAGCAACACTTCTTCAATGCGAATGCTGACATTAAAACATAGTTTGCTGACTGAAAACATCACATTATTTTGTGCGGAAATTCTTTATGATATATATATTTTTTCGCGTAAAAATCTTTTAGGACAGAAAGATCAATACTTTTAGCGGAAAAAAGGTTTTGTTCTGACTACAAAAACAGAATTTCTCCCGCGGAATAATGATCGTTTTTGTACTAAAAACACGACTTTTTGAGCTATAGTTTTTTGCAAAAATCCTTTATAATATATACACATACATATATACATTTTTCGCACAAATCTTGGAGATAAAATATCTATTTTATGACATTATATCATAGTTCTTTTAATGAAAACATTACATTATTTCACCCAAAAATCTTTTTGCTCAAAGAAATGTGTATATATATATATATATATATATATATATATATATATATATATATATATATATATATATATATATATATATATATATATATATATATATATATATATATATATATATATATATATATATATATATATATATATATATATATATATATATATATATATATATATATATATATATATATATATATATATATATATATATATATATATATATATATATATATATATATATATATATATATATATATATATATATATATAAACACACTATGAAGTGCATCAGTCAAGTAAAGTGCTCGATGAATATTCAGAGCTAAAATATTTAATTTTTTATTTTTGAAAGCAAAATTTATTGAGAATCAAGTACTTTATTACTACTAATTAGTTTCGTGCAGGAGATCGTTGTTTGCACTCTTCAGGTAAAATTTAAAATTAAATTAAATTAAATGCATGATGCTATGACATAAAGGTATGCACAATGGTCAAAGGACGTGAATAGCAGGTCTATCTATATGTGTATGGGCAATGGATAATGGCATGTATAAGGAGTAAAGTTATTGTTGTTTACGTAATATTTCCTAATTAATGTTTTCTTTTATGTCTGCAGGCTGACACTAACTCATTACGGCTATTTAATGTACTCATTTTTGGATGGCGGATGATGTAGAGTTTTTCTGTAAGGCATAAGCTGCACCGCTTTGTTGCTGTATTGAATGCAGTAGCTTGGTCTACGATGCGCCATGTGGTGTTGTACGGTGTATTGTTCTCTTTCAATGTCCAGATGTAACTGCTCAGTTCTGTTGCGTGTCTTTTACCAATGTTTTTGAATGAGCTTTTGTGGTTGTTAAAACGAGTTTTAAATGCTCCCTCTGTAAGGCCAATATAAGTCGCTGGTGGTTTGGAGTTGTCTTCAGTTGTCACTGTTGCCTGATATATTATTGATTCCTTTAGGCAGTCACCATTCAGTGGGCATTGTTCAGCTTCTCTACAGTTGCAAGATTGTTGAGATGGTTTCAGTGGTCTTAGTTTTTTCTTGTTGTATCCACTGATGATGGATTTTACGTTTGGGCAACAGCTGTAGCTAATCTTCATCAAGTTTTTGTTAAATATTTTGTGTAATTTGTGGCTGCTTGGGAATTCTGAGTTAAGATGCTTAAAAAACTGGATGCCGATATTTGTGGAAATGTTTGTGCTATAGGGTGGGTTGTACCAAATTATGTTGCGTTTTCGTTTCCTTCTGCAATGAATTGTGTTGGTTGAGTCGCTATTGTTTTGGTTATAAGTAAGTTTGAAGTTGTGCCCACTATCTTTTAGTGCTTTCTGGTACGCTGGCGCTGCTTGTTCAAATGTGCTGGCATTGGATGAAATGTTTGTTAGTCTTTTGTTGATGGCTTCAGCAATGTTTTTTATGATGTTTCTAGGGTGGTTGGATCTTGTGTTGATGTATAGTGTTCTGTTGTTTGGCTTAACAAAAGGTTTGTATTCGCTGTTGTTGAGGTTGAGTGTGATATCAAGAAAGTTGACTATCTTTTTATTTGCTTCAATTGTTATCCGTAGTCCATGTTTGTGAAATATTGCGCGCAAGTCTTTTTTAATCATGTCTATGTTTCGAGCTGTGTCTCTGATAACTCCAAGGCCATCATCTCTGTATAGACCAAAACTATGTCCATATTTAGTTGAAATAGAGTGTAATAAAAACAATCCTACTAGCTCACATGTCTCGGCTCCGTCATACGATCCCATGGTGACATCAAACTGGTTGCTAGCAGCTCTCTTACCCCACGGCTGTTTTGAGTGGTATAATATTGTGCAGGATTTCACTGTGGGGGTGTGAGGTGGTAGCTCGGCCTACCTGCACAACCTCCCGAACTGTAATGGCAACTGTGTCTAATGCGCTAGCAATACAATCCTTCCACAGGTCGACTTAGTAGACTGATGAGTGGTGACTAACCATCCCAGTTACTAGTGAGCTGCCGATTGCGTTAGCTGTTATCTGTGTGTATAGCAAGTTCGAACTTTGAAGGGCGAATTAGTTAAACTAGGTTCGGCCAGTAGAGGTTCGGCTGTCTTATTGATTGCAGTGCTGTGCAGAGGTCGAACGTTGAAGGCGAAGTTAGACAAAGCTAAGTTCGGCCAGCAGAGGTTCGGCTGTCTTATTGTAATGCTGTGCAGAGGTCGAACATTGAAGGCGAAGGTAGACAAAGCTAAGTTCGGCCAGCAGAGGTTCAGACTGATCTGCCTGTGTATTACTACTCGAGTAATGGTGCGCAGTGAAGTTATTTGTTAGAACAAAGAAACTTCTGAGAGTGTGCAAGCTGACTCTGGTTTATTCATAGATTACATCGGTATTTATGTACATGATTACATAATGGCAAAAGGCAATACAAAAGAGGCCACACCTGGCACAATTGATTGGCCAGCGTGTGCAAATAAAATACAAGAGGTGGTCCTTAACTGATTGCATGACTGGACTCACATGTTGCACATATAAGTTGTAATGTTAAAAGAATAATTACTATAAAATACATAAAGTGATTTGCCCTAAAGCGCGGGCATAGAACGAGACAAGTAGACAGTATCTTTAACATAGAACGGGACATACATAGAACAAATGTAAGTGTAATTGTAATGTTCGCACGAGTACCATAGAGTTAGGTAGGAAAGATGGCGTCGGTCCTCTACATACTCCCCTCCATTGGCGATGGTGGCCAATCAGAACGTGTCGACGGCATCGGTCGGTGTGTATTAGTCCCTAAATGGGCGAGTGAGTTCCTTCTTGATGTCTTCTGCTCTTAACAAGAGCTGGCATGCCTCATGAGTTATGGCGTGTAACTCCCTATCCAATGCTTCCATTCTATGTCTATACTCTCTGCGTCGACGGTGTCTCTCCTCTTCTACTGACCGTTCACGGTCGGTTCGCCAGTTGTAGTTGGTTGGCGGCTGTCTCTCTCTAGGTGGTGTTATCGACCTGGGGGAGGAGTTGTCCTCTTGCGTTTGCGTGGTGGTGACAACTCGGTCGGTTTTCCTAGCCGCTTCTGTATGGGGTTTTCTTCTCTTCCTTATTCTTTCCTTTCTCTGTCTCGATGATGGGTGTCGGTACCCCAAATGGTGGCGGTGTTGACCATTCCATGGCTTTGCAAAATTCTTCGTACCTTGCCTCATCGACCTCATAGAGTGGCTTGAGTTTCCCACCATGCTCTGGAGTGCCTCCCTGCACTCTAATGTGCTTCAGTATAGCATCGCGTGATGTACTTCGTTTCCCACATTTGCAGAAAAAGAATGTCAGATGTTGGTGTACATGGTAGATGACTCTTTTCCTAGCTTGCTGGTAGTTGCACTGTCGGCATCGCCATTCTTCGCTGCCTTCTACTGGTACAGCCATCTCTTTGATCTCTCGTATCGTTTCTCCGCTCAGCCAAATCTCTCTGTTTGCTGGTTTGTATACTGGCAGGGCAGCGTTGTCTACAACATCAATGCGCCTTATGTTGATTGTCGGTGAAGGAATAATTTGTTTCATCATATCCTCTTTACGAGGAATAGTTACAGCAGGTCGGAGATGATGATTGTCTAGTGCTTTAGTGAGTGACTCGATTGTGATGTTCGGTACTGCCTCACCTGTTGTGGACGTAATGTCGATCCTCTCCTTGATGTGTTCTACGACTCTAGCCATTGCTTGCTGTAACTGCTGTTGTGGAGAATCCAGTTGGCCTACACTTCTGCTGAGTAGTGAATTCCTCCTCTGCTGGCTGTGAACTGAGCGTTGGCGGCTCCTGCCTCTTTCTTTATTTTGATTGGCAATTGCCACCACGTGTTCCTCTAGTGCCGCCCCCCACGTGGTTCCGTTAGGATGACGTAGGATGGCGGTTTCTTTGCTGGGCGTTCGTTTGCGGTAGTGTGGAGTTGCGTCCCCTTGTTGTTTAATTTTTTCGGTGGCGATTTCACGTTGTTGGGGAGTTGTTTCCTCTCGCTCCTCATTTCTTGCTCGCCCCTTTTTGTGACAACTCGTCTCCCGTTCTTCTATTTTTCTTTAATTTCTCTTTCGTTTTACTTCTGTCCACCCGATTTCGGCCGGGTTTTCTGCTACTTCTTCCTGTAGGGTGGTACTTGACACTGGTTGTGAGGTGACTTCTCTACTTTCTGTTCTAGTAGACGGGGTGTTGGGTAAGTGGGGCTCCCCCCTTGCCGTATAGCAATGGTAATCATTTAACTTTGTTGGCCTTTGCCTTTCTCTTTGTGGTCGGCTCAGGGGTGAAGTGGGCAGCCGGCTTGGTTGCAGGGGCGGCCAGTCCTCGTCATTGAGGGCTGGGGGCCTCGGTGGGCTGGGTGCCCTCTGGATGACCTCTGGTGGGGGTGTGTTCTCTTCTTCTATACTCCTTCTTTCTTCTATTTTGACTTTGCTATGTCCCATCACTTCAGGCCTTCTGGTCGGACTATGGTGCGCCGCAGGTGAAGGTGGGGGCGACAACTCTTGAGTGTGTGGTGTCCCCTCCCCCAGGGGAAGGTTTCCAGGTTCCTGGATATGCGGTGGGCTAGGGAACTCCCTGGCCAGCGGTGGCCTTTCTGGTGGGGGTGACGGTAATGGCAATAGTTCTGGTACCGGTAATGGTAGGGGCAATGGCTCTAGGTTCTCAGCGGGGGGCTGGGCGTGCCTTGGGGGGTCGTCCTCTTCTGGCCCCTTTCATATTGGGTTGGAGAGCGGGTTCCCGACAAGGGGGTGCTCGGCCGACCGGTTCCTGACACGTCCTATAATGGCGCAGCCGCATTCCGTTCTGAATGGACCACTGTCCATGTCTCCCCACCTTATAGGTGTGGTTTGGGAAGGCCTCCAGCACCTGGTAGGGTCCGACGAAGCGTGGCTGCAGCTTCGGATTGCTCCCCTTCACTCTCCTTTTATTTTCTAGCACGACGAGTTCCCCCTTCTGAAACACGGCGGGCTCCTCATCATCTTGACTCCTAATCTCTTGCTGCTGATGTCTTAAATATTCGTGTGCCTTCTGGAGATTTTCCTGCACTTCTGCTGTGTGTTCCGAGACGTTGCGAGGGTCCAAGGAAGGGGGCGTGCCTGTTAGTTGGTCAGGAAGGCGTACCTCCCGTCCCATTACTAACATGTTGGGCGTTTCCCCGGTGGCTGAGTGGGGGGTGCTGCGACAGGCCCGCATGATTTGCGGCAACAGACTGTCCGACTCGTCCTGGCCTTTCGTCAATATCAACGTCCGGAGTGCATCTCCCAGCGTCCAGTTTTGACGCTCCACCATCCCGCTCCCTTGTGGGTGGTAGGGGGTGGTCCTTGTCTTTTTGATGCCCCACAGGCTACACAGCTCTTCTAACAGCACGGACTCAAACTGAGCCCCTTGGTCGGAGTGTAGCTGTTCGGGCAGGCCCCAGTAAGCAAACACTCGTTCGTCCAGCGCGACGGCGACCGTAGGTGCTGTGGCATCAGGCAGGGCTATCGCATCCTGCCAACGGGTGAAGTGGTCGGTGAGGACCAACACCCAACGGTTCTTTCTTTTCGTCAAAGGCAAAGGGCCAACTAGATCGACCGCCAGCTTCTGAAAAGGTCGTCCTGCATACATCATTTGTCGGTGAGGGTTCTCTGCCTTCTTCCCATTCTTGGCGACTTGGCATACCTCACAATCCTTGATTAGCCTCCTGACCAGGGGGGATATGCCTGGCCAGTACCAATCCATCAGGATGCGCTGTCTCGTCCGATGAACCCCTGCATGGATCATCCTGTGCGTCTCCCAGACGACCTGTGTCCTCCTACTTGGTGGGCAGACTACACATTGCTTGGCTCTGGAAGGGTGGTGCAGCATGATTACGAGCACCCCGTCAGGGCGGATCTCCATCGCCTCCTTCCGATTATACAGTGTCTTTAACTTGACACTCCCTTCGGCCAATTCTCTGTCTGTGACGCTTCCCGGCCGTCTCAGCTTGGCATAAATCCGGCCTACCGCATCCTGCCCGCCCCTTTGCTCTTGAGCTAAGGTTTGGGCGGAGTGTACCGGGTTTGTCACAGTGAGGTTGACCCGCTCCTCCTTCTCTCCGCTCTCCGTAGACTCCCTCTTCATCATCTCTCCCGGCCGTCTCGGCTCGGCGTAAGTCCGGCCTACCGCGTCCCGTCCCTTCGGCTGGGCAGAATCCTGGGGGGGATGTACCGGGTTCAATGTGCTGAGGTCGTCTCTGGCCTCTCTCCGAGGTCTCTGTCCAGCCTCTTGCTGCAGTTCCACATGGGAAGGTCCTCCATCTCTCTGCTCGATGGAGCCGCACTGCCTGCAGTCCGCGCAGGGTCCCTGTCGGCTGAGCCCATCAGCGTTACCATGGTGAGTTCCAGCTCTGTGCTCAAGCTTATAACGAAACTCAGCCAGGATCTCCAGCCATCGAGCTATCTGGTTTGATGGCTCCTTCCGTCTGCACAGCCAGCGGAGGGATGCGTGGTCCGTCCGGAGTTTGAATTCCCGTCCATAGAGATAGGGGCGGAAATGTTTTACTGCCTTGATGACAGCAACCAGCTCCTTCCGGGTGACGCAGTAGCTCCTCTCCGCTGGTGCCAGCGTCTTGCTGAAGTAGGCGATGATGCGTTCCTTGCCTTCTTGTACTTGGGAGAGCACAGCACCGACTCCTACCGCACTGGCGTCAGTGTCAAGGATATACGGTAAACTGGGGTCGGGGTATCCGAGTACCGGGGCTTGGGTGAGTCTGTCTTTGAGCTGGTCAAAGGCTGTCTGCTCCACCTGTCCCCACTTCCATGGTGTCTCCTTGCCCGTCATCACGGTGAGAGGTTTAGCAATAGTGGCGTAGTCGGGGAGGTACTGGCGATAGTACCCGGCTGTTCCTAAGAATGCCTGCAGCCCCTTTACGTCCGTCGGTGCCTCCCGTCTCCTGACTGCTTCCACCTTTCCTGGGTCGGTAGCTACTCCTTTTGCGCTTACCACGTGTCCGAGGTACTTGACCTCTTCTTGCAGCAGTTCGCATTTGGAGGGTTTTACCTTCAGGTTTGCCTGGTGGAGTCGTCCCAGCACTTCTCCGAGCCTCTGTAAGTGCGTCTGGAAGTCGGGCGCGATGATAATCACATCATCTAAGTACAAGAGTAACGTCTTCCAGTGAAGACCTTTGAGGACCTTTTCCATGAGCCGTTGAAAGGTGGCGGGGGCTGACGTCAACCCAAAGGGCAACACCTTCCATTTCCACAAGCCGCTTCTTGTGGTGAAGGCCGACTTGTCACTGGCGTCCTGATCCAGGGGAACCTGCCAGTACCCACTAGTGAGATCCAGCGTAGTGAAGTACTTACTCCCGGCTAGAGCATCCAGCGATTCGTCAATTCTGGGGATGGGGTAGGCGCCCTGTTTAGTTATGTCATTCAACCTCCGGTAGTCCACACAGAACCTCCATGTGTCGTCCGTCTTCCTTACCAGTACCACAGGGGAGCTCCAAGCTCCGTCGGCTGGCTCGATTAGATCCTTCTCCAAAAGGTCCTTGATCTGGCGTTCTGCTTCCGCCTCCTTCTCTGGCCCCAGCCGGTGTGGTGGGCATCGAATAGGTCGGGCCCCTTCCTCCGTGGGGATTGAATGCTCTGCTAGGGCTGTTCTGCCCAGGTCTCCGCTATGGCTACTGAATACCGTCTGATATTCGATCAGCAACTCCTTCACTTGCTGCTCCTGCCATGGGCCCTGGCACCCTCTCTTTGCTTGCTGGAAGAGGTCGTGCAGATGGGGGGCAACTCTCTTCCTCCCGTCTTGCTCCTCTGTTGTCCGTCTGGTTCTGTCAGCTCTTGGACGCCACCCTCTTCCACTCCCATAAAGGTACCAATAACCTCTCCTGCGGGTAGCCTTAGGATGTGCTGCGTCAGGTTCAGACATCTAACCAGCACGTGTCCCTGAGCGTCAGGCCTGTTGACGCTGATGGCGATGGGTATCCCACCCTGGATGCTTTCAATCACTCCCTGAGGGAACGTATCCCTGGAGCTCAAGTGACATGGAATCGTCACTTCTGTCTGTGGCGGAAGCTGGGTGTCCTGCCGGACTTGTACCTTGGACACGAGATTTCTCCCGTGGCGGTCGGTGCAGGCCAGCTCCTTTCCTTGTATCACCAGCACTGGACGGTCGAATCCCATCTGGCATCCTTGGCTTGTCAAGAAGGGCATTCCTAGGATAACGTCTTCGTTGACCTGACTGACCACAAAGGTCTCTTCAAACTTGACGTGCCGTATCCTTCCCTTCAGTGAGAGCAAGCCGTAGAACGGAAGTCTAGTACCGTCGGCCATGATCCCATGGGAATCGTAGTGCTGCAGGTTGCGCTGTACGTGGTTCGGTAAACGATCAAAGACTCGCTTGGACAACAGGTTAGTGTTGCAGCCTGTGTCTATGAGGTGTGTTACCGCTTCTCCTTCTACCCTTCCAGGTAGGTAGTAGCTCGAGCGATATGGTCGCTCGATCTGGTTGCTCTGGAGTGTCACAGGCTTTGGAATGAATTCTTCCTTCTTCAGTGGGGGCGTTTGGGTCTGCCTGTCCTTCCTCCTGGGCCTTGGTTCCTGCTGCTCTGGAGTCCCGTCGCCGTCCGTTTCTTCCGCCATTGAGCTGTCGAGTGCCGACAGGCTGGCAAAACGGTTGTGTAGGGCGATAGGGGGACTAGTCAGGAGGTCCAGGGGAGGAGTTGCTCGACGCACTGTTGCCGGTCCACTGGAGGGCGCCTGTGCCCTTTCCTTCTGCGTTGTCGTTGCCCGTGTGCAGCCAGCGGGTCTCCCTACTGCTGCGGGCGGTAGTCGTTTCCCTGGCGGCTAGGCCAAGGGGCGGTTCTACATGCCTTCCGGGTATGGCCTATCTGTTGGCACCCCCAACATCTCTTGGGCGGCTCAGGCTTCTTTTCCGTCTTCAGGCTGGCAATTTCTTTGCTCAACCCTTCTACGGTCTTAAGCAGCTGTGCCAAGGGGTCCTGTACCTCTTGGTGTCGAGCCGTCTCTCTTTGTGGGGTCATCTCTTCCTCCAGGGGGTCGGCCTCTACTGTCCTGATGTGAGGTCCTCCCAATGGTTGGTGAGGCACCTGCAGGAACTCGTTTCCTGCCAACAAGTGGCGTTGCAGGTACGTGTGCCCTAGAATGCTGTGGAATGTCTGCATTACCAACTCATCCCTATTCTGTCGCGGCAGGGTGCTGTGGGCTGCCGTAACGAGGCCTTCGACCGTGAGGGCATGGTCTCTGAGGCTTTCTCTGGGGTTTCGTCGGTAGCTTAGCAATTTTGCTTGGGCTTCCGAACGAGTCATGCCAAAGGTTGCTCGTAGCGTTCGTGCCACTTCCTCCGTGGTCTCACCTTGGCCGCACTGCTCGGCCTTGTCTGTTAAGGCTTGGCGTAGGTGGATGATTGCTTCTTCGGCCGGCCAATGGTTTGCTCTGGTCACCTCCTGGAACCGTTGTAAAAAGTAGTCCACATCTCCCGTACCATCGTACTGTGGTACTCTAAACTTATCTCTGACTGTGGCTACTGTCATACGGTCTAGGATATCGGTGAGCGTCCCCATCATCTGCAGGCTAGAAGGATCCCTGTCGATACTCAGTGCTCTTCTTCTGGTCGCCATCCTTCTTCTGGGAGGTGTCGTTTGTGGGTGTCTGTCAATCCCACCGCTGCCACCAATGTGCAGGATTTCACTGTGGGGGTGTGAGGTGGTAGCTGGGCCTACCTGCACAACCTCCCGAACTGTAATGGCAACTGTGTCTAATGCGCTAGCAATACAATCCTTCCACAGGTCGACTTAGTAGACTGATGAGTGGTGACTAACCATCCCAGTTACTAGTGAGCTGCCGATTACGTTAGCTGTTATCTGTGTGTATAGCAAGTTCGAACTTTGAAGGGCGAACTAGTTAAACTAGGTTCGGCCAGCAGAGGTTCGGCTGTCTTATTGATTGCAGTGCTGTGCAGAGGTCGAACATTGAAGGCGAAGTTAGACAAAGCTAAGTTCGGCCAGCAGAGGTTCGGCTGTCTTATTGTAATGCTGTGCAGAGGTCGAACATTGAAGGCGAAGGTAGACAAAGCTAAGTTCGGCCAGCAGAGGTTCAGACTGATCTGCCTGTGTATTACTACTCGAGTAATGGTGCGCAGTGAAGTTATTTGTTAGAACAAAGAAACTTCTGAGAGTGTGCAAGCTGACTCTGGTTTATTCATAGATTACATCGGTATTTATGTACATGATTACATAATGGCAAAAGGCAATACAAAAGAGGCCACACCTGGCACAATTGATTGGCCAGCGTGTGCAAATAAAATACAAGAGGTGGTCCTTAACTGATTGCATGACTGGACTCACATGTTGCACATATAAGTTGTAATGTTAAAAGAATAATTACTATAAAATACATAAAGTGATTTGCCCTAAAGCGCGGGCATAGAACGAGACAAGTAGACAGTATCTTTAACATAGAACGGGACATACATAGAACAAATGTAAGTGTAATCGTAATGTTCGCACGAGTACCATAGAGTTAGGTAGGAAAGATGGCGTCGGTCCTCTACAATATTGATTTCTTTGCATGATGTATTATGTGCCTATCTTGTTTGGTGATGTTTATAAATCTGGCAGCAAAATCTAAGGCTGAATCTAGCAACTCTCTGGTTATTGAAGGGTAAAAGTCGATCACGTCGAAAGCAATGAATGAATGTTGTTTTTTGTTCCTGATGTCATTGAACCATGTTATGACGGCCGCTGTGTTTTTCCAGATGTTGAGATTTAGTTTGGTCCTGACTTCTGAGGTTATTTGCTCTGTTACTTTTTTGCTGATAATTCCTATTTCAGATTTGGTCGGGTTGATTAGCCTGCATGTAGTGTTGTTCTGAAAGTTGGGCTTATGGTCTTTGATTGTGATGAAAGACTCGCGATTTGCTGTTGTTGTTATGCGGTCGCCTAACTCGAGTGCTATTGCTATAGCTTTGTCTTCGTTGGTGATGTCGGAGGTAGTCGACTCGTCTATTTTTTTGTAAGTCTTTGTGATGTTTCTGTAAAGTAGTTGTTGGTAATCTTTTGTGTCCATTCTATAATAGTTAGTTGTTTTATCAGCAGGTATTAGGACCTTGTTGTCTCTTGTAGTGCTCTTGATATCGTGATTGAGCTTTTGTTGGAATTGGCAGTTAGTAGCTCTGAACTTTATATTTTTGATCATAAGCTGCATTTTATCCTCAAAGCCTGCCATTTCTGTAACAGCAGGGGGGTTTTTTGTGGAGTTGAAGCCATATGTGTCAAGGTGCTTTTGTGGTCTTGCTTCAGGATTCAAGTGGAAATATGCTCTCCATCTCATGCGTCTGCAAAGGTGTTCGGTCTTCTCTATGAGTGTCCTTATATAGGTTTTGTGTGACGGTATTGGTATGCATTTGGTTGAGTACTCAAAGTTGATAGCTTCCATGTCTTTCTGATACTGTAAAGTGCTCGACTTGAAGGTAGGAGCTTAGGTAATATTGTGCGCAATATTTCACAAACATGGACTACGGATAACAATTGAAGCAAATAAAAAGATAGTCAACTTTCTTGATATCACACTCAACCTCAACAACAGCGAATACAAACCTTTTGTTAAGCCAAACAACAGAACACTATACATCAACACAAGATCCAACCACCCTAGAAACATCATAAAAAACATTGCTGAAGCCGTCAACAAAAGGCTAACAAACATTTCATCCAATGCCAGCACATTTGAACAAGCAGCGCCAGCGTACCAGAAAGCACTAAAAGATAGTGGGCACAACTTCAAACTTACTTATAACCAAAACAATAGCGACTCAACCAACACAATTCATTGCAGAAGGAAACGAAAACGCATCATAATTTGGTACAACCCACCCTATAGCACAAACATTTCCACAAATACCGGCATCCAGTTTTTTAAGCATCTTAACTCAGAATTCCCAAGCAGCCACAAATTACACAAAATATTTAACAAAAACTTGATGAAGATTAGCTACAGCTGTTGCCCAAACGTAAAATCCATCATCAGTGGACACAACAAGAAACAACTAAGACCACTGAAACCATCTCAAAAATCTTGCAACTGTAGAGAAGCTGAACAATGCCCACTGAGTGGTGACTGCCTAAAGGAATCAATAATATATCAGGCAACAGTGACAACTGAAGACAACTCCAAACCACCAGCGACTTATATTGGCCTTACAGAGGGAGCATTTAAAACTCGTTTTAACAACCACAAAAGCTCATTCAAAAACATTGGTAAAAGACACGCAACAGAACTGAGCAGTTACATCTGGACATTGAAAGAGAACAATACACCGTACAACACCACATGGCACATCGTAGACCAAGCTACTGCATTCAATACAGCAACAAAGCGGTGCAACTTATGCCTTACAGAAAAACTCTACATCATCCGCCATCCAAAAATGAGTACATTGAATAGCCGTAATGAGTTAGTGTCAGCCTGCAGACATAAAAGAAAACATTTATTAGGAAATATTACGTAAACAACAATAACTTTACTCCTTATACATGCCATTATCCATTGCCCATACACATATAGATAGACCTGCTATTCACGTCCTTTGACCATTGTGCATACGTTTATGTCATAGCATCATGCATTTAATTTAATTTAATTTTAAATTTTACCTGAAGAGTGCAAACAACGATCTCCTGCACGAAACTAATTAGTAATAATAAAGTACTTGATTCTCAATAAATTTTGCTTTCAAAAATAAAAAATTAAATATATATATATATATATATATATATATATATATATATATATATATATATATATATATATATATATATATATATATATATATATATATATATATATATATATATATATATATGTATACATTTCTTTGAGCAAAAAGTGTTTTTTTAGGGTTGAAAAAACAACACTTTTTTCGTGAACAAAAAATCTTTTTCTGACTAAACTGACTGAAAACATCACATTATTTTGCGTGAAAATCCTTTATAATATATACATTTTCTTCGCGTAAAAAATGTGTTTTTAGGCTTGAAAAAACTAGACTTTTCGCGTAAAAAAACAACATTCCTCTTGTGAAACAATGAATTTTTTTGCACAAAAACACAAACTTTTGAGCTTTGTTTTTCCAAGTGTAAAAAAGCACACATTCTCACGCGAAAACCCTTTACAACATATATGTTTTTTCACATCAATACAAATTTCATATTACGCAAATAAGTCTTTATTTTCCTCATGATTACCAAGATTTATCCACATGAATAAAACACAGTTTGTCGCGTGAATAAAACAGCATCAGTTTCTGTCTGAGAAAACAAAATTTTTAACGTTAAATAATTCCATTCTTTGCGTGAATAATCTATATGTATTATAGAGGTTTTATTCGTGAATAACATCATTATACGCGCGAATACCAAAATTTTTCCATGTAAATAGAACATAACTTTCGCATGAATAAAAGAGCACCAATTTCTGTCTGAGAAAGGAAATTTTTAACGTAAAATATTGAGTCATTAACTGTAAAAAATACACATTCTCGCGTGAAAACCCTTTGCAACATATATATTTTTTCGAGGGGATAAAAAATATGTTTTATTGCGCAAATATGATATTGTTTTTTCACGTGAACACCAAGATTTTTCCACGTGAATAAAACAACACCGTTTTTTCTGTGAGAAAACAAGTCATTAACGTAAAATAATCCCATTCTTCGCTTAAATAATTTATATGTATCATAGAGGGTTTTTGCGTGAATAACATCATCATAAAAGGGTTTTCGCGTGAGTATTCTCATTGGATGTGGGGTTAATAAATGGGCATAGCTTCTAGTATTTAAAAACTGCTCTCTCTACATAGCAATCATTCTCTTCAGCAATAACTTTTGAATAACGATCTACAGTATTCATTATACGACTAACAGCAGACATCTTGGTGATAAGGTAAGAATTGATAAAAAATACTATTTAGTAGCAATTAAAAATTAAAATTTTATAATTATTTTACTTTACTGTTTATCGTCCCATGCTTATACAAACCTTTTTATTTTAGTTCACTATGTCATAAAAAACAGTTCATATAAAAGATTTCCTGCTAGAAAAAAATGAAAAACTCTCAATTATTTTACTTCTTTTATTATCATCTTTTTTCTATTGTATATAAATATATTTATATTTTAGAGAAACATGATGACAGAGACAATGTACCTAAAGGATTTCCTTCCAGAAGTTCACCATAAATACGTGAGAGAATATTGTTGTTCAGGAAAAGCTATAAAACGTTTAACATTTCAAGGTATCCTATTCTGCGTAACACAATATATGATCAATATGGGAACACGATGTGGAGAACATGAAGAGAGTACGGAGAACTTTGATGTTATGACAAAGAGGATGTTAAAACAATTTTGTCAATGGTACAAACTGTAAACAATAATGTTTTTTTCAAAAAGAACTAAAATAAATGCTTGGAATCAACAAATCTGAAAAATTATATGCTATGAAGCGGACTAAAAAACTTTTTACAAATTTTGATCTCATATTTATCATTACACGCAAATAGATGAAGGACTAACTTCTTCCGTTCGTATTATAAATTTGATGCTAGAAGCATTCCATACATATTTAAAATATTTTTTAATCGTTTTTTATAGTGATTCATAATACACTATTCATCCTTTTACAGTTTATTTCATTGCACACACTTCATACACTAATATTATATAGTTTCTTACATTCACTATTACCATTTTTAACCAAATAAACGTAATACCGGGATAACCTCCAGCGCATACCAACACCATACAATGTATTAATCAACATAAAACACCATAGTAATCACACTCATTAAAAAAACTGGTGCACACAAAAATGCATCCCATTAGGTTCACGGGAAAATGGGCATCATTTACATATAGAGAACCAGGAGAACCTTATAATCCATACAATTACACGCATGCTAACTGGTGCAAACAAAAATTCACCGCACCAGGAGAACCTTATTACTAAAGTCATACAATAAATACTAATCTACAGTGAACATCTCGGATCAAACCCCCCATCAAAACACTTGGTAACTGGTGCTAAAAAAAGGCTCTTGGGACCAGGAGAACTTTATCTCAAGGAGGGAGAACTGCTCCTATATTACTACTGGTATAAGCAATCGACTGCCTTTCCGAAGCTCCTGTCAGAGTAAGAACTTAGAAATTGAAATTGTGCTCTGAGCTTCCCGCACACCATTTTCAAACCATTTTTTATTTACAATCTACATTGTCTCACTTTTTTATATTCAAATACAGTTTAAACTAGATTTCAAAGTTATTGTTGTTGATAAAAACAATTAGACCAACAAAGAAAAACTGGTATCTTTTTGCTCCGCATATAAATATTGAATAATATCAATTTGAATATTTGGATATCAATTGGTTTCAAAATAGTTTTTTCAACTGTAATATTGTTTTAATTTTTCAGAGATTAGCCATATAATTGATCACAAGATTGCCCGCGTTTACATAACGGCAAATCTATGAACAAAAAATTAAAATTCTGATTCAACTAAAATACCTCCAACAAATTTGAATTTTTTTGCAAAACTAGTAGTTTAGATTCTCTCAAGTCTGCGTAAAATGCATATGGTGCTGAATGTCACCTTTAGTTAGTAGACAGACATCCCCGCCACAGGTCCTCAAATCTCTGTACAAAATTGCACTGGTGTAGCTAGCTTAGACCTCTGACAATTCCCTTCTGGAAGAAGGTCTATACTAAGTTAGCCATTTGTTCTGATGTTACATGTAAAGAGTCGAACTGAATAGAATTCTACCTCTGGCTGTGATTGAGCTGTTTGTCGCCAAGACGTCTGTGCGAACGCTTCCGATGCAGAAATGGCCAACTATACTGCTATCAAAGCTTACACTGTCTATAGCTACCGCTAAAATTATATTGGCTGTCTGCTTTATCAGTGGCTTGTAGTATCATCCAGAGCAGTGCAATGATGTTCTGTAGTGAATTTTGGGGGCTGAAACCCACTAACTGAGGTTGGTAGCGAGCTGCCACCAGATATTGGTTTCACCTGTTACAACAACAGGATCGGTAGTGTACTGAAGAGAAATAAGATAGAGTATCTCAACTCTACAACCAGTAAGGAGCCCTCGGCTCTGACACATAACTCAGTGCTGTTGAGTAAGTATGCATTTATTCATCCAGAATAAAAGAGTAGTGAAAGGCACATCACAACTGATCATAAAAGGCGCAAGTTCTGCCTTTTATAGGCAATTCACAGGAAGCAATCATTAGAAATGACCAACCAGATAAGAAAAAGGTACAATGAACAAATAAACAATCATATATAAATAGGTAACAAATCACATGGATAGAATATGGTTAAATAGATACGGTGCCAAGCAAGGTAGGTGGAATAACAAGGTATGAAGCCAATCACAGTCCTAGCCACTTCCTGTCCTTGGTATCTTGTCTTCACAGCCTTTGTTCTTGCCTTTTCATCTAGTTTAAGGGTAGTTATCTCCCAGATACGTCCTGCTGATTCTCTCAGGCTACTTTGTAACTCTCAGTCTAGGCTGAGCCATTTCCTGCCGGCCCTGAAAGGTCGGTAATGAGTCATACCGGGTCGGTATAGATTGCTACAGGGTCGGTACTGCCCTATGCAGGGTCGGTACTGAGTCATACGCAGGGTCGGTCAATCCTGCGTGATTGATTATGACCATTTCAGCTATATAGCGGTCAGTACAGGGTTGCTAGAGTATGTAATTACAGTGTGCGCAGAAGTAGATGACACCAAAGTCCATAACACACCTCTCTTCATTAAAGATTTTCTTTTGTTTTCAACAAATCATATTAAGCAAGAGAATACGTAACCGGTGAGTAACACTCGTACTCAGATTAAGGTATATTTCTTGCGAAATCACCGTTCACAGACAATATATACAGAATACAGTAATGTCTATAGAGACTTTGTCTATAGAGCAAGGATATATATGTAAATAAATATAAGCATATGTACATAAGAGAACGTCCGGTCTCTTAAAAGAGTTTGCCACGCAAACCGCTGGCCTGATTGCGCAACCGCCCTATCTCCTCCGTCACTGCCCTCGCCTCTGCCTTGGCAAGCGTGATATCTTCGATAGCCAGGAGTTGGCTGACAATCAGCCGTCTAAGCTCCTGCAAGGGTTGACCCAGGCTTGTCATGTGGACCTCTATGGCTTCTGCCAGCCAATTACTGTGATGCATGAACTGGAGTGTGGGTCAGGGTACCACGGGCTCTGTTTTCTCCGACTTGAGCTCAGTCAAATCCACGACTTCTGTCTGTAGAGGACGTGGCGCAGTCTGAGGACACCTCGTATCTAGCTTGGGTATTTTGTAGGGCTGGAGCGGCAGTGGCATCACAGGCTGAGTACAAGTGGTACTTGCTGCCACTTCTGGTGGGTGCTCCCTCTTCAGCGTCTTGCCTGGCTGGATAGGCTGACACCTACAGAACTTCGCAGGGTCCTTCCATTGTACAAACTGACAGAATCCACTGTTCACACGATGCACGCCATCTGATAATGTACCGGGTCACCTGGTGAGTCAAACTTGGCTTGGTGAGAGTAGACAGCATCTCTACTCTCGCTCCCATGGCGGTAGCGGCAGTAGTGCTGTAGGTAATGCTGTGCTACGTGTACTCTCAGCTGTTGAGAGTTGCATGCTCCAAAGTTGCACTTAGGGCACTTAGTGTCAACGGCACTCTGCATTAGTGCATTTTTCCTCTCCTCCGTAGCTGCTGTCACCCATCGTATCATTCACCAGTGTGCGAGGTTTCTCTTGCCTTCTTAGTCCAGGAGGTTGTTGGCTCATCTTTTAGTGTGAGCTCATTATCAGGTAGCTCGCCTTCCTCTAAGTCAGTAGGAGGGGTGACCTGAACAAGCCAAACCGTCCGCTTTGGCTTGACCTCGATCTCCGAGCGAGAATCAGCAGCTGCAATATCAACAGACTTATTAGCACACGATTTGTGGACTGGTATTGATATGTGAGTAGTAATATATGTATGAGCAGATCTCCCTACCAAGTGTTTTTTGTGGGTTTAACTCCGGAGTTGATGCAATGGGTTACGGCATTGAATAGAGTCGCCGAGTTAATATTGTGTGGCATTTAAGTGGCATTTAAGTGGCATTTGAAGTTTGATAATTTTTTTACTTAATTTGAACTCATATGGCATCTATAGTTTGAATGTATGGCATTTAAGTTTTGATAATTTTTTTGACATAATTCTAACTTGTATGGCATTTAGATTTTAAATGTATGGCATTTAAGTTTTGATAAGTTTTTTATATAATTGGAACTCATATGGCATCTAAATTTTGAACACTCGTGTACATATTTATGGATATATTTATATCTACACTGAATATTTTACATAATTAGAACTCATATGGCATCTTGAGAGAGAGGAGTGGAGTTGTAATTGGTACTGAATTGTTTTTGTATATGATGTATCTATCTACATTGCTATAGTTATTGTTATGGTTTATTATTACATAATAAGTATTACATTATTTGCTTACTGGTAAATGCAATAAAATATATACCATAATAAAGTGTAATAGGTTGAACATAGTGTTAAAGTTTATAAAAACTTTTTAACTTGTAAAGTATTTAATGACTTTACAAGAAATATCATCACATTCAGGTTCAATGATGATGAGAAGATTTTCTTCAAGTTTAAGTTTACTATCTTCCGATACAGACAGAGAAAGTTCTGAAAAATCCTCCAAATCATTATAACTAAAAACTCTCTAAACCGGTGGTGATGGAGTTGTAATTGCTACTGAATAGTTTTCGCATATGATGTGTCTATCACACACGCAATCAGTAGTAGTTTCGGTTTCTTCATAATAGTGTATAGTAGAGTCTGTAGGACTTGGACGTTCCAAAATTAAATCAACGTAAGCCACAGGCTGTATAACAGTTGGAATTGATGGTGATGAAGTTGGTATAGGTATTGTTGTCATTTGTGAATTCAAAGCGAAATCGACAAGCGCTCGTCGCGCTAATGGAACTCGATCTAATGGAACTACTGGCATGTTTGTAGTTTTTGTCGTAGTTGCTGGAGTTGTTGTCGTCGTTGGAGTTGTGGTGGTTGTTGTTGGTTTTGTTGTCGTTGTTGGGGTTGTTGTTGGAGTTGTTGTCGTTGTTGGAGTTGTGGTGGTTGTCGTTGGGGTTGTTGTTTGAAGTTGTTGTCGTCGTTGTCTGTGGAGTTGTGGTGGTTGTCGTCGTTGGAGTTGTTCTCCGAGTTGTAGTTAATAATCCCTCATCGTATAAACGGATGTAATTTAAAGCTTCATCGGTTTTGAACACATAAAAGTGTTGAGCCCACATATCGTGTCTGTCACAGCTTCTGCGTTGGTTGGGGGTTTCCATGAGACATGTGAGTCTATACATACGATATTTTAAGTTTTGTCTTAAAATACAATTTGCTGAATGAACTTCTTCCATACCAAGAATGCCATGATGACATCCGGAAACTCATTTAGATAACTTGAATGGATGTGTCTCTGTTGCAAGACAATAACTGCTCAGGATATGGAATAATAGAAGATAGAGTCGGTATCCCATTTTTATAGAGAGAGACTTTTTAACCAAGTTTATGCTTTCATCATCTAGAGTTAACTGTCTTGAATTTCAGTGGTTTTTGATTAATATGCTTTGACTAAATCTCAGTATATATAATCTTGGGATCACATCTGTCTTTGCTATTGCCTTGACATGTGATACTGATGATAATCTTGTTTTGCACAGACTTCAGACTTTCAAAACTCGAAAATGACAAACTTACACCTTTGATACTATCGACGTTAGTGATGATAGTAGCTGGTTTTGGTTCCTTGTTGATCGAACGATTGCATTGCACACATGCAAAGTTGAATGTTTCAAACTCTTCTGTTAGTGGGCAGATCAAACGTGAGGTGTTGTATTCAAATGCGCATAATTTCCCATTCCAAAACAGTTTTGTATTATGAGTAAGTCCTTTTGTATTATTTTTAACTCCTATTACACATTCCTCCTCATTCAGAGTGTATTTTGTTGGAGTATTATAAGACAGAGTATCTGTAGAAGTTTTGCTCTTGCAGATCCAAAAAGCGTTTCAAGGGATGAGAAACCACAATGTAAATAGTCGGAAGGGTAGAGTCTTACACAGTTTTTTCCATTTTCATCTTTACATCGTATACTCCTTTCAAAAGGTGAAAAAAATAAGACGTCATTTTTTTCCATAGCTCCAGCTATACATTCATCAATTTTGTTGATATAAAATACTCCACTAACATTCAAAATGTTAGTGCCAATAGCAAGACAAATGCTCAGCTCATTTTTTTAAACTATTTTTGCTTTCAGTGTTGGAAGCTAAATAAGTTTTTTCTTGATCTTCTTCCCATTTATACGTAAGCAACTAGCGGCTTATTCGGCTCTCTCAGCTGATTTTGAAGATGCGAAACCATCCCACCAAAGTGATTACCAAAATGTAAGTATGGCTCCAATCGAGACTGAGACAAAAGAACATATGATCCTGTCCAGCGAAATGAAGTCAATATTTTTAAAATCAAAATATCTATCAAATCACCTAGTTCAGCATCTTCCAAACATTGCTTTATATCAATCAGCTCAATCGCTCTTTTGAGATCCTCAAAATCTATCAACTTGTCTTGTGGACAGCAGACTTTTGAATCAAAATCTCTAGAGCAGTTTAAGCATTTGTGAGGATTCGCTCTTGAAATACAATTACAGCTCTAAAATATGCTTTGTATCGATTTATGAACTAGATTGATTCCTAACACAAAATAAAACACTTTTTCGGTGATTAGTTGAACAAAAAGAGGATTCGAATGCTTTAAAGAATGTGTTCAAAGTGAGCCCTATAAAGGCCTGGCTACACGATCGCAAATTCCGTGCGTTATTGCACAAGAGTTCCGAAAGGTCAACGCATTTTGCTGATTGGCCTGAGTTTGTCCGTTTCGCAAACTTTTGACATGTTAAAATTATGCAGTGTGCTTTGTCCGATGGGCCTTGCAATATTGATTGTGATTGGCTAAAGCAGTCTACAGTGAATCCAGTTAGGCGCGCTTCAGTGATTTTGATTCAACCCCTAGTAATAAAAACTACTAACAAGACCGCGGCTAACTAGCTACTCTACTACTATTGGTTACTACTTCAGCTAAGATAATATAACTCCTCAACGCAACGTAGTTCAATGCACAGAACTTGCGTTCGTGTAGCACCTAGCTCTTAGTGCGTTGAAATTGCACAAAGCATAGCGCACGGAATTTGCGATCGTGTAGCCAGGCCTTTAAACTTAGGAACAAAATCAGCCAACGTAGCAATTGACTTGAATCCTTGAGTTTTTCCACTCATGTTTCTTCTGTAGTTCAGAGATAAATGAAGCAGCATTTTTTGTAGCAGTTCTTTTATGAGTCTTCGGATGTATTTGACGAATCAATAGTTATTATCGAGTTGACTGAGTTTTCATCTTCATCAACTGAGTTTTCTTTTTCATCAGGAGTATGAGCATATGGATATCCTTCTGTTATTGCAAGAAATCTATCTTTTAGACGTTGATAAGACAGTTTGCTCTGACTAAGAGGTAATAGGTAGGGTTTTAATCGGGCTCGCAAATTTTTTAACATAAAGGGAGACTTCAAATGATTGGAGGGAAGATCCAAAAAAGCGTTAATCAATTCATCATGTACCAAAAAACTCATTTTAACGTTTTTCGAAACTTGTCTTTTATCAATCCAGTTGATAGCATCAGTCAGTTCTTGTTTTGTGATCGTAGCGCCTTCAACCAGTTCAGCATATCTGCCACAAGTACTACATTGGTCATCAGCGTGTGAACAGTAACTGTTTAATAGTGATAGATTGGTTGCTTGCTTGTAAAAACTTCCTCCTAGTGCACAGTATACACATTCTTCCGTAAAAAAAATCCTCAACATTTCATCAGAAACCTCAGCCAAAAAGGTCTTAGGTCCTATAGCATCGTAAGCTTCTTGGTGAGCAAAATCTTTAACAAACATCATATTTGTTGTTAGAAACAACTAGAATGATTCGTTTTCAAATTGAAATACCTATTTAATCATTTTAATTATTTATTATTTTTTTCTTTTTTTTGAGGTTAATTATTATGCTAAATCATGTAGATCTTCATAAATGCTTTAGTCTCAACCTGACAACCATCAATCGGACAAGGTTTTATTTCCGATGAGCATTCAATATGTGCTTTTTCGTTACACTCACTACAGTAAATGAGATGACCACATGGAAGAGAGATATGATTTTCCAATATTTTTTTTCATGTGACTCAGATACACATTGAGCGAGTTTGCTTTGCTTCGTCTGATCTTTATCTTTTTTTAACAATTCAATTGATTTAGCATCATTTTTTAACTCCGTTGTCGAATTCTCAACAGATGTAAAATCATTTTCAAAAGTGTGTAAGGCTTCAATCATAAAACCTATTTGCTCAAAAAGTTTTCCATTTAACACTAAGACTCGTTTGATATCACTTTGAATGTATCATAGTTTTTTGCAGATAAGTTTTATTTATTCGATGTCATCGTTTTGTGTTATTCGTTTCACTCTTTCTCGATATCTTTCAATCCGACGCTCACACCTTTTGCCTTTTTCCATTCGTGCATAAACATCTTCAACATACTCTTCACCTTTACTCCCGAGTAAAAAAGAACAGTCTGGAAACCATCGACAGTGTTCCTCCCATGGTAGATCACTCTCTTTCCATTCGTTAATTTCACCTGAGCAAAAGAAGCATTTCACACTATCTCCGAATTTAGTATAGTAAAAACCTGCGTTGGAAAGGAGTTTCATGGAAACTTTACCCTTCCATGGTTTGAAACTGTCTTCTCTTGATGTTTCAGTCACAAAACGAGGTGCACCAGCACAATCAATCGAGATACCTAGAGGTAACACTTCTGCAGTTGAATCTCCTCTTCTTGTCTTTTGTTCTTCGATCGTATAACTTTTGACAATGGAGATGTTTTTCATTTCTTCTGCGAGTAATTTCCTATGTTTATACAAACGGCTGTGAGTGTTAAATCCTCTAACAAATCGACAAAACGGCAAACTTTCAGCATGTTCTTTCATTGAATGTTCATCTCCATCCTTCCAGCTTAGTACTATCCCTTGGCAAAAACACATCGAACAGCGTTGTCTTTTTCAAGGTTGCAGAAACCAGCTCCAGCCATTTTTTCACCACTATGTCTACCCACTCGTGTCCAGTTTGTAAGAAATGATTTTCTTTGATAACTTTCATCAAGCATTAAAGTCTCTCTTTCATAAAAAGAAATTTCATTGTAAATGAACTTGAAAAAGTCCTTTGGGGAAAGTTCCGCAATAGTTTTTTGTAACTTTAATGACAAAAGATTACAGTAATTGTCCGGATAAGTTGTGACAACATAAATTATTGCAGTAGTATCAGGAAAAGTTTTGTTGTGAAAACAACGGGGTCGTAACGTGTAAACTATCATCTATCCATCCGATAGAGTCGTTAGTATTTTTCAAATCAATTGGGTTTTTTTTCATTTCTTTTTGTTCATTATAAATAGTATTCGATACATATCTGTTGTTTGTTACTCGACACATTATTTATATACAATGTAAGTAGCAGCTTCAGTTATTACTCAAGTTGAATCTTTTGTTAGAAAGTTCTTTCCCTCTGACCTAGCTCGTTTTTATTCTGAAATAAAAATGATAATGCTTTGTAGCAAAAATAAAAAAAAGACTTAGGCTTCAATTTTTTTCAATATACGTCTGCACTTGAATTGATTACAATTGAAATAAAATGTAAATACTTACATCAGAAATGAAGATTTGTCTTTGTTTGAATTAGATGAATGATATTCATAGTTGTTCTAACTTAAGCTGCTTCCTATTGAATTCGGATGAAGAGGGATTACTTTTTTTCATTTCGAAGCCCATAATTAATAATCATAATAATAAAATGTATAATTAACATTTACATACATTTTTGATAACCTAAATAGTACAAATTCATGTTTTCAGAAATGTCTTTGCATTTTAATTGATTACAATTGAAACTAGACTAAAATGTTTTCTCTGTAGAGAAAATAAAAGCCATACAGATGCACGGTTCAACGAAAAAAAATTATTCAAATTCGACTTACAGTTCAAAAGTTATGGAGAAAAATGCGATTTTTGAGGAGTTATCCTCTCGGTATCTGATGGAAAACGCAGCTATTAATGAAATTACATGATGCAAAACAATTTGGCAGCTTTCCAAGTAAACAGCTCATGGTTTGAATGATTATGAACGCATCCAGTTGTTTTTACACGACTAACTTCCCTTGTCAAGACGGAAACTGGTTTATTTTAGGAGTTACCCTCTCAACAAAACTTTCAAAGTTTCAGGCAGTTACTATAGTGACAGAACATAATATTTTGATGAGAGAAGCTGCGCAATTTGATGATGTATTTACATGCAACCTAAGAGTTGTCCTCTCTGTAGAATGTTTAACATTCAAAAACATAAACAACCCTGTTCTGCTCATATATTACTACTGTTCATTATTTTTTCGGAATGTCAGTCAATGTGACTTAATCAATGTGTCTTCCAAGATCGGTTATGATCAACGTAAGAACCAATAAAAACTGGTATTTCTTTGAGTTTAAATGGAAGAGCGTGTTGTGGTGTGAAACCATTGTATGCGGCATTATTGGCTGTAAAACATGCACACATGGCTTTGATTAAAAAAAGTTTTAGTTACTTGCGACAAACGGTTCAAAAGTTAAAGAGCAATATAAGTGTTTTGTTCGGAGTTATCTTCTCCGAGATGGCAGGCAACTCTCTAAATGGTATGTCAAAGTACTCATGCACTTGGCAACATTCCAAGTAGGTTACTCAATGCTCATGGCTCTATTCGTTTGAGCAGACTATGACGTTGTGTCATTACACAGCTCACTTCACAACGACGTTGATCAAACTGCTGCTTGCTTAAAGACGTCGTGTCATGACTTAAAGTCCTAATAGGCTTCTCCTGTGAGAAAACATGCCATATCTACTTGTATTCCAACAGTTTATATTGGAATTTCTTCCAGCAGACTATGACGGTGTGTCATGACGCAACGTCCTTGATCAAACTGCAGTTCACTCAACAACGTCGTGTCATGACATAACGTCCTAATAGGCCCCTCCTGTGAGAAAACACGCCATATCTACCTGTAATTTCAACAGTTTAAATTGGAATTTCTTCCAGCAAAAAAGTTCAAATTTTCTCAAAATCATTAAAAATTGCCTCTCCTTGAAAAACTTGTAAGCTTACTATTGAAAACTGTTGATGCCTGTGTGCATATACCATAGCTGCACACCCCCATATAAAAATCATGCAGTTTTGATGAAAAGTGACAGAGCTATTTAGCATTTATTGAACAAAAATAGCTGTTGAAGAGGCTTGCGGAAAGTGGAATAGCTGTGACACCGTTACTTTCTTAACTCGAGAAAAATACTTTCATAAAATTTCAGATGTGTCCCTACGTAACCAAATATTTTTTAGAGAGTTCCGATCAGCGAATCTGTAGTTATAGAAGAAGAAAGTTCGCGAAAGAAAAATAATAATAATAATAATAACTAGAAAAGATTATTTTTTCTGTAGAAAAATTAAAAGCCATACAGATGCTCAGTCTGACGAAAAAAAAATGATCCATTTTCGACTTACGGTTCGAAAGTTATGGACAAAAATGCGATTTTTGAGGAGTTATCCTCTCGGTATCTGATGGAAAACGCAGCTATTAATGAAATTACAAGATGCAAAACAATTTGGCAGCTTTCCAAGTAAACAGCTCATGGTTTGAATGATTATGAACGCATCCAGTTGTTTTTACACGACTAACTTCCCTTGTCAAGACGGAAACTGGTTTATTTTAGGAGTTACCCTCTCAACAAAACTTTCAAAGTTTCAGGCAGTTACTATAGTGACAGAACATAATATTTTGATGAGAGAAGCTGCGCAATTTGATGATATATTTACAAGCAACCTAAGAGTTGTCCTCTCTGTAGAATGTTTAACATTCAAAAACATAAACAACCCTGTTCTGCTCATATATTACTACTGTTCATTATTTTTTCGGAATGTTAGTCAATGTGACTTAATCAATGTGTCTTCCAAGATCGGTTATGATCAACGTAAGAACCAATAAAAAATGGTATTTCTTTGAGTTTAAATGGAAGAGCGTGTTGTGGTGTAAAACCATTGTATGCGGCATTATTGGCTGTAAAACATGCACACATGGCTTTGATTAAAAAAAGTTTTAGTGACTTGCGACAAACGGTTCAAAAGTTAAAGAGCGATATAAGTGTTTTGTTCGGAGTTATCTTCTCCGAGATGGCAGGCAACTCTCTAAATGGTATGTCAAAGTACTCATGCACTTGGCAACATTCCAAGTAGGTTACTCAATGCTCATGGCTCTATTCGTTTGAGCAGACTATGACGTTGTGTCATTACACAGCTCACTTCACAATGACGTTGATCAAACTGCTGCTTGCTTAAAGACATCGTGTCATGACTTAAAGTCCTCATAGGCCTCTCCTGTGAGAAAACCTGCCATATTTACTTGTATTCCAACAGTTTATATTGGAATTTCTTCCAGCAGACTATGACGGTGTGTCATGACGCAACGTCCTTGATCAAACTGCAGTTCACTCAACAACGTTGTGTCATGACATAACGTCCTAATAGGCCCCTGCTGTGAGAAAACACGCCATATCTACTTGTATTTCCACAGTTTAGACTGGAATTTCTTCCACTAAAAAAGTTCAAATTTTCTGAAAATCACTAAAATTTGCCTCTCCTTGAAAACCTTGTAAACTTGGTATTGAAAACTTTTGAAGCCTGTGTACAGCTGCCATAGCTGCACACCCTCATATAAATATCATGCAGTTTTGATGAAAAGTGACAGAGTTATTCAGCATTTATTGAACAAAAATGACTGTTGAAGAGGCGTGCGAAAAGTGGAATAGCTGTGACGTGGTAACTTTTTTAACTTGAAAAAAAATATTTCGTTAGTCTCCAGATGTGCCCCTACGTAACCAACTAATTTTTAATGAGTTCTAATCAGCGAATCTGTAGTTATAGAAGAAGACAGAAACTGAAATCTAGTAGTTAGAGTGCGGCGAAAGAAAAATAATAATAAGAAAACCTACTAAAACAATAGCCATACAGATTATATCTGTATGGCTAATAAAACCTACTAAAACAATAGCCATACAGATTATATCTGTATGGCTAACAAAACGTAAATACTTACATCACAAATGAAGGCTTGTTTTTCTTTGAATTAGATAAATTATACACAAAATTGTTTGAACTTCAGCTTTTTCCTATAGAATTCAGATGATGAAGAATAAGTACTGTAGTAGATGATGTTGTAGTAGATCTTGTTCCTTCAGTTGCTAATGTTGAAGTGAATGCTTTCTGTATGAAAACACTACTTCTTATCTAGCTAAAATTGTGCCATTTATCAAAAGGTTACAGTAATGAAGCATTATGTTTTTACAGAAGAACACCAATGCTTTCGGGGGAATAAAACAATTATTTTCACGTGAATAAAAACCAATGTTTTCGCGGGAATACAAAATTTATTTTCACATGAATAAAAAACAATGTTTTCGCGGGAGCCAAGAGTTTATTTTCACGCGAGTAAAAACCAATGTTTTTGCGGGAATGAAAAAGTTATTTTCATGTGAATAAAAACTGTTGTTCTCGCTGGAATAAAAAATTTATTTTCATGCGAATACAAAACAATGCTTTCGCGGGAATCACAAATTTATTTTCACATGAATAAAAACAATGTTTTCGCGGGAATAAACAAATTATTCTCACGCTAATGAAACTCTATGACTTCGCGGGAATAACAAAATTATTTTCACACGAATGAAAAGCAATGTTTTCGCGAGAATAAAATGATTATTTTTACGCGAATGAAACTCAATGCTTTTGCGGGAATAACAAAATTATTTTCACGCGAATGACAACGAATGTTTTTGCGGGAATAAAATAATTATTTTTACGCGAATAAAAAACAATGTTTTCACGGGAATAAACAACTTATTTTCACGCAAATGAAAATCAATGCTTTCGTGGGACTAATAAAATTATTTTCATGCAAATGAAAACCAATGTTTTCACGAGAATAAAAAAAAATATTCACACAGAAAAATGGGTTTTGTTTTCCAAGTTTTATTCGCGTGAAAATAACTGTTTTATTCCCGCGAAAGCATTGGTTTTTCTTCGCGTGAAAAAAATAATGATTCATAGCTCTATTATAAAGAAGGTTGACACGAGATGGTATTCATAGGGTTTAATCAGTGCAACTTTAGCTATTTAAGAGCCACGGTTTTCACACAGAAAGCATCCGATTCTACAACAGCTAGCGAAGAAGCAACATCTACATAGCAACTACTACATTTACTTGAAACGATAGAAAGACTTTCAGTCAATAAGGTGAGAATCACTAAATAATTCTTTAACATGTATTAACAAAAATATCAGCTAGTTTTGCTATAATGCTTCAGAAAGCTAATTATATGTTTTAATCATTTGTTCTTATTAATGAAAGATCAACTATTTTTACCATAATGTATCAGAAAAGTTGTTTAGCTTTTGATTATATGTTTTTTATAAATATCTAGTTACTTTAATCTTTTCAAATATTTTTTTTAACATTTAACCATCATCTGTTACCTAGTTTTTTATTTTCTTTCCAGTTCAACTTCTCACTGAATGCTCTGAATATGAATGAAGACCACAATACCTCATTCCTCTCAACATTCGAACCATACTTTGATGATAAAGAAAATATCCCTCCTGATTCACCTATAATTAGGAGGAAATTGAACACAATTCGACCAAAGCCATGGGATTCAGATAGAAATAAAACGATTGACTATGCTTGGATTTTGAAAGTACCCTCTAATTCACATCTTTCTTGCTTGTCGAAAAATGCTGTCAGTTTGCTCAACTCTTGCCATATTGATGAAAGAGTAATGATTGGGAGGTTTCAACAGCTTCACTTAAATCCAACACCATCGCTTCTCGAGATAATCTCCTTCAAAAGACCAGCTGAGGGTGTCTATAAAAACTTATGCGTAATCTACTACAATGTTGAAACATTTGGCAACAGACGACAAGTGAGGTCCATTGTGAGAAATGAAGATTACAACAAATTAGCTCCAACACAACTGGATGTTCCAAAATTGGTGGTTTATATGGGATTCGATTCAGACAAGCATCCAATCTTTCACCCAATCAGCTTCCCATCTGATATTTCCCTTGAGCAAGCTAAACAGCTAACTAGATTAATAAAAAGAAAAACACCTAGTCAGTTGATCAACATGGTTCATATCCCCAACATTCTTTCAATTCGCTGTTGGAAGTGTAATCAGTTTTGAATCTCACCAAATATCAACTCAGTTAACATTACCTAATGGAGAAGTGGTGATGAATGCGCTACTGGTAAACTACAGATGTTTGCAATACGATGTTTTGATGATGGGAGTTCTATATATACCTGAAAAACATGCTAGCGAGGTCAAAGAATTGGATCAGCAGTCATGCTTGTAAGAAATCAAGAAGATAGTAGATTCGGATATCATCGACATGATATAATCACATTCACAGCATTGCAAGCGATAGAAACAGCTCAAAACATATCCGACAAAATTGATGATTCCAACCAAATGAAGTACTTTACTACATATGAGGTTGTCGAGAACAAGGTCTTAGTGCTTTCAATAGGAGCAGGAAATGCATCTTCTAGGTCTTTGAGAGAACCAACACCCCCTGGTGAAAACTACACTCAAGAAGAGCAAGTCAGACAATACGACTCAGTGAGTGATTTTTTTATCTTTTTTTATTTTATGTAAACTAACTGATGCAACTAATACTTCAAATTAAATAAAATTATTTTTAAGTCAAGTATTTTTTGTTTTGTTTTAGATAGATGAAAGAGAATCAAAAGCACTTGGTGAAAATAATGCTCAAGAAAGAACAGGCTGAACAATGTAACTTGGTGAGTTATTTTCCTTTTCTATATAATGTAAACTATCCAATGTAACTAGGGCTATAATTCAAATTCGTGTAATTATTTTACATTTTTGTTCAATCATCCTATACTAAAACATAACTTTTTTATTTTATTTCATTACGAAATCAAAGGTACATAGAACAGAAGTCTTCCTTCCTAAGATATAACATAAGTACATCAAAGACGTAATTGTAAAGAAAAAGACTATGCATTAATTGTCATTACTTAGTATTTACTGACTCTAGCTATATCATATGGGGAGATTTTCCCTACTTATTATGTAATAAATGTATATAATCATATATTGAATCATTTTTAATCAATGTATTTATTCAATGTAGATATATCTCCTCTCTCCTCTCATCTCTCTCCTCTCTCCTCTCTCCTCTCTCCTCTCTCCTCTCTCCTCTCTCCTCTCTCCTCTCTCCTCTCTCCTCTCTCCTCTCTCCTCTCTCCTCTGTCCTTTCTCCTCTCAACCCCCTCCCCCTCCCCCTTCCCCCTCCCCCTCCCCCTCCCTGTCAAGCATCAGGCGTTGCACTGCTCTAGGTGGGAGGTCTTTGGACCCCAGACAAATCAGACGCTCCATCTCATTAGCGTGTTCCTGTAGGTAGGTCTTGTAAGACCTGTGAAGACTAGTCAACTTTGACCTAGCTTCTCTGGAGTTACACCAAAGCGTGCTCTCAACGCGGTGAATATCCCGTGTAGGTGTGGGGGTTTCCCACACTCCAGTGCACTGCCTCTCAAAGATGCACGCAATTGCAGCATGGCAGTCTGTTGTTGCCACTCATTCACTTCAGCCACCTCAATAAAGCGTGCAATAAAATATTCAACGTCACCTTCACCTTCGTACCTAGGCGCCTGGAACGATGGATGTGCATTACCTGGTCGCATGACAGCTTGTAAGGCTTCCGTCAAACAATCCATAGCAGTTAACTCAGGATTGAAAACAAGGGCTCTGCCTGCACTATGAGCTCTGTTGGCCGCCATCGTCACGACTAGAGGAATAATCAAATCGATAGTCTATAAGTGGGGCTGTAAAACAGGTTGCTGCGCCGGTCTTAGCAGACGCAGGGTCAGTAGTGAGTGATGCAGGGTCGGTACACATGCTATACAGGGCCGGTATAAACATTGCAGGGTCGGTATAGACTGATTCAGGGTCGGTATCAATGGTATGCAGGGTCGGTGTCTCAAGAAATTGTCTAGTGATGTTCAAAATGATGTCTGTGTGGTTTCGCAAAACGAAGTTTAGACTCAACTTCAATTGCTATGGCAAGCTGTTGCAGACGGAAAAGGGTCAACAACTTTCGCAAACCTATGTTGCTCACTAGGGGAGCGCTGCTGCAGTCTGATAAAGTCAACTACTTTCAAAAGAGTGTCAGTTTTTTTCGTCCTGTACTGTGAATACAGGATCGGGATGCTGGCTCTGTTTAGTGCAGTGCCAGGATACCATAGCTGAGTAGGGTGTGCAACGGAGCCCACCGCTGCCACCAATGTAGTGGATTTTGGGGGCTGAAACCCACTAGCTGAGGTTGGTAGCGAGCTGCCACCAGTTGTTAGTTTTACCAGTTACAACAACAGGGTCGGTAGTGTACCGACGAGAAATAAGGTAGAGTATCCCAACTCTACAACCAGTAAGGAGCCCGCGGCTCAGACGCATAACTCAGTGCTGTTAAGTAAGTATGCATTTATTCATCCAGAATAAGCGAGTAGTGAAAGGCACATTACGAATGATCATCAAAGGCACAATTTCTGCGTTTTATAGGCAATTCCCAAGGAATAATTATAAAAAACCAACCACATAAGAATAAGGTACAATAAGGTACAACATATATAAATAGAGAAGAAATCACATGGCTAGGATAAGGTTAAATTGATATGGTGCCAAGCAAGGTAGGTGGAGTAACAAGGTATGAAGCCAATCACAGTCCTAGCCACTTCCTGTCCATGGTATCTTGTCTTTACAGCCTTTATTCTTGCCTTTTCATCTAGTTTAAGGGTGGTTACCTCCCAGTTATGTCCTGCTGATTCTCTCAGGCTACTTTGTAACTGTCAGTCTAGGCTGAGCCATTTCCTGCCAGCCCTGCAAGGTCGGTAATGAGTCAAACCAGGCCGGTTTAGCTTGCTGCAGGGTCGGTACTGCCCTACGCAGGGTCGGTACTGAATTATACGCAGGGTCGGTCAATCTTTCATGATTGATTACGACCATTTCAGCTATCTAGCTGTTAGAACAAGGTTGCTGAAGTATCTAATTACAGTGTGCGCAGAAGTAGATGACATTAAAATCCGCAACAGTTCTGAGGCTGTGCTAATATTTATATATTATATTTTTTAGCGTACACAATAGAAAAACCATCACTAGTAACTAGCTACCCTGATAATTATCATAATAGTCCAAAGGACAAGACAACAATCAAAGAAAATAATAACATTAGTAGCAATGGAGTTGTAAGCATGCTGTCTCTATGAAAATGTTCTAGTCATTGCGGTGTTTAAGTTTTTGTGTATTGCTGTATTTTTTCCATCTGCCCCACTATTACTGCGATGTCCTCCTTTTATCCCAACCAGGCAAGTTTTGTAACTCTAGTTTATGGCATTATATAACTTGTAGCCCATCCAAAACAACTGCCTACAAGCCACCATTTATTTTCTTCATACTATGCTTGGAATTACTGAAAATCACAACTCCTAAAAGTGTGTTTTGGGTGAAAATCACTAGAAATAGCTCAGACAAATTTAATTCAGCCTAAAACTTTGTGGCTCAGCGTTTTTAACAATATCACTGCTGGCATAGCATTTCATTTCATACATTTGTAAAGATATATTTAAAAACTTTAGAAAATTTCAAACATGTTTCATTGTTAGTTCATGGAGTAGAAGAGAGAAGAAGAGAGTGAATGAGCTTAGTTGAAAATAAAAAGCTTAACGATGCAGGCATCAAACTTTTTTATGTCGGATAAGTTCAGTATATCCCCCACAAAACAAGAACGTTACAAGAAACGAAAGCTCATTTTAACCTTTGAATGCAGGTCACCTGGGATAAATAAAAACATCCCAGTCTTCATTGATTCTCAAACAAAAACAGCTGAGATTGTAGATGATAACAAGACAGTATTGACTTTGGCAGGGAAAGATTCGTTCGCAGAAATAGACTTCATCAATGCTGATGGTGAATGCATTGGGAGTGGGTCTTACAAAGAGTTACCAAACCTGTCTGCTCCATCATCTGTTGGTTTGAACCGTACCTACAGTATATACAAAAGCAATGTTGAGAGTCGTGTAGCACATTTTGACCAGCTCCACCAAAACTTTATTGGTAAAGTCATCAATTTAAAAATTGACGAAGCAGAACTTGATAGTTTAACAAAAGCCTTGCTCATTGGTAAATTAGTTATGATGGCATTACTGGATCCAGGCTTTCTGCATTTGCAACCTAAGTTAGTCAATACACGACAATGTGTAACAGAGATTGCAACAAATCATATCCTTCCAAACTTCATCTTACCAGATTGGGATTACCCTGCCACACTGAGAATGCGTATTATAGGAACCATCATTGGAGAAAAAGATAAAAGAGATTACTATGTTCTATTTGATCCATCAGATAAACCGTGGTACATCATGGAGACAAACAATTCTACGGAAATAAAAGTTTTAGATCCGGCTACTTATGAGCCTTTGCTGGTAGGTGACAATGCAGTCAGCTTGGAAGAATTATGCACTATAACTAGTGGTGACAAGGCAGTAGTTGGTAAAGTCAAAGATCATAAACTTCATGTTCACCTTGATGATGGCTTCAGAAGAGTTTTTAGGATGGTGGTAACAAACGAATACAAAATGATTGTTTTCAGAGCAATTGGAGACTATAGATACGAACATAAAGCAATAATATGCAGATGTACCGAAAACTCAATGGATGATAAAGAAATGTTGATAAATTTCCTTTTGTCACCTCACAGATTAGGTATGGCCATGTTACTACCAGTGTTTTGTGTTGCTGCATCACAGAACTACCGAATGTGTAATATACAAGCACCTCTATGCCAGAATATTCAAGATCTCTCCTTAAGGATAAAGACTTCAAAGTGTGAATGAAGCCAACGTTGAAAAAACATTAATAATTGTTTAATAGGCTCCCATGAAAGGATAATAGTTACTTTAAATGCCTAAAGTATATAAATTATATGTATGTACCTCTTGAGAGCTGAATGTTAGAATACGCTACATATATTCAAAAGTTCTATGTCAGGCCCAATTAAAATATACATAGTCTGAAAAGAAGCCAACAACACGCTTACTTCACCATAAGTACAACTTCCTGTCACAAGGGCGCTTTCAAGCATTAGTACTCCTTATAAACCAGACTTATTTTGTGGTAACCAATTTTGGAGCACTTGGTAATCAATTAAAAAAAGTAACAAGTAGATTGAAACCTTAAATAAAAGGCAAGGGGTTGAAAGTATAAAGTGCAGTTCCAACAGATAAAGAACTATTTACCAGTGGACAAGGTCAATGATGTCTGCCAGTTTACACTAACCAGACAGCTACTGATCTCAACCTTCAAAAAGGCACAACATTGGTGTCAGCGGGGGGGGGGGGGGGGGGGGGGGTGCAATGCAAACACAGACTTGCTGAACTAAAATGAGTGGCTTCAATTTGAAAATAAAGTGAGACCGTTTTCATCGTAACAGCCGAATGTAGTTTTGACAAAAAAATGAGATAGTCCGGGTAAAGATTTGGAGAAAAAAACTAGAATTGTAGGCAAGGAGTGTGATGTATGACAGCAAACAGATGAATTGGAAAAATGTCATGTGGGTATGTGTATTTGATTATTAGTACGGTAACATGGTAGCAACTGTAAGCAAGTCAAGTAAAACAACTCCTATCAAATAGACTATTTTTTGGTTGAGGTTTAGCATCACACCAGTATATACCAACAACAGGAGCATAGCCAGCAAAAGAAGGATGGTTTCTGGGGCCACTGCATGGTGTGATGAACATTGTTTTAAATTTAGATGAGCATACAGGAAAGATTCAAACAAGAATCATTTGATGGTATGATCGATGGAATGTGGAAATGAGAAATAGAGGGGGAAAACATCTTTTCCACAAGTTGTTACTGCATATTTCTCAGAATCAGTGAGTACGTTCATCAACAAGAACATAAAGTCCTCAATGTAACTCAGAAATGGAGAATCTGCTCAGTGGGTAACTAATAACCATCAGAAAGGACTAATTTGTAAGAATAAAACCTGTAAGGTTGTGCCAGGGGAAGGTTTATTACCTTCTCATTGCATCCTTTGGTCTAAACTGTTAACGAAGCCTAAGAACAAGGAAAGCAAAAAATAAATAGAGAAAAGTGTGCTAAAGTTTAAAACTGATCACGGAAAATAGTGAAAGAAAGCTTGCAGTATACAATAAGGATATTGAATAAACAAGTTTGACGGTGGCAAACATGAAATAGTCTGGTTGGTCCTACCAGAGAAAAATAACTTCAGAGATAGTCAGTGTTTTAGACTTCTGAGATACAAAAGACAGCAGAATAGAGAAAGTTTATTTTAAAAGGGTGGTTTGTACCAAAGTCATTGCAAAGAATGGCTGAATAGAAGTTGACAAAGTATGGCTAAATAGAAGTTGACAAAGTATGGCTAAATAGAAGTTGACAAAGTATGGCTAAATAGAAGTTGACAAAGTATGGCTAAATAGAAGTTGACAAAGTATGGCTAAATAGAAGTTGACAAAGTAGGGAACAATTAAATCCAAAACAACAGAACATCAAAATGGATGTGAAAGTGAGTATACGAAGAGAGGTATGAAAACCTTGGTAAGACTAGCCCTAATAGGTTCTTAGTAGTAAAAATGGAGCAGATCTCCATCATGGAGTCTAAGGACAAGGTTTTCCTGGTTTCAAGTACTTAAAATATACACCAGTTACCATGAGAACCGATGAGGTACCTTTTTGTGTGCACCATTTGTTTAGAATGTATGGTAATTATATAGTGTCAAATGTTGATCAATACATTGTATGGTGTGTTGGATGTTCTGGAGGTTCTCCTGGAGGTTCTCCTGGAGGTTCTCCTGGTCAATTGGGTGCCTTTTTGTGTGCACCAGGTGTTTAGAATGTATGTTATTGATTGGTATTTATTGGTGTGGTATGTTGATTTATACTCTGCTGCCTTTTCGTGTGCACCATGTGTTTTGAATGTTTTGGTGTGATGATTATGTTAGATTGGGGGGTTTGAGTAGTGTATAGAAATGAAGCGTTGTTGTATTATGATTTTTTGATTAAAAATAGTAATAGTGAATGCAATAACGTATATAATAATACTAATGGTGTATGAAGTGAGTGCAATGAAATAAAGTGTAATAGGTTGAAAAGCATAGTATGAAAGACTGTAAAAACTTTTTAATTTGTAAAATAGTTAATGACATTACAAGAAAACATACCGTAAATACATTTGAAATGCTTTTGACAATAATTCTAAAATACGAACAGAAGAAAATAGCCTTTAATCTATTTGCGTGTAATGATAAATATGTGACAAAAATTTGTAAAATGTTTTTTCTACTCCACTTCATTTCATATAAGTTTTCAAAACGTTCTTGAGCCCAAGCATTTATTTTAATTCTTTTTTAAAAATCAATAATGTTTACTGCGTTTACCATTGTTAAAGTGGTTTTAAAATTGTACTTTGACATATCATCAAAGAACTCTGTAGCTTCATCATGTTATCCGTATCATGTTTCCATGCTCAGCATGTGTTGTGTTATACAGAATATAATAATTTGGAATGTCAAGCGTTGTACAGATTTTTCCTTAACAACATCATTGTCTCTCACCTATTTATGGTAAACTTCTGGGAAGAAGTCTTTCAAGTAAACTTTTGTTGATGTCATATTGCTCTAAAATATTTATATATATACAACAGTAAAAGGTGACAAGTAAAGAAGTGAAACGATTAGAGTTTTTATTTTTTCAACTAGCGCTAAATGGTATTTTTATTAATTTTTACCATTTCATCAAGAATACTACTGATAGTTCTGTGATGAATGGTGTAGTAGATGATTCTTTAGAAGCTATTGCTGGAGAGAATGATTTCTGCGTACAGAGAGCAGATCTTAAATACTAAAAATTACACCTACTAACTAATCCTACAACCAATGGGAATACTTGCCCGAAAAGACATTTATAATAATTTTATTCACGCGAAAATCCGTTTATCATATTATATAAAGTGGTTTTGAGCAAAGATTCTATTTCCCGCGCGAAAACCGGTCAATATTGTACAATGTTTTCTCCCAACAAAATACTTTTTTTCCGCGCAAAAAAAATAATTTTAATTTTCGTGCAAAAATTGGCAGTTTTTCGGCACGCAAAAACTTTTCTCAGCGTGGAAAGCGTTGTTTTGTTTCACCCAAAAAACTGTTGTTCTTTCGCTTGAGGAAATACTGTTTCTGCGCTAAAAAACGCGTTTTTTAGCGCAAAAAAAATGTTTTTTGATATCGGAAATGTATTTTTTCAGTCAGGAAATGCCATTTTGTCCACATAGAACCTTCTTTTCCAGGTAAAAACTGTATATGTTATAAAGGGAGTTCGCCCGAAAAATTTGCTTTTTTGTGAAAAAAATGTGAGCTTTTTGAGCAAAAAAGTTTATTTTTCCAAACGGGAAATGCGGCTTTTTTCAGACAGGAAATGTTTTTTTTTCAGACAGAAAATGATATTTTAATCAAATAAAGAAACTGTACAGGGTTTAAATGGATTCCGCGCAAAAAATGTGTTTTTTTCTTGTCCAAAAAATGTGTTGCTTCAGCGAAAAAATGTAATTTTTAAAACGGTAAATGTTGTTTTTTCAGTCAAAAGCTGCTACTTCAGTCACATAAAAAAATTAGTGTTCATCTGAAAACTGTATACTTTTTAACGGGATTCCGTATAATTTGAACAAAAGATGTGTTTTCAGACGGAAAAATTTTGTCCAGTCAGAAAGTCCCATTTCATTCCCAGAAAAAAGACCTTTTTTCGCGCGTAAAATGTTTTTTCAGATGAATAATGTTGTGTTTTCAGAATTTCCAGACAAAAAATACCATTTTATTTGCATGAAAACCCATGAGAAGTGTATATGCTATAAGGGATCAGCACAAGAAATGTGTTGTTTTTTTGGAAAAAAACTGTTTTTTTGGGCAAAAATGTTTTTTCGATCGGGTAATGTTGTTTTTTTTTCAGTCGGAAAATGCTATTTGAATCACATAAAAAAATTTTTACCAGGTGAAACTGTATATGTTTCAAAGGGATTTTGTGTGAGAAATGTCGTTTTCGGGCTAAAAAAAGTGTTTTTTTCAGACAGAAAATGTTGTTTTTTTGAGTCAGAAAATGCTACATTATTCACATAAAATAAATGTTTTCTCGTAAAAACTGCATGCGTTATTAAGGGATTCCGCGTAAAACTAATTATCATTTCCTGAACAAAAACTTTTCTTTTTGCGAAAGTGGTTTTATATCAATTAATGACGTTTTCTTTACGCACGAACTGTATACATATATATATGTCAACCAGAGTTGTCTTCCCTCAACAGCAGGAGTGAAGTTGTCACCACCTGCCGACACTCTAATAAATTTACTCTCAGACAGGCGTAGCTCTATGCCCTTAGCCACTTTCGGCGCCCATGCACCCTTACCAACATATTAACAATAAATTAAGATCCTTGTGCACTTAATATTTTCGGTCTGAGCTAACTGTTTCCTGTTCCATCTTCATTTTTACAGTTTTTGAGCCTACCTGATGATTGTGCCTAGAATTATTTTCTTTTTCTATCTTTCTTCTAGCACATGAAACAATTTATAGTCAGCCAATAGTTTTAACATCTTTTACTATTTTACCTTTCAGTACCTAGCTCCTCGATTTTTTCTCGTTGAGCACTGTTTTACTTTCTTCAGTCTTGACTGTTTTTCCATCTCTTGGGCAACTAATATTAATAATTAATTATTTATTTATCTATTTGATTGTTTCTATTTAGTCTAAGCCCCTGTGCACATCTTGTGACCCAGTCATACTTTATACTGAACTATATTACTACTACTGTACTTGGCTTAGTCATTTCTAGTTTCCATAGGAACGCAGACTGTCACTCTGTTGCTAGGCATCCAGATACATCTACTTTGTAAGGTAAGAAAGGGCAACTCCTGGCGTAACTGTTTACACCCAAGCATTCACCGAAATTCACCACAATATTCTTCATGTGGAAATCCTTTATTATACATGATATATATATATATATATATATATATATATATATATATATATATATATATATATATATATATATATATATATATATATATATATATATATATATATATATATATATGATCGCCTAAGCATACAATCTTATTGTACCTGAATAGGCTATTATTTTCTCGCTTTAATCATTAACAAAGAGAGCACATGAGGATGATGGAGGATTACATTGCTGTCTCACAATTTTAAGTAAATGACAACACACAAGCAGATAAATAAGATATACCATGAATACACAACTGTTTGTGTATTGATTAGTAACTAAGTCAAAATGCCAAACGGAATAAATGATGTTGATTGTTGTTTAGTAATTCATTGATTGTTTTGTTTTTTTTACATTGAAAACTTTTGAGCTTGAATTGGCTGCATTGATTATTTTGTTTTTTGTTACATTGGAAACTTTTGAACTTGAAGTGGCTGCATATAAAAGCGACTACTTTTATATTCCTGTATTTTAGAACTGTCACCAACTAGAAATGTGTTTCTTGAAACAAAAATTGAATATAAAAGAAGTCAAGAGCTCACAGGCTATGAAAAAACAATTGTGATGTTGCCCACTCTTCAGCTTCAACTCCTGAAGGTTTTTTGCATTCGGTTTAATTTTTATTTTGGAATACCTGCTCATTGTGAAATGTGCCTAATGATGTCATTCTTGTTCTATGAGCTTGAAGACATCATTTCTCAGTTTCAACTTGAAATCTATTGCATGTACGCTGAGTGTACCCCAGTTGATCTATGTCATAATAGACTTTTCTATACTAATCATCATTCAATCAAGCCGGCTGTTATTTTCATCAAGTTTCTTTTTCTAAAGTCTTGGTTGGTTCTAAATTGTCATGCCTGTATTTCCTTTTTAATGGTGGTGTACTGATCTCAGTTTCCTTGCTCAACACACGTTGCCATTACATTCTAAAACGAGCTTTGTCATTTTCCACAAGCTAGATCCAATACAAAAGACTTAACTCCAATTCAAAACGCTTCCAATATTTAATCGCTCTCTGAGAAAAAAACAGTGCAAACATAGCACTAATGGAAGATTAATATTGATCCTGATTTTAATCAATGACTGGACTAGCCATGCTCCAAATGATAATCATCATGCGATTAACAATCCGCATATACAGTGATTAGGAATGTTCTTGTTTTTAATCCCTTCTAGACTAACTCAATCTAAATTTTAATCCTAAAGTGATTGAATGTGGGTTATTTACCAGTGCAATGGTTGTGGTAATAAAACAATCCCTGTTTACTCGCATTTCAATCGCTGAGGTGATTACGTTCCCAGACAGTAAGAATCGTTTGGATTAGGATTAAGGCTCCTCCACATTTTTCTGTGTATGTACCATGACCTGTACAAGTGTATAATGAAAATAAATAACTATAACAGCAAAAAAATTTAATTTGGAACGATGCAAAGTATACATAAAAGCAAAGTAATGCCATTGGAATTATAATGACAATCATTATTAGCATTGAAAAAGCAGTAATTTTATTGCATTATAATGTGCATAGGCAATTTTGAGATAATAAATAAGCCAAAGTTGAAATTTAGGATAGCTAAAAACAAAACAACATACCATGTTTATTGATGATAAATAAAAGTAAAACGAAAAACCCAATAATTATTTTCAAACATCAATTAAAATAATTTTACATAAAAAATAGTAGTAAATAGTAATTATTATCTTGGGATACTTATAAATTTATTATTAGCTGAAAGTAAAGTGGCAGTAGTACCTACTACTCTGGTTGTAGTAGTAGCAGCAGTAGTAGTAAGTAACAGGTATGTAGTATTAACAACCAGTGGTGCTACAGCAGTAGCAGAAGAAATGTAGTGGTAGTGATAGTAATAGTAATGTCGCTGTTTTAGTAGTAGTAACAATAATTATTATTACTTATAATCTTACCTGGTCTGGTGTCGTTGGTTAAAATGGATCATTTATCAATGATTGAATGATATGATTAGTAATAATAAATAAAGGATAAACATTATTATTTACTTATTTTAATTATTGTAAGTAAATAATGTTTATCATTTATTTATTATTATTGTTAGTCATATCATTCAATCATTGATAAATGATTCATTTTAACCAATGGCACCAGACCAGGTAAGATGATATGTCATAATAATTATTATGATATTATTAAGTTATTATTATTTATTTATCAATAATTAATTGATGTTATTATCGTGATAAAAAATAATAATAAAGAGCATTAATAATCGATCCATCTTCAGTAGTACCAGCAGGTAGGAAGTTGTAAACATAATAAATAGAATAAAAAAACTGGCTGTAAAGATAATATTACGTTATTTATTATAATCATTGATGATGATGATGACGACGACGACGACGACGACGACGGCGGCGGCGGCGGCGGCGGCGGCGGCGGCGGCGGCGGCGGCGGCGGCGGCGGCGGCGGCGGTGGTGGTGGTGGTGGTGGTGATGATGATGATGATGATAATGATCAAATGAATGAAAGCAGACTCATCCTACCAATGTTTGACATGGGACAGGGACTTCCAATGGCACGAGGGTGATGTAATTTTGGGATTTGCTACTAAATAAAACTAACAATCATAATTGTTGATAGTAAACAAACCATTGTTGTGGAGGTAAGTGATCATAAATAATTTTTACATTGTTACTGATAGTAACTCGTGTGAAGTCATGCTGTCAGCTGGTAAGGAAAAATCAACAGGGAAAGCCCGAGATTGATTCACACTCATCTTTTTTTTTACATAGACATACCATTGAATTGTCTGTGGATGTTTAAATGGTATATATATATGTACATGTTCGATTCAATGCTGCCTTCAAGGTCAAGGATGATAAACAGCGTTTCAGATAATTTCATGAATAAAACCACATCGACCTTCTTATCATAATAAGCGTCATTTTCTGCAATATCCAGTATCCACGGACCTTCACCAGTTTTGACACTGCTAAAAAATGACACTTTGGAAAAATGTTTTTATGGTTTTCCAGGGGCGGCGGTGCCGCTGTGCCGCCCCGTAAAATACGCCCCTGGGTATATAATTTATTGGATCTGTCATATAACTCTGAAATATTCTGTGAAATTTCATATTCAGATCTCAAATGATATATAAACATAATAGTTACATACAAGGTACTTTTTTTATTCAGATACCTAAACATCATGCTTTGCTCCCTTTAATTCAGTGAGAGTATAAATCACACTTTTGCGTTTTAAATTTCAAATGTAGAGCTTCCATATTCTGTCTTACAGGTGCTTGTATAGTAGCTATTTGACACTGCTGAGATGCAAATGTAAAAAAACTGGCCTAATTTGTGGGTTCGGAAAGCAAACTTTTGTTATTTCCGTCTTACCAGTCGCGTTTTAATTGCATTTGCAGATTATCTCGGCTCTCTTGTATCAAGAGTCCCCGAAACAAGTGATATGAATGCTTTTGTGATCAACCATTACCACTGTCAGATAAACTTTCTTAAACCCATCATCAAAATGAACATAAAGATTACTGTTTCCAAGTTTACCAAATACTGCCTTATCAGGAGTAGTATGAATGTAACCAAAGTATTTACTTAACTTAGATAAAACGAACAACGAAGAGCTTGATCTATTTAGAATCACCATAGTGAATAGATACAGGTTATTATTTTATTTATGTTTCATTAGTTATTATAGAAACATACTTGCTTTATTACGCGTATGGGAAGCAAAAACCAGCCATTTTTCTTATCATTTCTAATCATAATGTTTGTTACCTCCTGGTAAACACATTATCAAACAGGCAAGTAAAATTACCGGTTTATATTTGGTACGATTCTTAAAAATTGTAGTTATGGTTGTATGAATCAGCTTTTTATTGCCGCATTTATATTGCGCTGTTGTATATCTTTTTTGTTTATGCAGCAAAACTATTTATAATTCTTCTCCCTGGTACTTTCACCAACAAAACATCAAATTTATTTTTAGTTAAAAAAACTTTTTAAACCTTCTATTTATGGGTATAATAGTTGGTTTTATACACAAATGATAATCATAGTGGTTTGATTAAACTACTACTCACCCTGGTATACTAACAATACATCAATTAAACAGCATAAATGGTTATTTCGCATAGCAAAAACAATTAGATTTGAATTAGTTAGAAAAGTATTAAAACAAAATTCAGAAAAGTGAACAATAATAATGATAATTTAGATGTTGAGTACACTTTGATAAAGATAAAACTGTTTCGAATTCAAAAACGCTCAAAAATCTAGAATAAAGTTTATTATTGGATACTGTTAACGGTTCTGAGATTGATGAAAATAATACGGTTAACATGAGTAAAGAGGAAAAAGTAAATGAACAAACTTGCTTTATTGCAGGCGTAATTCAATTCAACTAACTTAGTACTTATACATATATATATGTTTGTTCTAGTAGTAAAAACAATTTTTCCAAATCAAACTAAGTTAAAACTCGATACAATTAAACAAAAAATGATAGATAATGGACTACTCACAAAACAGGAAATTGACACAGTAACATTTTTGACTGGAAATAAAATTTCTTTGTTTAGCTTTTTTAATTATTACTATTATTGTTTTATATACCTTCTATCGCACTTACTGTTGTCTATATCTCTTAACACTTTTTTTTGTTATTGCCCTACTAGCTCGATATATGTACATTTGGTTTGACATTACTTGATTTCTTGAAGTCTGTTTAACCAGCCGCACGCTATTATATTAACATAAAAATACAAAGCTCAACTTTGTTACGCATAACACACTAACTGATAGAAGTTTTTACATTTACCTATGGGATGATATTGTGGTGGATTTTTATAGCACCCACACATGCGCACAAGCATACAATTAGTTCTGCCCTCACTACGCATATGTCAACAAAATTATCTAGCAAGATATGAAAAAGATATAACTGAAAATAAGTGTGTGATCGGCTAAAAATAAACAGGCCGAACAAAATATAAAACTAAAAATTGTATGCACATAAGCAGATGCATTACAAACTAGTTAACCGCATGAATTCAAAAGGTCCATCAGTCGTTATTGGAAGAAAGCTTCCTTATTCACTTGCTTTACTATAGACCGCCTGCTATAATGAAAATTTAAATCAGTCCAAAATTTAGGGATATTCTCACAGACTTCAAAGTTATTAGTTTGCTCAGCATTAACTGATTACTTGACATGTATTGTGCACACCAGCAGTTGTCTTAGCTCTGATTCTACTACCAAGACATTTGCAGGAGTGAATGTGCTATCTCTACGATCCTTAAATTTATTGTTAAGTTCTGTACCCTTCTTATCATAAGGTTTTCTTTGTCGACTTTGGCAACACCAGCTATCAACCAGCCTGCTGGCTCATCCAAATGACTCACACCGTAGTTAGAACAAATTGTAATAAAATAAAATAGCTAGCAGCAGCAAGTGTTAGCTACAAACTACCGCAACATAGAGGCCACACTATGTAAAATCTATTGCAATATATTGTGGTAGATTTTGGTGAAAATTCATGGTAATTTGGGAGTTTGCTGCACCATATGCCCACGCAGTGCGCTAGCAATCCACCGACAGCCATCGGTAAGATGCTGTGCCGGGGACAAAGCTATACTGTGGCGGTAGCACAGTTTACAGGGCCGGTAGTGACCTCTACAGGGCCGGTAATGACGTCTACAGGGCCGGTAGGGACCTCTACAGGGCCGGTAGGGACCTCTACAGGGCCGGTAGTGACCTCTAAAGGGCGGTAGTGACCTCTACAGGGCCGGTATGAGGACTCAGGGCCGGTCAAAGATGGCAGCCATAGGTGAGAGCTTCAGAAACCAGCTAGGACTTTACCCAAGCCAGGAACTGAAGCTACCTACCTACCTTAACACCCGGGGTAACCAGGACCACAAGCTATCCAGAGCCTTGGGACCCTGTAAGATACTCTGATTGAACAGTAGGATACAGGACTCCGCACTTTGCCACTTGGCGCCTAATCTATTTAACCCATCTTGACTGCATGGTTGGTTAACTATTTATATGTGCACTTGTTACATGTTTAATTACTTCCTGTGCTCTTACTTTTATGCAAATTATGCTAATTACTTCCGGTGAGCTCCTCCATAAAAAGAGAGACTTTTGCCACAATCATTGCTTTCATTTTCATGTCTTGCCACAAATACCCTAGAGGAATAACTACCCTTTAGGACTTTGTCTAATGAGAATACAGCCATTAAACAAGCACTACTCTGTATTGTTTGTGTGAGCCATGGGCACTTGCTATACTGGGTAATTCGGTTGTCTGTTACACAGTTGTCACTGTCGAGCAGTACTGTGACTCCTCTGGAGAGAGGTATCAAGCTTGAGCTTAGTGTATGTCCGTGGTTACCAGACCGGAATCCATTACAGAATTACCAATTTATAAAATGCCGAGTATGTGATATTGTTAGGTCATACATAACTTCACACAAGAAAGAAAAAGTATAAGATTGATTTTGAATTGTGCCAATTTGCTGAAGGATGCAAGCATCAATTCTTTCAACGTACAACAAAATCACATTGTCTGTTCAAAGATTACATAGCGGTGGTAGGCAAGGATTAAACTTGAGATTTGACAGCGAGTCTACCAATGAATATAAAAACTTTATCGTTTCTGTAGATCATGTAAATAAAACAGCTAAACTTTCAGGTGACAATAAAACACTATTGACTTTAGCTGGAAAAACTTCATTTGAAGAAGTAGACTTCATTGATGCGGATGGTGACTGTATTGGTTGTGGATCTTATAGGGAGTTACCAAATATGCCTGCTGAATCATCTGTTGGTCTGAATCGTAACTACAATATATACAACGACACAAGTCAAGGTTGTCTCGCAACTTTAAATCAGGTTCATAGTTCATCAACTCACAAAAATATCTATCTGCATGTCCATCAACAAAATGTTGATAGCCTCACAAGGATGCTGTTAATAGGAAAACTAGTGATGTTGACTTTACTTGACCGAGGGTGTTTGCACTTGCAGAATGTCCGACCACAAGATGTGAGTTGTGTAAATCAAATGGCAACAGATCATCTCCTTCCAAACTTCACTTTACCATCTATGAGTTACCCAATAAGGCTAAGAATGCGTGCCGTAGGGTCGACACCAAGAGAGAACTTCAAGAGAGATTATTATGTCCTGTTTGACCAAGCAGAGAAACCGTGGTACATCATGGAAACAGATAACTTGAAAGAATTAAAAGTCCTAGATCCAGTTACTTATCAACCTTTGCTCTTAGGTGACAATGCAGCTGGCATTGGAGAAAAATGTACCCTTACCACTGCTTCAAATGACATATTAGGTAAATTAGCTGGAAAACACATCTATTTATTTTTGGAAGAAAGTTTTAAAAAAATTTATTTCCCAAGGATAAAAAACAATACAAAACAAGTAAACTTTGAGGCGTATGGAGATAGTCGGTACAAAAATGGTTTGGTAGCAATTACATGCCATAACAACCCTAGAGATGACAAAGAAATATTCATCACCATCAAAGTACCACCACACAGACTATGTTTAGCCTTGGTACTGCCAATATTATGTATCATTGCTTCTAGCCACTATAAGATGAAGGATATGGAAGTTCCTGCGTGTCAGAGTATAGAAGAAGTCTGTCAAAAATTGGAGCGCAATGAACGTAAATAAACATATACTGTATGGTTATTTTAATCAATGTTTGCCATCAGTAAACCAAAAGTAAGTTACAAGCCTAAAGAAGTCACCATAGAATTTGTTGCAAAATTTTTGCAAGATGTTCTCATTGGCGATGGAGATAAACAATGGAGATGACAAGTGCACCAACTTCTACCAGAGCTAGGCTATAGATATATAATTTTAGAAGGTTCATTGACAAAAATGCATCATTTATCATTGCCAGTGTAGTTTTCAAATCATGTTCCAATATATTAGCTCTCCTAGTACCACACCATTCCTTTAAATATCAATGCCATGGACTCCTTTGATACATCAAGCTACGATGTTTTCTACATTGGTTGTAGTTTTTATGGCGCATAAAATATGTTGAAACCTTACATCCTTAGAATTAGTTGGTTGGTTAAATTGCTTCGCAGAGTCTTAGGACTTTTTCTTCTACTAGGTGTAGAGCATTCAAAAATTCTTAAAGTCAACACTGTAAGAGCTTGTGTTGGAAAGGGTTTATATAATACTTCGAACTTTGACAAAATTGAAGTGCAAACCCAACTCAAATCAAAGGATAATCAATCAAAGAAGCTAGCCACTACAGCTGACACAGACAATTGTCGCTAAAAAAAATAATGCGCATTAACAAGTCAGTCAAAAGTACTTCGCTGAGTCTTGTCGAGTTTACCCAATCCAGCCTACAAGATCAAGTTTGACAACAAATATAATTTGCTCTGTATTACTCTATTTAGCTGCATTATCATGCCTATTGCCTGTAAGTTTGTGTCATATTTGTAAAAGTGAACGATCACTTCAAGGCGAGTTCCCATAAAACTTTGAGAAAAGAAGGCAACCGATCACAAAATAATATTTTCAAGGGTATTGAATTTGCTATGCTTTGGGTGCAATCCTAAATTCGGGTCTTAGAAGCTGGTAGGTCGTAGGGTATGTGAACTATTTTCATAACCAACTTACAACCCACTACAGTCTATTATGACCTTCATTAAGTTTTAATATCCGATTGAGAGAGTATGGAGCAGCCAACCTTTCACAACTAGTTTATGACCATCAGACTACTATAACTAAGCAACATGTCTGTGTCAACTAGTTGTGTGATGTTGTGATTAATTCTGTTTGATTCCTACCTAGCAACTAGCAAGTAGTGCTTTTTGATTGGCATTTTGATTTGTTATACTAATATTTCCTTCTTCGATTATTAACCACATTCTTAGTCAACACATCAAATACTAGTGAGTGCAAGTACGAATTGCTAGAAATATGGGTTTCAAACGCTCGACATTATTTATGGTAGTGGTAAAATTCGAGGCTTTCAATATTAATAATGGTTGCTATTATAGCTAACCATTTCTAATACATATATAATGATGATGATTGTAATAAAAATAATAAATAACCGCTAAAAATTAGATTAATATTGTGGGGTATGCCATCGGTGTCAACAATCACTTCCATGACAACTTTTTATAGATATATATATATATATATATATATATATATATATATATATATATATATATATATATATATATATATATCTATAAAAAGTTGTCATGTATATATATATATATATATTATATTGTCATGTATATATATTATATTACATGTCATATATATATATATATATATATATATATATATATATATATATATATATAAAAAGTTGTCATATATATATATATATATATATTATATTGTCACAAAAACTTAGTACATTTATTCTAAGAGGCTAATTGTGTTTATTGTAATTATTATAATTATTAGTTTTATTGCAAGGGTCTTCACGAAGATGCACAAATTGTACTTAATAGCAGTAAGGCTTGGCTTTTCACACATTAGCAACTTTAGTAAAGCTAAAGGAAAAATGCTGATTGTTGAAAAATAAGCGCAGCAAATATGTATGTCCCGCAATTATTCGTATGACATTGGTGTTGAGCCAAATGAGGTAGACACCACACCGATGGGTAACCCATAGAGCTGAGGCATGGTAATGGAAGGAACAGTGTCACAAGGGTAACTTATGCAAAAGTATAGATGATTAGCATGATTGCATGTAATATGTCATAGAACACCATCGTAGCATCTATGTAGGCTGGCCAGATTGTTGTCCGCAGGAATTCGCAGTGTCAAATGAAATCCAATTTTTGTACTATTTGTCCCACCAGATTCAGAAGAATTTCCTTGAGTTTTTGGTTAACCAAAAACAACTTCCGAAAGCTACAAGCTGTACTTGTTTGTGTTCTGTGCCTGAAAAACAATATGGTTGAGATGGGTCCTTTGTCATATTAGTATTTGGTAAACTTATTTGTAAATGCTTTGTATTTTTTTGCATTCCCAACTGGTCAGCAAAACATAGATACCCAGGGTTTTCCATAACTATTCCATTACATCACCACTGCCATATATTATGTAATTGCAGCTTGAGTTCACACCAAAGGTCCACCATCCAATCTGACAAAAACAATTAGGGTTTACTCACTCATGCAATTTTTAAGGTATTTGAAACTAAACATAACAATAGAGCAGTTCGGTGTACAATAGTATGTATTATTACTGGGATAATGTGATAGCGAAGCAAGTGACAATTGAGGTATTGTAGTAGATTTCCTCCTCCTACTATGGGTACAATGGCATCCACTTTAACTCGACACTAATGACTGTTTCAGGTTCCACTACCCAGACAGCTCAGACAGAGTTAACAAGAATAAAATCCTTTACTATATCATTCTACTTAGCATTCCCTCCACTAACTTCTGCTGTCTCTCATGTGCAGCAGCTCCTTATATAGGAGAAGGCAGGAAATCTCTTCCCCGTATTAGGGCTGAGCCAATGACAGAAAACACAACACAAAATATGCACTGATAGAAATAGATAATACAAATCACAATAACAGAGTGAATCAATGGGAGGAGCGAACACATGGCAAAGTGGCTCTGCGCTCCTTTCTAGCTCTTTTGGTGGTGGAAAAAATCTTCCACTCTTTATATGGTAGCCCTACTTCCTAGCTTCCATTTCCATCATTTGCGCTATTTCGTTATTCATATAACAAGGTGTTCCCAGCCCTATAAGTCTCAGGCTACACTTATCAGACATCGTTATCGGCTGGCCCAGGGTGCTGATCCGGGATGACCCGAGGTAGGTCTTATGTGATTAGTATGTAGGATACCGCGTCTATATGGGCACATGGCAAACCCGGCATACCCCGTATCCCTCGACCCGGTATAGGACATATATAACATAAAGGGAAGATCCGGGGTCTGCTGAATACTGTTACTACAGGTAGAGAAGAGGTGCAGGGGGAGGCTTCCAAGGTATAGGGAATGGATGGGGTGGCTGATAAAATATGAAAATCCCCCACAGTATCTGCTACAATGGTAATGCTCAAATGCAGGGCAAAGTATTTAGTCACATCAATTCCGATTTTCATACAAAAGTCAAAGAATAGAGATCAAATTCTTTGCGAGGAATGAAAAATGTATACGAATTTCTGCTGTAAAACAAAATGAGACAGCTGAAAGCGTACTCGGAGTGTCATAATTTCGCAAAACCGGGTATGATCAAATATCAGAGACTTAATGCAATTCCCCTGCCGATTGTTTTATATCTCTGTGCAATGCATGATGAATGGGAAGCTTATGGTCAGAAGCCTTTACATCCTTCCCAAAAAAGTTGCAGACTTAGCGCTGCTAAAGTATGTAATTACTTTGTTGGAAAATCTTGTTCAAAAATGTTTGATTTGCTAGAAGATCTCACGCATCAAAATTTCCTATTTTGCTTCAATGGTGCTGAAAAAAAGTGTTGCTACTGGTCCGGACATGTTGATGCATGCTCGAAACAGAGAGAGCAATGCAGATTCATGGAGTTATTGCGGGTCGTATCTTAATATCAATACTTAAGCACAATCAAAAGAATGTAGTGTTTTAGGAAATGGATGTGAATTGGATAAATTGGGAAGAGCCTAGCATATGATTTATAAGTTTTTTATGAAATGGAAGAGTTTTTTCTGGGAAACTTTGTTTGCTGTAGTGAACAACAACAATGTTGACAATAAAAATTATCATATGAGTGTTTTTTTTTTATAATGCGACTTCAGTAATTTATTGTACTAAATTGTTCCCAAGAATAAATATAATTTGTACAGTATAACATTTTTAATTAGCCAAAGTAGAGAGTGTAGTGGCTTCTTGTACTCCAGTGATTCTTCAAGAGTTCAACCTTATCCAAACTCGTAGTTATCATAAATCGATTGGGCAAAGTTGTGATGTCTAATCTCATTATCTCTTATAGCTAGTAGAGTTTTTTGAACTTCATCCACTTTGCATCCTATACTTCTCAGCAGACAGAATTACAAGCAATAATAATCTCAAACACTTGATGTTTGTTACATCGCGCAATAGTTTTTATTAGCTCTCTTTTCTTCATATTATGTACATCGGGATAAATTCTCAATAGCATAATTTTTTTTCTTTACATCACTATGTCAGCTAGTCACAACAAACTGACCAATAACGTTTATGACATTCTATAACCCTTTAGTTAAAAAATAGCAGTTGACAGAGAGAGAGAGGGAGGGAGAGCGAGGGGGAGGGGGAGGGGGAAGGGGGGAGGGAGGGAGGGGGAGAGGGAGGGGAGGGGGGAGGGAGGGGGAGAGGGAGGGGGAGAGGGAGGGGGAGGGGGGGAGGGAGGGGGAGAGGGAGGGGGAGAGGGAGGGGGAGGGAGAGGGAGAGAGAGAGAGAGCTTGTCTGTGTTACTGGTGTAAAACTTAATCTCCATGCTAATGATAACACCCTCCATATATCAAACTTCCTTTTTAGAAAAGTCAACGGTCAACTCAAATTCATTTATTGTTGATATTTAAACTTGTTGATTACACCTTCTTTTCTTTGCCCAGTGCATTGTAAAACTAGTTAACCGAAGTCGACTTTATAGACAATTAAGGATTCATCAACTTATGCTTCTCAAAAGCAGTGAGCTGAGGTTCTTTAGTAAACTTCAACTAATACTTGCTCTTGATAAAAGCTCTTCCTTTTGTCAGTGATGTGAGCAACCGTTTTACTGATAAAATCATCATGAACCTAATCCTCCTTCTTCATGGTGCTGGGTAGCAGCAGCTGTGTCAAATAAGCTTGCCTTTTATAATGTTAGCATGTTTGATAGGTTTTCCTTCTATATCCATGATTGTCCTTTTAAACATTGAATGAAAGAAGTAACACATCCACACTATCAATAGCATTACAATAATACAACACTTCATTTTTATACACTCAACCCTGCAATCTAAATCACAGCATGAACCCCAATATAAACAAACCTTGCACAATAAATACTTAGTTAATTATACAATTACAACAAAGTGAAAACACGCGATAAAACTGGTTCATAGAAAAAGGTACTTTTCAGGTTCGCATGATACTGGTTTAAGCAAAAGGCCACTTGGAACCAAGAGATTTTTAGTGTCCTTAGACGCGATGGCAGAGATCTGCTCATCTTACGCTACTCATATATACTCTAGACCAAAAATTATCCCCTTTCACCGGCAATGTATCCAATCTGGAATCCTCTTATCATGTCAGATATAATCTAAACTGACAGGTTATCTAACTTAGGATCCTTCAATTGCACCATAAGTAATCTATACTAGCATAGTATATTTACCTAATTAGCTAGAACACCTCAGAGTTAGAAGTCTCAGGAGCGGGAGACAACTTGTCCTTTTAAACACTAAAGCATATGAGTATTGGAAGGCGTAGCCTCCAGACGAAGGAACTGAGCTCATTTTATATGGAGAACAACGTTATCTTACCTCTATTTAGATGTAGAGTGAACTTGAGCAACAAGACCAGGTGCTTTTGAAATAATCAGACAATATTGTTTGCCATGTTTTGTTACTTGGGGTTTCATTTTTGTCCTGTTTGTATGTTGATAAGTTTTCGGGCCATCCCCAATAAAAGGGTGGAAGTTTCTCTCCTGCACCATAAAGGAATGGGAGCCGCTATTTTCGTGCCAAACTCTTGTGCAACTTGGGAAAAACTGTTATATTGTTAGGTTGACTGTGTACAATAAAGTATTATATTCTATACAATTTTAACGGTTTTCTGCGTTCAATGCAAGAAAGACTGCCACAGGTACTGCAAGAAGCTTTTGATTGTGCCTAACTCTGTGCTTTTGTGGTAGCGTGGCTACAGAGTGCAAGGTCTAGTATCTCTCCGTATGAGACGAGATAGAATGCTGCTTCTCAGCAGTCACAACGATAGTTGGCAACTGGCCAAACTGAGCTCAATTGATTGAAAGTGTGAACAAATACTTTATTCCTCACTTCTAGTAGGCACAAAATTGCTATTAGAAGTAATTGCAAAGGTAGAAATACTGTCTCTGAAATACTGTTGCCTGTACTGGTAGGTGGGCGTGTTCTGGCGTAGTCTTGAGCTGGTGTGGATTCCTACGAGAGTCCAAGTGTCTTCTTTCACTTGTGGGATCTTCTCTATGGTAGCGTGAACCTCTCTCAGCTGTGTTGCTAACGCAAAGCACGCACAAGTCCTAGCAGTCGCTTACAAAATAATATCGAGCACTACTCTACTAGATCATACTAATAACTGCCTGGCTGGGCTACATGCAAGTGCTTAAATACAAACAACAAAATCACAGAAGTGTGTAAATATTTGATTGGCTTGGCAAAAGTAAACAAGGTAGCATGGGCCTCATGCCAAGATATAAATAACAAAAAGAGCGGGAATATCTTTCCTGCTGACTAGAGCTATAACTATAGTGCAAATGCACTGCTGTGGGCGCTCAAGCGTATGAGTCATTCTTGGATAAGTAGTTGATTAAATAGTTGAGTAAATAGATGTAGTGCTGGCTGCGGATTGATGGCAACACTGTGCATTTCCATTACACAATAATGTATGATGCCTGAGTACAGGATACTAATTGTCGTTGAAAACTTTTACATTTGGAGTGCACCCCAGATGGAGTGGACTCCGAGGGAAAATAATGAAGTGTATTACGTTCAGTTGAAACTGGGTGGACCCCTTGAGTGAAAAAGAGTTGAGTAATCACACTGGGTGTTTGTTGGCTAGGATTCGCCATGTCTTCACTAGATGGCACGAACTACTACCACACAATTTGGTCTATAAACAAGGGCTGTTTCCAATGTATGAGACAGGGACGAAAAGATTCAAATATAATTTCAAAATATTTGATATTGAGAAGATATCTGTCAGCTACAATTATTCAAAAGGGGGTAAAACAGGACAATATGGAGTTTATAATTGAGCAGAAACAACGTTTTTTTTGCAAGACTGTAAAAGGGACTTGTTGTTGTAACAAGAAGGAAAGACAATTTTATGGAAAGAGTCAGAATGGAGTTGTTATTAAGTAATTAAGAGATAAACACATTTTCGCAGCTTTTTTACATCTGATTTGAAAACTTGGTCAATGGTAAAAAACTCGATTGAGATTAGTTACTTATCTATTAACATCGCCTGAACAAAACCGTATAACAAATGTGCGGATGAGAGATTTTGCATATAATCAATGGTTATTTCAGTTAACTCAAGCTTGTTGGCAAAACTTTTGATCTCATTGACACAGACCAACAAATATGAAACATACTTTAGGATATCGGAGATGTAAGAAAAGTAAAGTTTCAATAATGTCTGTTCATTAGCCAATTTTGTAGCCGAAGCTACACAACCACTTTTTGCCAGCAGAACTGAGGAGCCTTGAGGTGCTTATTTTGTATAATTCACCACTAAGGGATAACTTACTTTGGATTGGTAATGAGTTCGGCTCCTGAGGAAATACGAAGCTACATAATTTGATGTAAATAGCAAGACTATCACCAAGAAACTGAGCAAAATTTTTTGGAGACTTTGATCCTAAAAGCATATTTTTCAGGGCTGAGGCTAGCATTTGCTGATTTGGCAGAAAGAAATCCAGTTATTGGATGTAAAAAATTGTTGACAACTCTGAACTGGGAGAGTTGAAGGAACTTTCATTTTTGAGAGGACTTTGGGGTTTTTGTTGAACAACAACCCATTTTTTATCGTACTAAGAGAGAATAACTGCCTATTTACATTTTGGTGATCGTTTTGACAGTAATTCGGAATATGTTCGAATGAAAACTCATCCCTGTAAACACAGCTAGACTCTGACCTCTACAAATGGTAAAAGCATTGTTGAGTAGAAAATTAAAAAGTTGTTGATAAAACAACAAACAGGTTGGTGATGAGGTATATACTTCTATTATTACTGACCGTGTATTCTGCTTTATTGTCACACGGACAAACAACCTAACTACAAGGGTCCTCCCAAACCAACTTTCAACAAAATAGCTTGAGACCCGGCATATTCTAATTTTCAGTTCAATACATTCTCACAGCCATAACTAAGAAATTTTCTATGATTAGTGTTTTTTTTTTGTAACAGAGATGTTTTTCGATTACACTACTTGGGCATAGAAATTTTAAACTCCACCATATATATACCCGATCAGATAATCTGTATATACAGCAGATTTTTTCTCTCGCACAGCAATGATTTTGAATGTATAGCAGACAAGTCCTTTTACATTAATGTATAGCAAACAAGTCCTTTTACATTAATGTATAGCAGATAAGTCCTTTCACATTAATGTATAGCAGACAAGTCCTTTCACATTAATGTATAGCAGACAAGTCCTTTCACATTAATGTATAGCAGACAAGTCTTTTCACATTAATGTATAGCAGACAAGTCTTTTCACATTAATGTATAGCGGACAAGTCCTTTCACATTAATATATAGCAGACAAGTCCTTTTACATTAATGTATAGCAGACAAGTCCTTTCACATTAATGTATAGCAGACAAGTCCTTTCACATTAATGTATAGCAGACAAGTCCTTTTACATTAATGTATAGCAGATAAGTCCTTTCACCTTAATGTATAGCAGACAAGTCCTTTCACATTAATGTATACGGATAAGTTTTGTGAAGTCGCTTGGGAGTGATAAGTATTTTATTTGACCTGGCAACCAATTCCCACTTTTTTTTATCATTTCATAATCAGCTCTCAGGTGATTTGATTTGTACAGAAATAAACAAACAAAAATAAAATTTGGGTATTATTTTTGTTGTTGCCAGGCCTTGCTATAACACCAAACACTGACGTACTGTAGTTTAGCTATGATACTAGTCTCATTTTGACATATGTTAATTTTAACGAAAAATCCTGTATATTTTGACATACGGATGTGTGTACACTTTTCATATCATATTGTTGAGGAGCAAAAAGATAAAATGCTGGTAGTAACATGGCCGAACCTAATCCACGAGTGGGGAAAACAAACTCAGTTGAGAGTTCCTCTTTAATAAATGCTTCAATGTCAATTTTACATATTAATAAAAATCTTTGTTGCAAGAGTCTACAGCTCATTTAGCCCCTACCACTGTGGAGTTTGCAATAACCACAAAGTATACTTGCTTGAAGCCGTTGTCAAAATGAAGTGAAATTCTACGATTATCGAGTTTACCTATAACCGTCTTATGAACATCAGTTATGGTACATGGTTCTTGAACGCTTGCTACATTGGAACCCATGAGAAAAAGCTCATGTCACTGGGTCTTTCACTTTTAGTTCTGTATAATCATTTGTATCTATGATGTGCCAGGATTTTACCGACCGGTCAAAAATAGCTAATTTACTGATTGGTATCTTGGCTTAATATACTACTAATTCATGGAAGTTTGAGGCCTGTCACGTGTGTAAGAATTTAAATAGCTTGTATGTATAACAGTTGCCGTTTGTCTCAGTTTAACGAGACAAACGAAGCGTCTCCATCGTTTGTAGCCATCGAAGTACAGACAAATATACCGACAGGCAGGCAGACAAAATTTTTCACAATAGTGTATATAGATAACATTTGTAAAGTCTATGAATGCTTTAGATGTTTTATTAGATTTGACAGCTAACATTTACATATGTGTAGAAAGTGATAGTCAGCTCTCAAGTCATATAACTAATAAATAAAAAATATGTTACCTAATTAATGCAAACTGTTTATAGGGTAATTGTTGCCTCCCGTTTTTGTGGATGCCTGAGAGTGCTTGAAAACCAAACTCTGCCGCACCCTAGTTTGGCTATGATACCACTCATACCTTCACATCTTTTAGTGTTGAGCGAAGATCCTGTATATCTTGACAAACAGGTGCCTGTACACTTTTCATTCCATATTGGTGAGATGCAAAAATACAAAATGCCGGTAGTAACATAGCCAAACCTAATCTGTGAGTGGGAAAATCAAATGCAATTGTCATTTCCTCGTTATTAAAGGACTCGTTGTCAATTTTACATATTACTGCACGTCTCCCGTATCGCAAGTCTCCAAAACATTTAAACCCTACTTTTGCCGTTTGCAGCGTGACTGCGGTGTACACATGTTTAAAGCCATCATCAAAGCGAAGTGAAATTTTACGATTATCAAGTTTACCTATTACCGTCTTATCAAGAGTAGTTATGGTACATGTTTCTAGAACGCTCGCTGCATTGTCACCTATGAGCAAAGGCTCAAAAGTCACTGGATCTAAAACTTTTAGTTCTGTAGAATTATTTGTTTCCATGATGTACCAGGGTTTTCCCAATGGTTCAAATAGAACGTAGTAGTCTCTCTTATCCTTTTCTCCCATTATTGTACCAACAATACGCATTCTCAGTTGAACAGGGTAATCCCAGTCTGGTAAGATGAAGTTTGGAAGGATATGGTTTGATGCAATCTTTGTTAGGCACTGCAAATCACTAGAAAAACTAGGTTGAAAACGCACAAATCCTGGATCTAGTAGTGCCATCATAACTAGTTTACCAATGAGCAAAGTTTTTGTTAAACAATCAAGTTCTGGTTGATCAATATATAAATGTATGATTCTTGCGCGATGCGAATGGTGGACCCGATGAAAATGTGCTACACGATTACGAACATCGCTTTTGTATATATTGTAAGTACGATTCAGACCAGCGGCTGACTCTGCAGGCATGTTTGGTAACTCCCTGTATGACCCACAACCGATAGATTTACCATCTGCATTGATGAAGTCTACTTCTTGGAATGAGGTTCTTCCAGCTAAAGTTAACACTGTTTTGTCTTCATCTACGATCCCAACTGTTTTTGTTACAAGGTTTGCTGTAACTTTGATGAGTCTTTCTTTCTTAGGTAATATATATTTAAAATTCAAAGTGAGTGGTTGTGTTCCGTAGTGTATTGGTTTTCGAGGCGAGATAATGACTTGGTCATATGTAAAAATGTCCGATGCCTGCATCTTCAATTGGGTTATGATGAATCAGAGTCGCCTTTCACTCTCTTAACTTCTGTACTAGATTATGAGATAACAATAAAATATTTTAGTCATTTCTTGAATGGTTTGCATACCTATATCTACAAAATTATGTGAATAATGCAATTCAAGCTGTGATATAACATGCAGTGAAGTCAATGAGGACAGGTGGAAACAAGAATTGCTTGAAACATGATAGACTTGGTGCTGTTCTAAAAAATATGAATTCCGTAAATAATTCGGAATCAAAGTCGTAACACTGCATGCATGAAAAACTAAGTTTTTCGTTGTCGACTGGGTGAAAGTAATTTGAAAAATTGGAGGTGGGAAAACTTTTACTAAACGTGACTTTTGCAAAAAATTCTATGAATTCATTGGCCACTCAGAGTGATTTTTTTTTACTAATTTGAGTTTTTAGGTTGACTCACGCAACCCACAAGCAACCAATTTTTTTTGTACGTTTTCTCGTTAAAATTCACTGCTCAGGCAGCTCAATCAGTAAGAAATTTGTCGAGCAGTCCTTCGGATTCTATCAAGCGAGCTCTCAGATAAACAGTGGGTTGTTGATGATCAGTTAAACTAGCGGATTCCATCAACGTTTTTTGCTTTCCATGATACAACCTACGCCAAAGTTGACTTTTGCTTTCAAACTTTATTCAACAAATTCAGCGCTCCTGTTGCATGATAGTGATTTTGGTTGACCTCTGCTTTGCCTCTCAGAATTCCATCCTAAAGTCTTACAGCTGAAGCGCCTATGATTTTATTTGGGTTTGTGCTTGGTTTTGTGGCATTTTATTATCTGGCCATCAGTTCATTCCATTCTTCATCACGAAAAGTTGCAGACTGGCTATTATCGACAAAGACTAGAGATTACATTGGACAAGGTATTGTGACTGTTGAATCATTCCATTTCTTGTCATTCGTCGTCTTCTTCTTCCTCGTTGTCATCATCAATGCCGTCATCATTGACGTAGTCATCATTGTTGCCGTCGTCGTTGTTGCCGTCATAATCGTCTTTGTGGCCACCGCCATGATCATCGCCGTCATCATCGCCGTCATCATTGCCGTCATCATCATCATCATCGTCATCGTCATCGTCAGCTAGAGTTGATTATTCTCTTTTATTTCTCACCATTTTCTTGAGAGTCATACTATTCAATGCAGTAGCAGATTTTGTTCTTTCAGCCGCTACGGTTGAAGTGGATGCTTACTGCGTAAAAACAGTGGCTCTTGATTAGCTAAAGTTGCACCAATTGACCTGATTTTCATTTGAATAAAAAACCCTTATATATTATAAAGGAACTCGTGCACAAAGAAAACTTGTTTATTCGCCAGAAAATTGTTTCATTCGCGCAAAAAATCCTAATATATTATAAAGGCATTTTTGCTTGTGAAAAGATTTTTCTTATTAACCTGAAAGTCCATTCATATATTGTAAATGGATTTCCGCATGTAGAAAAGCTGTTTATTTGCGTATAAACTGTTTTTAATATGTATATCTTCTCCTAATACGCTACTAACTCATGAGAATTTGAACCCAATCATATGTATAAAGGGTCAGTTGACCTGAATGAACAGCAGTTGCCGTTTGTCTCAGTTTAAAAACTTTGACTGCATTGCCATCGACGTACAGACAAATATACCGACAGGCAGGCAGACAAAATCTTTCACAATAATGTATATAGATAACATTTGTAAAGTCTATGGATGCCTTAGATGTTTTATTAGATTTGACAACTAACATTAACATATGTGTAGAAATTCGTAACCAGCTCTCAAGTGATATACTTAATAAATAACAAATATATTACCTAATAAATGCAAACTGTTTATAAGGTAATTATTGCCTCCTGTTTTTTGTAGGTGCCTGAGTTTGCTTGAAAACCAAAGTCTGCCGCACCCTAGTTTGGCTATGATACTACTCACGCCTTCACATCTTTTAGTGTTAAGCAAAGATCCTGTATATTTTGACAAACAGGTGCTTGTACACGTTTCATTCCATATTGGTGAGATGCAAATACACAAAAAGCTGGTAGTAACATAGCCAAACCTAATCTGTGAGTGCGCAAATCGAATGCAATTGACATTTCCTCTTTATTAAAGGACTCTGTGTCAATTTTACAAATCATTGCACCTCTTTTGTATCGGGAATCTCCATAACACCTAAATCCTAAATCCTAAATCCTCTTGCTTGAAGCCGTCATCAAAATGAATGGAAATTTTACGATTATCGAGTTTACCGATTACCATTTTATCAGGAGTAGTTATTGTACATATTTCTAGAACGCTTGCTGCATTGTCACCTATGACCAAAGGCTCAAAATTAACTGGATCTAAAGCTTTTAGTTCTGTAGAGTTGTTTGTTTCCATGATGTACCAGGGTTTTCCTGACGGGTCAAATAAGACATAGTAGTCTCTTTTATCTTTTTCTCCAATTATACTACTAAGAATGCGCAGCCTCAGGTTGGCAGGGTAATCCCAGTTTGGTAGGATGAAGTCTGGAAGGATATGATTTGATGCAATTTTTGTTATGCACCCCGACTCACTGGATGTAATAGGTGTAAAATGCAGAAAGCCTGGATCCAGTAGTGCCGTCATGAGCAGTGTTCCAACAAGCAAAGTTTTTGTTTGACAGTCAGTTCCTTGCTGTTGCATATATAAACCATATGTTATTCGTATTTTGGAAACAGTGGAACTGATGAATTGATAAATCCTGTATTTACGATTCAGACCAATAGCTGACTCAGCACACACATTTAGTAACTCTTTGTAAGATCCGCAACCAATGCATTTACCACCACCATTGATGAAGTCAACTTCTTGGAATGAACCTTTCCCTGCTAAGGTCAATAAAGTTTCGTTCCTATCCGCAATCTCAGCTTTTTTTGTTTGAAGGTCAGCTGTAACTTGGACAAATCTCCTTTTCTCCGGTAGTATCCATTCGAAACATAAACTTAATTGCGGCTTTCCATAGTAATTTTGTTTTAGAGGGTAACACTGATTTTGTCGTAAGTAAAAATGTCGGATGCCTGCATCTTCAATTGGGTTATGATAAATCAGAGTCGCCTCGTTACTGTACGTACTTCTGTAATAGGTTATGACATAACAGTAAAATACTTTGGTCATTTCTCGAATAGTTCACATACCTATTTCTATGACTTGGGATATTTGATGCAATTCAAGCTGTGATATTACATGCAGTCAATGAGTTCAATGAGGTTATGAATTACACTGATTTGCTTAAATGATGATAAACTTTGTGCTTATCATCATCAATCCTGAAATAAAAGCATACTAGAACCACAGTCTTGAGGAGATGAACTTCCAATTTACCTGGCTTTAGCAAACACTTGCATGATTACACATTGGTCAGTCGGATTGATTTTGTTTTATTAGATTGAGGCTTCAGGTTGATTCATGCAACCAGTAATCAGGCAACTAGTGGGAAATCTTCTCTCCAAAAACACAGCTAGGGCAGCTCAAAACATTACTTCCCGAACTTTTCTAGCTCCAAAATGCTCACTAAACTTCTAAACATTGCCAATAAGCCAAGTGAACCATTTAGCGTTGCAGCTGTGAAAAGTTACTGCTAGTAATAGGGAAGAGTGCATCATTTTCAAATTAAAAGCTAATGCTAATGTTGTAGTTATCGGATCTTTCCAAATAATGCGTTTTCCAATTACCAATAAGCTCTCTAACAACGCAGCAATAAAAACACCATATGTTTGCTTACTTTGAATTATAAAATTTGACTTTGCCTTTTCCGAAAATATAGTTGATCCGCCATCTACAAGACTATGGTTTTTGTAAGTGCTAATAGGTCCAAGTAATCTAGTTGTCGGCTGTCTCAGACAACTATGCTACTGTCTCCAGTAAAAGTAAAAACCTCCCTCCATGCTCATGATGCTTTTCAACGAGCTTAAAAAAATGGTGGGTGAAAAATCTGTGAGTGCTTGCTTTTAGGTCGTACTATTCTTCTCCATTCTAAAGGCCTGGCTACACGATCGCAAATTCTGTGCGTTATTGCAAAAGAGTTCCGAAAGGTCAACGCGTTGTGCTTTGTGCGATGGGCCGTGCAATATTGATTGTGATTGGCTAAAGCAGTCTACAGTGAATCCAGTTAGGCGCGCTTCAGTGATTTTGATTCAACCGCTAGTAATAAAAACTACTAACAAGACCGCGGCTAACTAGCTACACTACTACTATTGGTTATTACTTCAGGTAAGATAATATAACTCCTCAACGCAACATAGTTCAATGCACAGAACTTGCGTTCGTGTAGCACCTAGCTCTTAGTGCGTTGCAATTGCACAAAGCATAGCGCACGAAATTTGCGATCGTGTAGCCAGGCCTTTAGTCTTCTGTTTGCCATTTCCCTAACAGACTATTGCTCCTTGTTGCGATTTTTAAACTTAAAAAGTAGTAACTAACTCTGCATACAAGTTAGATTTCACTCAGCCCATAAAAACTCGACCATGAAAATATTTTTTTGAAAAAATAAAGTTAGTGTCCCAAGAGCATCTGCATACTTTTTGAAAATCTGTAACTTTTCATTAACTACTTACTGCTACTTTCTACAAAACCACTGATCTATTTTAAAACACCACAGTCAACAAGTGTTTTTTTTGTTCCAAGAAGAGTCAGCCTTCAGTAGTTGGTGGTATTGTGGTGAAATCTAGAGTCCAACTGTGTGCTTCCTATCCTACACCTCTTTTCTCTAGCTATTCCAACTCTCGATTCAATACACTAGCCTGGCAAGTCACCTCTCCACTTTCACATTTTCCCAAATCACTTATATGTTCAGATAATTTTAACCCCCCCCCCCTTCAAACTTTCCGTACTTCACCTCTTTAAAAGCCATGGTCTAAACCCTTATCACTTGTTTTCCAGTCCTCAAAGTTTCAGCTCGTTAGTGTAAACCAGAGGCCCCCTTTCTCCCGACAATGAATGAATAAATGTCACAGGTTCGAGTAAGGTTGTCTCCCCTCAGAGATGTAAGTAGTAAAAGTCAGACAGAACCCAGCCCATACATAACCTGTAATTTTACGACTAATGCACTTTAGAGTATAAACAATGCAAATGCATTAGAAAAGGACGCGCAGACTATTTAACTTGACCTGTTTTTTTAAAAACAAAGAAACTCTGGGATTTCAACTATACCCCAACTCCGTAAGTAGAACTGAAATGCTTTATATGTTTAGTTCTTGGTAAGCCCTCTAGTGTAGTTAATATACTTTTTCTGTACTTTTGAATAATCATTGATTGGTCACGGTAGGTAACTTGTTGAAACCTGGTAGTGGGTTGGTAGACCAAGTCTAGACTGAGTACAGGTTGATTTGAAGTTAAACAATGGTCGAGTCAAAGTTGAGTCAAGATCGATTCAAGGTCTTGCTTTGGTTGAGTTTGTATTGAGTCAAGGTTGAATAAAAGCTAAGTCCAGGTTGAGGGTTGCAAACCCTGTTTTTTCGAAACCATCATATTGTTAGTCTCTATATCACTAACCTCCCACCCCCCACCGCCCCCCCCCCCTCCCCCTCCCCCCCCCCCCCACACTGTACATTGCTCCAAACTCTTGCTCTAATACGATGGAAACTATTAAGAGAAAGTTGAAAATCTCTACACGGATTGCAGTTGTTGCATTAGACAGACTGGTACTGGATTAGCTCTTCCTTTTCCCTTTGGTCCACTCCTTTTTCCTTTTTCCCATTCTTAGTTGTACGCCTTGCTGTCCATTGTATCAGTAGTATACAAACCCCTAATATTTAGCCCTCTAAGTTACCAAAGATGAGTCTGTTACCCCTTATTCCCTCTGCAGTCTCGGCAAGTTGGCTTTCTCAACCTGTCTCTGTCTGATACCATTCATGTACTCTTGACCCATCTTCTTCCCTCCCCTGAGTGTTTCTTCAACTTACACAAACGGCTACTCAAAACAGTGATGCAGAGGCTGCGGCATTCCACCAATTAGCAGACACGTATAGCAATACTGTCTTGGATTTTATTATTATTAACATCTGCGCACATGCTGTACACACACTCTGGCATCCTTACTATAGCCATTAGATGACCAAATGGTTAGAATAACTAATACTGAAGTACCGACCCTGTGCACGAGTCAGTTCCGACCCTGTATGAGTCAGGACGACCCTGTATGCACGATGCAGGGCTGGCAGGAAGTGAATCAGCATAGACAGAGAGGTAGAAAGTAGCCTGAGAGAAGAAGAACCTCTCCAGGAGCTAGCCATCCGTAACTGTGATAAAAGACAAAGAACAAAGGTTAAGAAAACCCAAAGACCAATAACATGAAGTGGGCAGGAATGTGATTGGTCCACTGACTTGTAACTCCGCCTGCTACTTCTGGGCGCTATATTATCTATTTAGCCCTATATAACCTATTTGATTAGATTACTATTTATAACTGACTGATCATAAGTGCCTTGTGCATTAGTCTTATGTTATTGGTTATCACTCATATTTGATTCCTGTGATCAGCCTGTAAAAGGCAGAATTTTTTGTCATGAGAAATCAGTTTTTATTGGGCTTCTACTCACTCGTATTCTGGTGGAATAATAAAAGCATATTTACTCACAGTCACTGAGTTATGCGTCTGAACCGAGGGCTCTTTACTAGTCATTGAATTGAGCATACTCCTACACACCTCTTGCGGTGTAGTACCTACCTGTTGTTGTCTCGAGGATAAAAACAACTGGTGACAGCATACCCATCAGATTGCTACTGACTTAGGCTTGCAATTTTACACCCCCAAAGTCCACTACAATACCTTGAACAAATGCAATCTCCAGAACATTCCTCTCAGAACAAACTAAACGAGGCTTAGGTGCATTAGGCTTTCGGCCAAGTTCTTTTTCAAAAGCTCGGCGACTTCAGCCACCTAATTATAATCACACATCCATCTAGTTGTATGCCCACACAAGTATTTTATGTTATGGAATTGCATAGCATGGCCTCTATTTTGTTGTAGTGTTTGCAAACCTACTGTAAGTGACACTTGCTGCTACCTATTTACATTTATATTACAAGTTGTCATTGACTATGAAGTACATTGTAAGTCCTTTGGATGCTCTAGCAAGCTTGGGTAAGCTTGTTGATAGCTCTACTAACTGTAGCAGGTGATCTACAGTGCAACAGATGAACAGGGGAGTTCACTTTCTACTAACAACGTTTACTTTGCTGCAATTGGATTATTGAAGTTTCTGCTACTTACTACTAATTATTAATGCTGACTGTCATGCCAATTTTGCTTTTATGTTACTGTTGCACCTGATTGATTGTAACCCAATGAACCGTGTGTATTTTTCTACCACACATTTGTATATTTCTGAGCTGCCAACTCTGTAAATATGGCTATATTTCGATCATGTGGGCAGAAACGGTTGTACGGTCTCGCAGTGAAGTTGACTCCGCAATCTGTGCTACCAGGTAGCACATTGTAGATGGGAAGGAAGTGGATACCACCTTTGGTAGTGTTTCCCCTGGTAAAATCCATCCGGGTACCGCTGAGATTCAATGTTAGTTCAACGGTGACAACAATCATTAACTCATGTGTGCCCAAACACAATCTCTGGCTTTTTCTCTTGTATTTGTTCATGAAGATTCCGTTCAAAGCCTTCACAATATAACATTACACATTGTTAACATCTTTCAGCTGATAATCGCCTCTCAACATGAGAGCTATGAAAATAGTTGTAATGGATGTGTTAATTCATTTTTTAGAATTTTATTGAAACAATAATACAACTAATGTGTTTTATGTCGTTGGTTGCAAGAAATTGGACAGAATGTACATAAAATTTGGGTGTAAATCAAACTAGCACTAAGCATAAAGCTCCAGCTAGACAACAATTAGACAAATGTTTCATCTTTTAGAATGTCATGTGTCAACAGTGGTTCAATTTTGGATCAAACTCAGGTTTAAACCAATACACGAGACTAGCACCATTACTCCAACAAAAACAGACTTATGTGCAAATATTTGAACAAACTACCATCACACAGACCAAGAAATGTCAGTATCAAGACCTCGATTAATCAACCAACAATAAAATAGCATGATAGTCCACACTTTTTTTGTCCTTAGTTTGTTGTACCTTCCTCCAATATTAACCACAAAAGCTCTGGTTATGCTAAAAACGTATAAAAACCTAAACCTTGTCAAAGTGTACAAGTGATCTAACAGACTGCATGTATCAAATATGTTTTTCATTTTTCCTCAGCTTAGTAGTTTGGCATGTTTAGCCATGGAAATACACACAAATTCACATATTGACTGGATACTTTCACATTTATAAATACAAACAGATCTTATGAAATCTGGTTACATGTGATGTACATTTTTTATATCTGACATCCATCAATTATATTTTTACAGCATTTGTTAAATACTAGTGTCTAACATTAAACTCTCCTCTCTTCAGGGAGGGTATAAATCACACTTACATTTCCCATTGTTCGGGGGCATGTGCGCAAGACAGTGCTGTCCTTTTCATAATTAAAATATTGCTGTGTCAGCCAAGACAAGTTGTCTGGTGTTATAACGATGTCTGTTGTTGTTGTGTAAAGTTGCTTAAAAATACAGGTATATATATATATTCAATGATTTATTACACAATTGTAGATTCCAAATTGCGACCAACTAGATACAAAAATTGAATTAATGTCTGTGCTAAACAGAAGGCTAAAAGAGAACAATGAACGTCAGACAGATGATCTGTCAGCTCCCAGCTACCAATGGCTATAATTCTTTTCATACTCAAGTAAATACTTTGATATATCTTTTACGCATACTTTTTCATTTTATAGTTGGCAAATAATCAGCTTTAATCTTTTGTGCACATTGTAATAGATACATACATAATATTTTTTCACCAATTTATTTATGTAAATGGTTTATTTGCATCTAATCAATTTTATCTCTTCAGTTATGTCACTCAACCAATCTCCCTTTCAATCTCATTTGTAAACTCATGCAAATAGTTAACTTGCAAGCACTTCATTTGCTGTTATTATTTACACTAATAGAATAATCACTTCCTTGCTTCATGTGTAAACTGGCGCAAATAATCAATTTGCAATCCAATTTTAGCATATTGTAGAAGATTTTGGCAACTTGTAACTAAGTCCAGCCTCAATCTTCCACCCTTTCGGTCACACTGGATGACTACAAGGTGTCACTGCCGAATGTACTACCTTATGTCAGCTTTAGCAGCTTCAATAAGTAGTAGATCCGGTCTTAGAGGGGAGGGGAGGATCCTTTCTATGAATAGAGAAGGACCGAAGGAATTTGGGAGGGGGGGGGAAAAGTCCAAAGATCCAGACTAACTCGTCAACAGAGAAAAGTCAAGTGCAATAAGAAGAGTTACTTCAAGATAATACTCTCTTTATTGATCAGTATAGCTCCAACTGCGCTGAGCCAACTGGCTCAGCCAAACTTATGCATACAATATAAAAACGGAAACTAGTGCGGCTCACTAGAAAAGTCTTGTGTTCATCAATATAAAGTGATAAATGTAATTCAAAAACACACATAAATAATAATTTTCAATGCAACATAACATGGCATTAGTTCCAACTTTATCTTCCACTTTTTTGTACGTTTATACCGTTTGTTAACAAACAAGGGGAGATAATCTCCAACAGTATAATTACTTTATATATCATAATCACAATTGCAATTGAATAATACAGTTATGAACAACGTTCAGTCATTAGTAACGAGCTTCACTTCGCTTATGCTCTCATTAGCAACGAGCTTCACTTCGCTTATGCTCTTCGGCCTTGGTCTTTATCTTGGCTTTCACTCACCAGCACACCATCCGGATGTCTAATAATGCAAATCTATTATATTTTCCCCCCCATTAGTTGAGCTAGGGTCGCAACTAATTAGATATGTAAAGTAATTAATTATGTACCAGGACAACAGCATTTCTGTTGCGATTGTATTTAGAACACCATAATGACACTAAAACTCATCTCCGTTGAGTGTATTGATTAGATTATTTAGAAATGTAATTTCTTCTTTCACTTGTTGTGCGTCTTCCGCCAACTGTTTTTTCTCTGGGGGTTTATGTTGTCCTTCTTTAGCCATAGCTCTCAGTGACGATATTCCGAGCTGGTGCTTTTCTATCTGTGTCCGGATAGCTTGTACAATTTCTTCTCGGCTGTTTGATATATCACGGGATGGGAGAGATAATGGTGTCAACGTCTTCTGATCGTCTTTTATCAGCGGCTGTGTAGGTTGTGGGGGGGGGGGTGGAGGACGTACTGTCTGTGGCAAGGGGGGGCGGGCGGAGGTGATTCTTACGGGTGAGATGGGAACAGAGGAGGGAGGAGGCGATGGGACGTATTGGTAAGTTCGAGAGGCGGTATTGGGTACGCTTCGTCTGGGGGGTTTCATGTTCTCTTTCTCTTCTCTACTGGAAACTCGGGAGGTACTTTTCGCTGTACGATCTTTCTCGGCTCTAGGACGGCGTTCCCTCTCATTCTTTGGGATTTTATATCCCTCTAATTGTTTCTTCTTGTCTCTGTCAGTTGGAGGTGGGCTTGTGATTAGGGGACGCTTTAGGGAAGTCTCCTTCTTGGTGGGTGGGGATCTCTTCAGTGGTAAAGGAGAGGGCGTCTCTTTACTACGCGGGAGAGCATATTCTATTCGGCAATGCTTTCCGCTGTCGTCCATGGTGGGCTTGCATCTGGAGAAGGGCAGGGCATTCTTCCATCCGGCGTAAGCACAGAAGGCTGGATACTTTACTGCGTCCACTGCGTATATGTAACCGGTTCGCGATCTATGTAAAATATCACCACTGTTGTCCAAAACGTTCTGGTGGTGATATGTGCCATCCCGGCTGGCGCTGGCGAAACCACATCTGCAGTAGTACTTAATGAAGTGTTGATTGGCATAGATCTTTAGTTGACGGGGGTTCCTTAAATAGATTCGGCACTCTCTACAGTACGTATTATTTGGCCGTCCACGCAGTCTTTCTATCTCCTTCAACGAAGAGTCGCTTATCCAGTTAAGATAGGGCCAGCTGGGCGGGTGTCTCTTCTCAGACTCTCCTCGGTGGTTTAAGGGTTCGTCCAGCATACTAGGGGATGTAGGCTTTGGTGGGGTAATCCGGGTTCGTACCAGGTTGACTTTCAGTTCAGTCTTCTTCTTCTTTTCTTCTACAACAGGGTTATCAGTTTGAGACAAGTATTCACGCTTAAGTATGGGGGTCATACTGGCTTGAAAACTCTTTTGTCCTCTACCTATAGTTTTTACAGGGTAGCTATTTATCCGGGGGCCACTTTGGGGAACATCATCCGGAGTAGGTTGAGATTTTACACTTTTGCTGCTAGAGGGATCAAAAGTTATCCTATGGACGTAATAGGGTGCTAACAACTCTAGTCGGGGTTGGGACGGATTAGGTTTCTGTAGGGGGTCAAGAATTGGGTTTAATTCCGGAGGAGTGTCATCAATGTTACTCAGAACTCTATTACGGTTGTCCATAGTGTCAAATGGGACCCGGAGAATGGGATTAACTTCTAGAGAGGGGGAGGGGTTTGACAAGGGGCTAGTCGGCGCGGAAACAGACGCAGGGGACGGTTCTTGTAATATGGCACTGTAGGTTTTGGGTAAATCACTGGATAGGTAATGGTTAATACGGGAGGGGGGGTGTAGAGGGTTTTGTATAGCGGTGGGGCAAGGGAATCCAGATTTAGTTTTGGCATAGTCTGCTCTTTTTAAAGGGGGGAAATCAGCAATAGTTTTCGGAAGAATTGCAAGGTCACTATTTAAGGTGGTTTTATATCCTTTTACTATATGACCTGAAAGAGGGTGTAGGGTCTCACCTAGACCGGATGGGGGGCAATCCGGAGGGGTGGTGGCTATGTATGGTCCTCTTACTTCCTCTTCCATGGCTGTATCGGCAGGAACATCTTCCAATAATTCCTCACTGGCTACGTCATCCAATGGTTGAGCTAATCCGGGGGGAAGGGGTATATCTTGGTCATTAAGGATGGCATCTTCTTCATCTGGATCCATCAGCTCCATATAGCCACCCGGAAAGGACTGGTCCTCCATTAACTCTTGCAGAGAGCACATTTCTTCTTTCTTTTGTCCTCTAACTACAACAGCAGTGTGACCGAAACAAGTTGGGGTTGATTCGGTGAGCAAAGAGGTTGGTTTTTGCCCTTCCATTCGGCCCGTTGTTTCTACTTCAAATTTTTTCTTTGAGAAATCACAGCCTTTTTCTGCTGTAGATTTTGATTGCAAGGGATAGGAAGTTCTTTCATTTATTTTGGCAAGAAATTGCTCTTCTAGATATCTATTTTTCAAGTAATTCGGTGTAGGAATGTTTAATTCTTTACTCATAATTTCTTCTTCTGCCACTGCATCTGTTTCTTGTTGTCCCAAACATATACTGCCCAAAACCTCCTCCAACTTGCCAAGCATATTAGCCAGCTTACCTGGAGTATTTAGTTCCGTATGCTCCATGTCTGTTGCAAGTGCAGCTAGAAGTTGCTCAGCTGTATGTGTACTGCTTGCACTACTATTAGTGAATGAAGGCAGCTGTAATGTCGTCTGCTTGAACATATGGCTAGGTTCGAGCATTCTGATTGGTTGCTGCTCATGAGTGCTGGGAGGTTCTGTGGGGATTGCATTATGGGGGGCTCTTTCAGGTAGGACATTGGCAATTTCTGTCCGATCCGGATAATTTTTTCTTTTGTTCGCATTTTCAGATTGTGTGGATGACAGCTGTACATTTCCTGTCATCCTCTGACTCACTGGGGTTCTTGTAAGGGGTTCTAAGGGTGTTTTTATGACCGGATGTGGTTTGGTTGTCTTGTTATTAATTTCTATGTTACTTCTCTCGACTTCCTGTGTGGGAGGCATCCTACTAGGGCTTTTTACTGATAAGTATAATTTTTCGGTTAATGTGGGTGTGGGGGGCAAACATTTTACTGCATCCGGATGTCTTATCATTGATTGATTCCTAGGGGTGATTTGTCCTCTTCTTTTCTGTCTTTTTCTAGCTCTGACTCTTCTATTTTCTCTTTGTTTTGCTTCCTGAGGGGGTATTCTGACTGGTTGTCCACTAATAACAGAGATGGGGTCCTGGGTACATGGAGTATGGTTGATTCTCCTATCATCCGGATGGGGGGTGTGTATCCTTCTCTCTGGATCATTTCCAACACCTCTTTGTCTTGAAGAGCTGGTCTGATGGCAGTACTGTTCTCCGTACCTTATTGGGGGTCCCGTGTTTCTCCTGGGCCTCTGTTCTCTAGGCTCTGCACTGACTTCTTGACTTGGTTGGACAGGGAAAGGGGGTTGAACTTCTCCAGATCCGGAGGGTCTTTCTATAGGGGCCAATTCCCTTCTTTCCAATTCTGAGCTGGGTTGGGGGTTTACTTCTGGTTCCGGAGGGAAAAGGAGTCTGGGTAGGGCTTCCAACAACTCTCTTTGCATCTGTCGAGACAGCTCTCGGGGGTCTTCCCTATTCACTTCAGGTGGTCGCACTTCCACGTCCAGTGGGTTGGGGGGCGGTTCCCTACGACGAGCTCTGGTGGCCCCTTTCATGTTTGGCCGCCTGTGTGGCTCCGTGGCTGCAGGAGCTTGTCCCCGTTGATCAGCACATGGTTTATATAACTTCAGGCGACTCTCATTCTGTACGGACTGTTGGCCATTTCTATCAATTAAGTAAGAATGGTTGGGATATGCTTCTATAATTTCATATGGTCCGATGAATTTGGCCTGTAGTTTTGGGTTTTCTCCTTTCTTTCGTCTTCTATTTTCTAGCCAGACTAAGTCCTTTGGGGCAAACAACGAGGGCTTCTCTCCATCCTCACTCCGGATGTGTACTTGTTCCTCTCGCAGGGCCTCATGTGCTTCCTCTAACCGATCCTTCAAGGCTTGTGCATATTCATGTACGGGCATGTTATCCGTGAGTGGAGGGTGGTAGGACAGCTGATCCGGCAGCCTTAACTCTCTTCCAAGCATCAAGAAATTTGCAGTTTCACCTGTGGTAGTATGGGGGGTGCCTCGGAAAGCTCTCATTAGTTGGGGCAGCAAGAGATCCCACTCTTCCTGTCCCCTCCGGAGCAGCAAAGCTCTCAATGAGTCTCCCAACACTCTGTTATTTCTTTCCACTATCCCGTTGGCTTGCGGATGATAGGGGGTAGTTCGTGTCTTTTCTATCTTCCACAGGAGACACAATTCTTGCATTAGACGCGACTCGAATTGGGCGCTTTGGTCAGTGTGTATTTGCTCTGGAAGACCAAGATAGCAAAACACTCTCTCGTCCAGAGCTGCCGCCACTACTGGGGCTGTAGCGTCCGGAATAGCGATGGCGTCTTGCCACCGCGTGAAGTGGTCGGTGAGTACCAGTATCCATGCATTTCCTTTAGCGGTCTCTGGGAGGGGGCCAACGAGGTCCACTGCCACTCGTTGCCAGGGTCTGCCAGCGTACATTCGTTGCCGGGCTGCTGTAGGTTTGGTCCCTCCGGTCTTGGCTCTCTGACATATTTCGCATGTCCGTACTGTACGCCTGACATCGGCAGTGATGCCGGGCCAGTACCAAGTGAGTTGTAGCCTCTTCAGGGTCCTTATTACTCCTTGGTGGGCCATGGCGTGGGTCTGCCAGAGAATTGACTAGCCGGACAAATGGCGCACCATCTAGCTCTACCTTTAGGGGAGACCTGTATCTCAAGAATACCGTCGGGCCGGATCCGCATTGACTCCTTGCATTGCTCTAACTTCCTCAGTTCACTGCTTCCCATTTCCAATTGTCCTTTGGTGAGAGGGATTCCGGATTTGATAGCTCTGTATAGGAGGGCCACCGGATGATTACCTGTCTTTTGGGCTTCCAGCAACTCTATCTCGGTGCATCGGTCAACGTGATGAGCCTCTTGCTCCTTATCTTTCTGCCTGAAGGCCTCTGTTTGACTGCGGGTAGTTGCTCCTGTCCACTCTCCGTTTCGTATTTCTTGTTTAGATGGCCCTCCATCTCTCTTTTCTATGTGATGGCACTGTCTACAATCTTCTGGACACCTTCTACTCAGTCCATCGGCATTGCCATGCTTGAGTCCCGCGCGGTGCTCTACTGTATATTGAAACTCTGACAGTATCTCCAGCCAACGGGCCACCTGACTGGTAGGCTCCCTTCTTCTACACAGCCATATAAGGGAAGCGTGGTCTGTCCGCAGACGAAACTTCTGGCCATAGAGGTAAGGCCGAAAGTGCTTAACTGCTTTAATCACTGCTAGTAGCTCCTTTCGGGTCACACAGTAGTTTTTCTCGGATGGACTTAATGTCTTGCTAAAGTAGGCTATGACACGTTCCTGTCCTTGTTGCTGCTGAGACAGGACGGCTCCCACTCCAACGTTACTAGCATCCGTATCCAAGATGTACGTTCCTGTGGCCTCTGGATAACCTAATATAGGGGCCGACGTCATGCCTTGTTTTAATTGTCGAAAAGCAGTTTCCTGTGCATCTCCCCATTCCCAAGGGGTATGCTTGCTAGTGAGTTTGGTGAGGGGTTTGGCCAAGGTAGAGAATTCCGGAAGGTATTGTCTGTAGTAACCCACGGTTCCCAGGAAGGCTTGCAATCCTTTCAGCTCTTTCGGAGCTTGCCATTCTCTAATAGCAGCCACCTTTTCCGGATCTGTAGCGATTCCTTCAGCACTGACAATGTGTCCCAAGTATTTCACTTTTCGCTGGAGCAGCTCACACTTGCTTGGCTTGAGTTTGAGTCCGGCTTGTCTTAGGCGCTCCAGCACTTCCTTCAAGCGCTGTATGTGAGTAGGGAAATCTGGTGCAATGACAATTATGTCATCTAGGTATAGAAGTAGCATCTTCCAATGGAGACCTTGTAAGACCCGTTCCATTAGCCGTTGAAGCGTAGCTGGTGCGGAGGTCAATCCAAAAGGTAACACCTTCCATTTCCACAAACCTGTCCTAGTAGAGAAAGCGGACTTCTCGCTTGCATCAGCGTCCAAGGGTACCTGCCAATACCCACTGACCAAGTCTAGCGTGCTAAAATATTTACTACCGGCTAACGCATCCAAGCTCTCATCTATTCTAGGGAGGGGGTAAGCATCCTGGTGGGTTACTGCATTTAACTTCCGGTAATCTATACAGAAACGCCAGGACCCGTCCTTTTTTTTAACAAGGACCACCGGGGAACTCCAGGCGCCTGTTGCAGGCTCTATCAATCCCTTTTCTAACAATTGGGCTACTTGCCTTTCGGCCTCTGCCTCTTTTTGGGGTCCAAGCCTGTGGGGGTGCTGCCGGATTGGCCGGGCTCCAGGCAGCAAAGGAATGCTGTGTTCTACCAATGTGGTCCTTCCTATGTCCTCTTCTCCCGCACTGAACACGGCACTATACTCTCTTAACAAGCTTGCCAGTTGTCTTGCTTCACCATGGTTCTTACAATTCTGGCAGGCAGATTGGTAGAGCTTCTGGAGGTGCATAGGCACGTTTTGCCCTTGGGAGACATTTTGTCTGTCTCTGGTCTGCTGTTCTGTTAGGTAGGGTGTAGTCTCATCAATATCTTGAAGTTCTACACCTTTGTAATTTCCTACCGTGCTTCCGGCCTTAAGTTCGAGGGGCTGGTTTGTAGGGTTAAGGCATCGTATCAGGAGTCTTCCTTGAGGGTCCGGCTGGTTCAAACTAGCTGCCATGGGGGGCCCTGTTTCTTGTCCCTCCACCAGTCCTATGGGGCAGAAGTTGTGTGTGTTGACGCGGGCCATGACCGTCATTTCAGTACAAGGGGGTATGAGGGTGTCCCTTATCACCTGTATATTGTTTATCAGTAACCGTCCATGCTTATCAGTGCATTGAAGCTCCTGTCCGTCCAATATGAGTATTGAACGGTGAAACTCCAGCGAACACTGATGCGAGGCCAAGAATGGCATGCCCAGAATGGCATCTTCATGAATATCACTGATTACAAATGTAGCTTCTGTCTTGATATCACGAATTCGGAGGGGAAGTCTTATGGTTCCATAGAATGGGAGTTGTGTCCCATCTGCCATCAATCCGTAGGACTCGCTTTCTTCCAATTGGTCCCTGACTAGCCGGGGTAATTGGTTGTAGGCGTGTTTTGACAGCAAGTTTGTGGTACAGCCGGTATCTAACAAAAAGTGTACAACTCTCCCTTCTAGTTTTCCAGGTACGAAGTAACTGGCCTCGTAGGGTCTGTCAGAATACAGTCCAGCGGGCACAGTGGGCTTCACTTCCGGGATAAGAGGGTCTCTTCTTTGTCTGGGTCTGGAAGGACGTTCAGTAGGCATAAAAAAGGGGGTCTCGGTCGACTCTTGAGGTCTGGGTTGAATCCTTATCCTTTTCCTATGAGGAGATTCCATGAGTGGTCCGGTGGGCGACAGCCTGGGTAGATCCAGCAAGGAGGGTATGACAGGGGAGGGGTAAGGAAATGGGTCTGGATTGGCTTCGGAATCCGAATCATCCATTTCTGTCAGTGGTGCATACCTATTCCGGATTGGTAGTTTCCAAGGGTCGTCTCGGGGGGTCTCTCTGTAGTTCCTCTGTTGGGGCCTTTTTCCAGAAGGGTTATAATTAGATACTGGGCCGTTCCTTTTTCTAGAATTTTGGGGTGCCCTTTCGCAGCCAGTTCTGTTGTTTACTGCTGCGGGCGCTGCTCATTTCCCGACCTTCGGTGGTTGTCTCTACCTACTGATGGCCAAGGCTGGGACGGGCAGATCTTTCGGAGGTGTCCTTTTCCTCCACAGCCCCAACAACTAGGTGGAGCTTCCATCCGGATCTGTGGGACTTCGGGCATAGCCTGTGTCTCGTTACTCATTCGCTCTATTTTCTCAGCCAGTTGTTGGACGGTTTTCATGAGGATATTGAGGGGGTCTTCGACTACAGGCGCCACCTTCTGTGCTTTAGGAGGCTCTTCCTCTTCCTGATCCTCAATCATCCGGATCTGTGCCTGTCTGTCTTCTCCTATAGTCCGAATCTGTAAAAATTCTCCTCCTGCCCTTACGGCGTCTTCCAACGTAAGGGGTTGTACGGCCAAGAGGTGCCGCTGTAAGTAAGCGTGACCCAGCGTAGCAGAGAAAGTATCTAAGGCCATTCTTTCTCTGTGTAGGGGAGGCAGGTCTTCATATGCAATGTTGACCAGTCTCTCCACCTCATTGGCATGATCCTGCAATGGAACTTTGAAGTTTCTCCTTAAATTTCCTAAACGCGCCTTAGCCTCACGAGCAGTGAGTCCAAAACGAGCGCGTAGGGCATTGAATACTCCTGCCACTGTGTTTGGCTTTCCACAGTCTTGAGCCTCTCCTCGCAGGGATTCTTTTAGATGTAGCAAGGCTGCTTCTTGATTCCAATGATTAGCCGCAGCTACTTCTACGAAACGGTTTACAAAATATTCTACGTCCCCCTTGCCTTCGTAGCGGGGTGTTTTAAAAGGGGCTTGTCTGGGAGGCTGTACTGCGCTCCGAAAGGCTTCGGTCAGTCTCTCAAGCACATCCATTCCTGCAAGTTGGGGTTGCCGTCCAGCACTACTAGCTCGGCGCTGTTGCCTGTCTGTCATTCGGAGGGAGGGGGGTCTTTTGAATCCAAGAGTGAAAGTCCTTTCTCAGTTCCTCCGTAGTCCTTAGGTGTGACCGAATGAGATTCGTCCAATCCCACCGCTGCCACCAATGTAGAAGATTTTGGCAACTTGTAACTAAGTCCAGCCTCAATCTTCCACCCTTTTGGTCACACTGGATGACTACAAGGTGTCACTGCCGAATGTACTACCTTATGTCAGCTTTAGCAGCTTCAATAAGTAGTAGATCCGGTCTTAGAGGGGAGGGGAGGATCCTTTCTATGAATAGAGAAGGACCGAAGGAATTTGGGAGGGGGGGAAAAGTCCAAAGATCCAGACTAACTCGTCAACAGAGAAAAGTCAAGTGCAATAAGAAGAGTTACTTCAAGATAATACTCTCTTTATTGATCAGTATAGCTCCAACTGCGCTGAGCCAACTGGCTCAGCCAAACTTATGCATACAATATAAAAACGGAAACTAGTGCGGCTCACTAGAAAAGTCTTGTGTTCATCAATATAAAGTGATAAATGTAATTCAAAAACACACATAAATAATAATTTTCAATGCAACATAACATGGCATTAGTTCCAACTTTATCTTCCACTTTTTTGTACGTTTATACCGTTTGTTAACAAACAAGGGGAGATAATCTCCAACAGTATAATTACTTTATATATCATAATCACAATTGCAATTGAATAATACAGTTATGAACAACGTTCAGTCATTAGTAACGAGCTTCACTTCGCTTATGCTCTCATTAGCAACGAGCTTCACTTCGCTTATACTCTTCGGCCTTGGTCTTTATCTTGGCTTTCACTCACCAGCACACCATCCGGGTGTCTAATAATGCAAATCTATTATAATATTTTCAGTTGTTAAGTTTTTTTATCTAATTTTCAACTGTTATATTTTGAATCATAACCAATTACAAACAATATCTCTAAATATCATACACACCTGTATCAATTAGATAACGATAACAATATAATGCATGTACAATAAAAGATTGTCACACTCGACCTGTATCACGAACATGCCGAGTTTGCCATGGTACAGAACCCACATCAGAGTTGACATAGTCACTAAATCTATCCCTAATGCCTTTGGCCGTTTCTGAAGAGTTGTTTGATCCTTGAGCTGCAAGAGATCTCAGAGCAAATGCCTCAGGTTCACTACGCCAACCTCCAGCAATCACATTTCCGTCATTGTTATAATTGTCAACAAATTCTCCAGAAACGTAACGAGCATTTTCAGTGGACAGCAGGTAATTGTGAAGACAGGTTGTAGCTCGCACAATTGACTCCACAAGAGTTATGTTAGCATTGATAGGCGTATGAAATATTCTCCATTTTGAGGATAGTATGCCAAATGCATTTTCAATAGTTCGTCTAGCTCTACTAAGCCGATAGTTGAAAATAGTCTGGACTTCTGTTAGATTTCGCCCACCATAGGGTTTGAGGAGCCATGGTTTCAAAGGAAATATGTCGTCACCAACAATTACATATGGAAGACTGAAACCTTCTACAATGCTTGGAGGTGGCAGATGCAAGTTGTTACTGTTTAACCTTTCATATAATGAAGATCGCCCAAACACAGCAGCGTCGTTGTCTCTTCCATATGATCCAATATCCACATAAGTGAATTTATAGCTTGCATCACACATGGCCAGCAGGATGATTGAGTGGAACTGCTTATAGTTGAAATAATCAGAGCCTGCGTTACCTGGGCATTAAATACGGATATGCTTACCATCAAGCGCACCAATAACGTTTGGAAAATCCCATGACTGGTGAAACTCCTCTGCAACAGTCCTCCATTGGTGGGTAGCTGTCGGTGGCGATATATATGGTTTCAGAGCATGAACAATAGCCTGACACGTTTCCTTAACTATTTTGCTGATAGTTTGTGGCGCAACAACGAAGTCAAATGCCAGACTCATTTGGCTGCATCCCGTGGCCAAATACCTCAAAGTCAAAGCCAGGCGTAAGTCAGCTGCGATGGGTTTTCGATTCCAACATCTTTTTGTCAAGAATGGCTTTGTCAGGTTGCTTAGATGGTTGAACCTTTCCGGTGACATTCGCATAAACCTACAATAGAATATGACATAACTTGGATACTTTAGCGTCTGAGGATTGAGTGACAGGATAAGGTTTTATAGATGCATTGTATGAATCAATGTGCTCCTAAATATGTATTTATGCCATCCAATGGCAGATTTACATATAATAAAATGTTGTAAACCCTGCTTTATTCTTGGAATTAAACCTTCAGCAGGGAGCATGACAAAAACATAATTAAAAAAAAGATGACCTTGTGGGGAACCTAGCAACATACCAAGCAACCAAACAGAAATTTATTGGCAGCAAGTTTTTGAGATAATAAATTTAAGATGTTTTCTTGTTTTCAGGCTCTCAATAATCATCATGAACAATAACAGTATAGTAAGAAATGAATATTTTATTACTACTAGTTTCATACGCCAGTTGGTTGAATCAAGGGAAACTTGGCATTGGCCTGGAAATTTTGAAAAAATGAATTTTGTTGTTTCGTAATATGCATTAAGATAGCTCATGCATTGTAGTATACGTTCACATAGTTTGTAACGCTCAAATAGCGTCATCCACAGCATTGCTGAAGAACCTGGCAATCGAATATGAATTGAACTTTTGGTTGATTTAGAAGATCGACTATCAGTCAGTTAGAATAATGTTTTTGTGGCACAGTGACCTGACACTCAAAGATGTGTAGACAAAAAAGCAGTTGGCCGACCAGAGTGATTATTAAATCAGCCATAACATATGATCTGCAAAGCCAAGTACTTAAAATATAAATACGAGAACTGTTTGTCAGCAATAAAACCAACCTTTACAGACTCAGACAGACTATTATAGTAAATGATAGATTGAGAAATATTATAAGCCACTATAATGAGATTATTTTATGAAGTAAAATGTTTAGCAGATGTGTATCTTGTAAAGCTGCTGGAAAAAGTAATGAGAAAAACTTTGAAGTTTAAAAAAAATAAAATTAGAACTAAAAATGCTAAAACTGCCCTAGAAGATAAAAATAGACAATTTGTTAACCTTATAACTTGAGTATTGATGCACTTATGTTACTTATACTTGGTATTTATTTGCGTTTCAAGTGATTCAAGATTCAGATACAATTCATGTTAAAATGAATACTAGTACACAGGGGCCATTATTATATATAAAGCTTGAGAAAGACTTTGAGTGAGAAGCTTGTGTAATGTTATTATTGCTAGACAAATATTTCCTGTCCGGCCTACAAGTTGTTATCAGCTGTAATTTTGTTTAAGGTTGACTGTGTCAAGGTGCATTAGTATATAAGAATTTTCTGCCAAACAGCCCTTGTGCATTAGATGTATCATCAAAAGCCTTGGATTCAAATGTAGTGGCCCAACTGATGCTGTATTTAGTATTGTGTTCATTTCTCTTCTTATATAACCAGACATATTTATACGTACAAAGATTGCGGACAGAACTATTTTGCTCTTTGTGAGTTCATTAGTGCAGTGCAGTACAGAGGCAAGGTACAAGGTGAGACCTTGCAATGAGGCAAGAAGTTGAGCACACTCTTTTGAGAAAACTTCTGCAGCAAAGCAGTTTAATAAATGTCCTTCTGCCAACCAAGAATACTCAAACCGTAATCAATGCATCAAGTAAGTAGGTGTGGCAGCTTTGTGCACAGTGCTCAACAGCAATATGCTGGAGCGTATATAGAGATATGTGTAATATTGCTGTATATCATATATGCATAATAAACCAAATTACACCAATAAGTGACACGTTTTTTAAAGCTATAACTATAACAATACACACCATTTTTTGCCTTTCAATACTCTTCTTGAACTGTTATTTAATTAAAATAGTTATCACATTACTGGTTTTATTATCTTTTCATTTATTTTTAGTATGATCATTATTATAAACATCAATTGTTAGTATTAGCAGTGAGCGTTGTTTTGCACAAGTTTTGATAAAATAAATCATTATCATTTATTTAGTTTATTGCAGTTGATAATATTGCTGTTGTTATTTATTTCAATTGTCTAATACCAAGCTAATGACTACTGTCCCACTTATTTTACAATAATTTAATAACAAAAAATTATTACATAATAATAAGTAGTAATATTTATATGATTCATTGATTATTAACGTAAAAAGCAAAGCAGCTGTAGTTGTTGCATACTTAGACTAACTTTAAGAAAGAAAAAAAAACGACAACTACTTTGATTACAATTAAGATGTTTTTGTCATTCATTCAAGTAGGTACTACTACTGGACTGGTAGCAGTGCTAGTAGTAGTAGTAGTAGTAGTAGTAGTAGTAGTAGTAGCAGTAACAATTTAATAAGAGTAGTAATAATATAATAAATAATAATAATTAATATTTATTATTATTATAGCAGTAGTAGTAGTAGTAGTTAGTAGTAGTGTAACTTAGTGTTGCACTACACTTGTAACTAAGTGTCTGTAGTAATAATAATAAATAATAATTATAATAATAATAATAATAATAATAATAATAATAATAATAATAATAATAATAATAATAATAATAATAATAATAATAATAATAATAATAATAATAATAATAATAATAATAATAATAATAATAATAATAATAATAATAATAATAATAATAATAATAATAATAATAATGATAATAATTGTTAGATGAAGGGTACGAAGAGACACAAGGAAAACACGTCTACTCACCATCAACTAACAACTCAAGAAGACCGCTATTCAGCTCTTATCCCATTAGCCTAAGTTCCCGTAACCGTGTGTGTGTCCGTATTCCCTGTTAAGCCAATGCCGATAGAACCTATGTTATAACCTTGAACTTCCTATAACACACAAACTCGTTATCCAACATGCCCCCCCTTTGATAAACCCAGTGAGCGACCAAGCTGACATTATACCAAGGGACCAGTTACCATTGCGTGCGATCAAGCCTAACTAATCATGGTTAGCTGAAGCACTAGCCTTAAATCATATGTCAAGCCTAAATACCAGGGGTGAAAACAAAGCCACACACCATACATACCTGAGATGATTACCTGTAACATATACATACCTTATTAATACTTAACCTCCTTACCAAGTGTCCCTCGTTACCTCACAGCTCTCAGTCTGAACCCTTAGAGACTTCCATCAGATCGCCCTCTGGACTCTCTGGACCTCCAACACCCTGTCGAACCACATCCCTCGACTCCAACTCAACCCCAAGGGGTTCACCGTTAATTCCACTATCCCTCGGAGCAGCCGGCCCCGACTGCTCATGTACCACACTTCCTATCGGGTCAACCAGAGCAATTCTCTGCCCAGTATCTTCCCTTTGAAGTGGTGCACTAGGGTCAACCTCTACGGTATCTTCCCCATTCGCCTCCTGCTGAACCTCAACCTTGACACTGGTGTTGCCACCGGTCACCCGTTCTTCCTCCTCTACCTCGTGCACCCATCTGGCACTGCTCTGAGAGCCCGAGGGGGTCTTGGACTCCTCCCTCTGTGCGCTAGAGCCTTCCACACTAGGTGCGGGCACTGCTTTCACAGTGGAACTCGACGAGGTGTTACACACCACCATCGATGGGGCTTTGCTACCAGCCCCAGATCTCAACTGCCTCATTTTGGCCATAGCCTGCCTGATCACCAAGGTACACTCCTGCTCCTCCTCGAGCTCCCTCACACCCTGCTCATACCTTTGCATCGCCATATGATACACCCTTTCAACCTCTCTCTTTTCAGCCTCAAGACGCGCACGTCTACTAGCATAATCCTCATCACCCAGAACACCTTCACTCACCAAGGACTCAGACAATCTGGTACCAAACGCCTCGCTCTCACCCTGTACCTGTCTACCTTTCACCACACTGCTGTACCCCTTAGCACCAGCTGTAGCACACCCTGAAGTGGCTCTAGCTTTTGCAGTGGTACCAGCCGAACCTTTCTGCGCCATCTGCATTGGTGAGACATTGTCACCACCACTAGATATGGGCGTTCCCATTTGCTCCACTGTATCCTTTATACCAGCAGTACGTTTGCATTCCCATACACCTTGCATACACTGGCCTTCAACTCGTAACTCATTACCGTTTGTTAACAGTTTGAGTTTTCTGATATCCTCAATACCTAACAGGTTCACAGAGGACCCTTTTACAACATAAACTGACGTCACTATAGATCTGGGAAAGTCATTAATGCAAACATTTGACTTCCCGCTAACATTCAGCCTGGAACCATCAACCCCGATGAGATCATTAACAGGGTTACTTAATCTCAAATTCAGAAACCTGCCAGTATCCTCAGTTACCACAGACACTTCAGCTCCAGTGTCTAATACAAACTCTACCTCTTTACCATTTACTTTGACCAAGCGTTTGATGCTACATTTCCTGCTACCAGTATCGCCAACAACATTGTTCACAAATCTCACTTTACGTGGAGAACCTTCATTACCACTACTATCCCTGTGCTGTGACCTGTTATTGTCACCTTCCCACCTATTGTTGCAATCCCTAGAGGTATGGCCTCTCAGATTACACCGGAAACACCTTACATCCGGGCAATGACGGACTTGATGTCCCATCCTACCACACTGGAAACAGTTGTCCCTGCCAGTTGGGGAGCTAAACCTTCCAGGCCTTCTACCCGATGTAGGGGAACCTCGAGGTGATCGAGGAGAGTGCCTACTATCTGGGCTACGATGTCCATGGGACGTCGCCTCATACCTAGGAGAATGCCAGCTATCCGGGCTACGGCGTCCATAGGACGTCGTCTCGTACCTAGGAGAATAACTGCCCTCCGGGCTGCGGTGTCTATAAGACTCCGCACCATACCTAATCTTATAATGCCCATCTCCCTTATGGTCATTATACCCTCTATACTCGCTACTCCTCTCCCCTGGGCTGCGGCTTCTATGGCCGCGGGAATAGGAGCCCTTTTCCATATTACCATCTCTAGACCAACTACTGTTCCTCGAACGGTATGTAACCTTGCAATCCACAGCCTCCTGTGGGCTTCCCTGTCTAGACTTAACTACCTCACGTACTGACGACTCATTCTGACTATTGTCAGCCCTTTGTTCACTCCCCTTCTCTACTCTGGCTACAGCCCCTTTACCATCGACTGAACGGCCAGTCCTAGAAGCATTCAGAATTTCTTCTGAAGCAATAGCCAACTGCCTGGCTGCCAATTTTGTACCTAAATCTCTCCAACTAAGCGTGGTCTCTTGCATAAGCAATTTACGCACAGATGAATCCCTTAAACCATTGACTGCCAGAGCAACTGAAAAACGTTGTCTTAGCTCATCATTTTCATGCCCAAAATCCATCTCCCTACCTAATTTCTCAACTCTGAGTAAATATTCCCTTTCGTCTTCCCCACAAGCCTGTGAGACTGTCACAAACCTCATTGTCTTAACATAGACACTTTCACTACGGTCGTAGTGGCCTTTTAACAAATCTATAGCCCTATCAAACCCACCATTAGTTTGGTCATTTAAATCAAATCCCAGTGACTGCAATACCCCTATACCATCACTACCTATAGCACTTAACAAGGCTAGTAGTTTAGTTCTACCTCTAAACACATCAACAACAACCTCATCTCCATGAATTTCCACCTTCTCGGTACCCAAAGTTAAAGCTGCTACCTCAGCAGACACCTTATACTGAGTCAACCAATTGTTGAATTCCTCAGACACATTGCTACCCGCTAACCTTAGCTTCGGAAATGACGACAAGTCAAGTCTCCTACTCATCCCTGTTCTAATTAATTAACACAGTAAACACCCAACAATATCTGTATGATTGTATCAATACAGTAGCACCTCTCCACCACAGTAATAGCCAATGCACAACACAACAATAGCAATAATAACAATCCACAATATCCCAAAAGATATCCACTGTTCCCTTATCCACCAATGCACAATTAAATGCAACACAATAATATCCACAATATCACGTATTAACTCCACTGTACCCTTATCCACTGCACAATTAAACACAACACAATAATATATATCCACAATATCACGTAGTAACTCCACTGTACCCTTATCCCGGTAAATAATCAACCTCAAAAGCCACAAATAAATACTTAACACCACGTATAAACACTGTACCTTTATCCCGGTAAATAATTAACAACAACACCAAATCACCACTTCACCAAAAATAATCAACACTGCACCAGTATCCCTATAAACACCTAAACACCGAACACGGAGAGCTCACACAGCTCTGAAACACCCAACACCTCTACTCTACACACACCTGTATCACCACACACACCACGGAGGACCCACGCGGCCCTAGCACCTCTACACCACCTTTCTTTTAGTGCCCACACGGCACCAAAAGCCACTCACACACCTCCCTTGCACCAATAAATAATTCCAATAATACACAACAACAATATCACCAAGTTCTATCCTGTCGACTGCGCCATGTTAGATGAAGGGTACGAAGAGACACAAGGAAAACACGTCTACTCACCATCAACTAACAACTCAAGAAGACCGCTATTCAGCTCTTATCCCATTAGCCTAAGTTCCCGTAACCGTGTGTGTGTCCGTATTCCCTGTTAAGCCAATGCCGATAGAACCTATGTTATAACCTTGAACTTCCTATAACACACAAACTCGTTATCCAACAATAATAATAATAATGATGATGATGATGATGATGATGATGATGATGATGATGATGATGATGATGATGATGATGATGATGATGATGATGATGATGATGATGATGATGATGATGATGATGATGATGATGATGATGATGATGATGATGATGATGATGATGATGATGATGATGATGATGATGATGATGATGATGATGATGATGATGATGATGATGATGATGATGATGATGATGATGATGATGATGATGATGATGATGATGATGATGATGATGATGATGATGATGATGATGATGATGATGATGATGATGATGATGATGATGATGATGATGATGATGATGATGATGATGATGATGATGATGATGATGATGATGATGATGATGATGATGATAATAATAATAATAATGACAACAATAATCGACAAATAAATAATTATTAACAGTTAAACAACACAACAGCAAAAACAGCAGAAAAAACAACAACAGTTACTGTTATTAGTAGAATTCCACAAACAACAACAACAACTACTCACTTGAAGTACCACTCTCGGTCATGATTCTTCATTACTTGCATAATGCCACTGTGCTGACTGTTGGAATCTCTTGTACGTAAAGTGGGGCGCACCCAAAACCTGTGAACCCGCTTTCTATGTGCATTCCGTGCTCTTCTCCTCTTCCTCAACAGACAAAGAAGCAACAATTTTCTGCTTCCAGCTGGCATCATGAACTATAGTGAGTAATAAACCAACCTCCTGTGATAAAGATCGTTTTCTTTACACTTTTATTACCTCATTCAAACAAGATTCGAGTCGCTAACAGTTGTCGTGAACTTGGTTGTTTAACGTACACTTTGTGCGTCACATGAGCGGTGAGTCGCAGAGAGTCATGAAAAAGTTGAGCACGGTTCAACTTTTTTCACGACTCTCCACGACTCTCTGCGATATTCATGATCATCGCGACAAGGCATCTCCATAGATCGTGAACATCGGTGATATCGTGGAACGTCGTACGATATCTGCGATCCCTACGACATGTATGGAGATCAGGCTTTACGTAATTATTTATATCAATACAATATGCAAGCCCTCATTTTTGTTCCTTTATTTATCTGCAAGTACTTTGATATGATCCTGTCCAGATTTTTTAGAGTAATGTGGCTGTAGGGAGTGTGAGTTTAGAAAGAAATTTCTGTGTCTCTGGCACCCAAATATCAGTTGAGTTTTACGTGTTTCAATATCCGTTTTAAAAGTTAACAGAAAGTTACCATTTTATGTTTAATCACAAATGATTTTAACATAGTTGTTACAAATGAAATGTCAAATCGCTACTACTTACATAAAGTCAATTAAAAATAGTAGCAAATAGAATCTAATTATATCTTCTCGGATAAAATCACTCCTTTATCAACGCGTCAACGCCAAAGTCTGCGCAGACTTGAAAGAGCCAATCAACTAGGTTTTGGAGAATTTTTCCATAAGTCTACTACCGACATACAATTAATAATAATAAATAATTATAACCTAATTTTTAGCCCTCATCTTGCAGTTGTGCTAGAAAAACCCTATTCAAAGAGTGTGGGAGGATACCTTTTCAATAACGCTTATACTACCTAAATAGGATTATTAATAAATAGTGAAAACCCAGTTGTTAGCTCTCTGACAAACAGACAAGTTTTTCAATGCAAAAGACTACAATCTTAGGAGCAAACAGGTTATAATCTATGAGCATAAAATTGTTTAGGACCGATGCTTATATGACCAGGGGAGCGTATCCACCTCATAATAGGAGGACAACTTCTCCACGGTATCAACTTTGTCAACATGCCAAGACTTCGCATAGTTGAGAACAAACTGATTAGGTTGCCGGAGAACAACTTCTCCAGTGCAACTAGTTGAGTTTTTCAAATAGTGCTAAATAATTATTTATTATTTCTTACCTTATTGCTGAGAGTTGTCCTAGTAGTTGTAGTGGATCTTGTTCCTTCAGTCGCCGTTGTCGGAGTGGATGATTCTGTGTAAAAGCAGTGGCTGTTAAAAGGCAAAAGTTGCACCAATTGACCTAAGCTTAAACAAGTAAAAAGTCTTGCGCACAAATGAAAAATATTTTCTTCGCGCGAAAATCTGCTTATAACATGGTGACGGACAGTGCCATTACACCCTATACAGTTCTATGATACCGTTACATGTCAACTAACTCTATGTTCTTACTACCATTATTATTACCACCACATGTATACTGTATGCACTCAACCATTTAGCCATTGCCGACCCACTATGGTTTTATTTGCTTAGCATGGCCAATCGACTATGTCAGGCGTGGCCTCCTTTTGTCTTGTCAATACCTTTTTGTATACCTCTTTTATAAATACTTATGTAAACTGTCAACAAAATCAGAGTTAAGCCTTGCACACTCTCAGAAGTTCTTTGTCTAATAAACAATAGCTTCAATCGCTCACAGTACATGCAAGTACATTCAAAGCACTGCACTACAATTAGTAATAGATAAGCAGTACACCAACCTTCTGCCAATCAAAAATAGCCTTTGCTAATTCGACCATCAAAGTTCGGCCACTGTCTTGATCTCAGAGCAGTCAATACAATGGATAGTTCGGCATCAACTTGCAATGGTCGACCACTATTGCTAGGGAGACTTTCGACCTGTGGGCGAGTTGTATTGCTGTTGACGCATCAGAAAGCCATCATTAACTTAGGGAGGCTGTGCAGGTAGGCCAAGCTACCACGTACACACCCCCACAGTGAAATCCTGCGCAATATATAAGATTTTTGCGCGAATGAAAACATTTTTTCTTGCACGAAAATCCTTTATAACATTTAGTATTTTCACGAGAATGAACAAAATTCTCTGACAGTATAAATGGTTTTTCATGCCGAATATGTTTTGCTCAATCAAGTGAAACTTTTACATATTATATAGGGTTTTTTGTTCAATTTCTTATATGCTATAAAGGTGTTTTGATAGAGTATTTTCAATGGATTGAGCTCAGGTCAATTGGTACAACTTTAGCTATTTAGTAGCTAGAGTTTTTACACAGAAAGCATACACTCCAACAACAGCCTCCGATGGAACATCTACTACTACCAACTACTAGAAAGACTCTCAGTGATAAGGTAAGAAAAAAGATATAATTATTTAACATTAGTTAAAAAACTCAACTAGTTTCGTTGTGGAGAACTTGTCCACCTACAACCTAATCGGTTTGTTTTCAAAAATGCGAAGTTTTTTGGATGGTGAAAAAAGTGACACATCAGTTGAAAAACTCTACTAGCTGCATTGTGGAGAGTTTTTCCTCCTATCGCGAAGTGGAAGCATTCTCCTTGTCATAGAACTACCTCTCTTAGAAAAGGTTATGCTCATGGAGCCTAATCTGTTTTATCTCAAGATAGGAGTATTGGATTGAGAAGAATGTCTCTTTGTCAGAGAGCTAACAATTGGGTTTCAATTATTTATTATTAATTGTAGTCATTCGTCCCATCTAAATGTGTAGTCCTTTAATTTATTAATAGGAAAGATGTACTCGTTGAAACCAAATGGTTTACTTTGAAGACTACTAAGTCTCTGGTGTCAACAAAATTGTCCTTTTTGTCAAAGAGGTAACAACGTGATTGTAATTATTTATGATTCATTTTACTGACGTATCTCATGCTGTGAGATACAAAGTCTTTGGCATTGACAAAGTTAACTTTTTTGTCAGAGAGCTAATAACCAGCTTCTAAATTTTTGTAAATCACTGTACTTATGTATCTCATACTGTTAATGTGCACTTTCATTGTGACTATTAACAATTAGGTTAGCTAAACCTATTAACTTATTACTATCATAATTTTGTTTTGATTTCTATTATCATTTACTAATGGGTTTTTTTATAAGTTACTGTCAAGTCTATGAAGTTTTTGACGTCATTGTTGACCAAAAAAAACTGATGCTGAAAGGGAAAATAATAGATGATGCTTGGACATCAAGGATTGGACTCAATTGCATGTTACTTGCATTTATCAAATGGAGATGAAAACACAAAAAGGTTTTGAGCATGCTGATTGCACAAATGATGTAGAATGTAGGTTTCAAACTCATTAAGTCTAAAATCGAAACCTTGAACTTTAAGATTTTAAACATGAAACTCATTAGTTTGTAAATGTTACTTTGTAATGGAACAAATGCAAACTTGTAAGACTAAAAATTTTAAAGTGCTTGTTTGTAGTTTGCTAACTAATAACTCACAAATCATTCTTAGCTCAAAACTAGTCACTTGTTAACTTTTGACTTTAAGCTAAACATTTTCAATTTTTCTAAGCCTTTAGATTATCAGGTTCACTCATCATTATTCCTATTCTGTTCTCTCTTTCAAATATTTCATGTACTATCACAACAGTTTTCCTTTTGTTACAACCTTTATCCCTATCACCACTACATTTTTGTCCTTGTAGGTGAAAGAAGCTACAGATGTATGCCCTACTCTATAGTCTTTCGTACAAAATGTTATATGTAACGTCATCAACATGAGATGCTTAGACAAAAGCTTGGCCAAAACCATGATGGCGATTTTAGGTTGTATAAATGTGATATTGTGGTAAATTTTTGTGAATAATAATAGTAAACTGGGAGTTTGCTTCACTACCTCCACACTAAAGCTAGAGCTTCACCCACAGCTATCGGTAAGATGCTGTACCGGTAGTACAGCCTCACTGTGCCTGTAACACAGTGTGCAGGGCTGGTAGTGATCCCTGCAGGGCCGGTTTTGTCCCCTGCCGACCCGGCATGGTGACTCAGGGCCGGTCAAAGTTTGCTGACATAGCTAAGGACTTCCAAAACTAGTCCGGATCCTGCTTTAAGTCAAGAACCGCAGATACAAATCCTTGTATCCGAAGAAGTCACAACCACAAGCTAGCCTGAGCCTTGGGCCCTGTAGGACACTCTGATTGGACAATAGGAGATAGAACTCTGCCTCTAGCCACTTGGCGCTTATATCACTTAATCCTTGTACATTGCATGATTGGTCAGTGATTTATATATGTAATCGCATTGGTCTAATTACTTCCTGTGCCTTTACTGTTTTATGATTTCATGCTAAATGCTTTCTGTCAGTTACCTATAAAACGGCTGTCACTATTCTTATCCATTGCATTCATTCTCACATCTTGCGGATTACCCTAGTGGATTGCCACCCTAGGACTTTTGTTGTTTGAGAATAGCCAGTATTCAAACTACACGCTGTGTTGTTTGTGTGATCCATGGGCTCTGTCTATACCGGATAATTTGATTGCATTGCACAGTTGTCACTGTCAAGCAGCACAGTGGCCCCTCTGGTGAGAGGCATAATACTTGAGAATAGTGGATATGCATGGAAACTACACCGGAATCCATTAAAAGATGTGCTCTAAAGAGTTTACGAGAAGGGATAATTTCGAATGACACCAAAATACTCACGTAAATAAAAAGTTGAAACTTCTGCAAAATGGAAATATATTTTGTGATTACAGTAGGACCAGAAAAGACTTCTTACATCGCCATAAGTGGATTCACATGTTGGTTAGTTGAACAGATTACAAATTTTACAAACATGTAGGAGTTTTTAATGAAACACGGAGTGAAGATGTGATATCAAGATTTGCAAGTCGTCATTTATAAGTTGGTACAATTTGATCTTTTGATCCATACTATTGTGGGAGATTTGCATGGTGATTGAGTCACATCGGGCCCCCTCCCACCGTTCCCCACCCTAAAAACCCCCCAACACCCCTTTCACCCTCAGTAGCAGAGTTTGCAGTACCGTCAGGACTCTTCCGGCCCTCGGTAGTTACCTAAATCCCACTAAAAACGGGATACAGGGTACCCTGGGCCTGTATCAACCCAGTATCACTCTATATAAACCTATAGTAGCTACCCTGGGTCTACCCTGGGTCTGCAACCCGGGCCAGTATCCAAGATGACTGATCCAGAAAGCCTGTGCCCCTAGGAGTTAGAAAGCCCTAACTGTATAGAGACCGGAGCGTCGCACCTACCAGGAACAGAGACTAGGAAGTGAAGCATCCAAATAAGTAGAGGAACGGCTCCACCACACTATAAAGAGCAGGAAGCATAGCCTAGTGCTATTTCACCATGTGCATACATTCTTTTTGGCTCGTTTTATTATTGTATCTTGTATCATATCTTATTATTTGCAAATATTTATATTGTCTTGTGTTATTGGTCACTCCTAATAAAGTGGTGAGTTTTCTCCCTTATCTCCTATCAAATGAGCAGTTGTGCACTGTGAGAGACAGAAGTTGTGTGGATAGTGCTAAATACCCTTTTATTGTGTTGCTAAATAGATTATGGAATAAAGTATTTACTCCATAAATCTCTGTGTAGTGTCTGGGTCGTTATGAAGCAACTAAGATATCACGCTTTTGGTGCATAATATTATTTGAACACTGTACTCTACACCTCTTTAGTTAGTATTTTAGAGAATCTAAAATACTATTGTTCTTCCTTCTTTCTTTTTCTTCTTGCCCTTCTGATTTTGCACAAACCTTTCCGAACTGTGGCCACTTTTGCTCAAGAACCATTATGGATAAAGCTACAGTTTTTATTGCGATGCAATCAATAGGCATCGGGACAAAACCTAAGTTGGTTAACAAAATTACAGAACGTTCCAGAACATCACAATTCAGGTGAGAAAACAGGTGCGAAATCTTTTTAAAAAGCATCAAAGTAGCTGAAAAAACGTAAACTTTATTGAAGAGAAAATAAAAAATTTTAAAAGATCGTGCATTTCACTGACCTTCTGATTCGACATCATGAAAAGTCGTTAAAACATCGTTCGGAAGCAGCCATCTTGGATTTTTGTGAAATCACATCTTTTAGCATAAAAAGTCTTCCCACTAGCGAACCGACAAGTCGAAGTAGCTGAAATTTGGTACAAACATGTGCCATAGTGTATCGATGTACTATCTTGAACTTCAAAGCAATCGCACAAAATTCTTTCAAGTTTTTCTATTTTTAATTTTAAAAATCTCAATCACTAAAATATTAGGTAACATAGCCCCATGCTTGAACTTCCAAAAATTTGAGACTTCAAGTTTCTCGTAATACCGCCAACACAGCTATTCCATTTTCAAAAGAGGTCTTCCAAACCAAAAAATGACTATAACTCAAGGGCGGTTACTCTGATCTGCATAAGTTTTGCGTGGTTGTGATCGCATTGTAACCCTCTTTCAGATTAACACCTGTCAAGTTTATGATCAAAGAGTCAAAGCCCACACAATTTTTATTGTGTGACAAAAATTTTCTTTACTTACTGTTACGACTGTGAAAAAAAGGGGTAAAATTTGTGCTTTTTCAGTCAAATGTTGATGGTTGAAGCTTAAAATTTCTGGAGCCAGCCAAAACAGCACCATAAATATTCAAATCCTTCATCAAAACGAAGAAAAGTTTGAGCTTTTCATGTTTACAGCTCATTGTCTATCTGGAGTAGTTGTAGTACACAATTCTTCACGGCTAAGTGCATTCTCACCCATGAGAAAAAATTCGTAAGTAACTGGCTCTAAAACCTTTTTTAGATCCGGTTACTTACTGCAAATTTCCAGTAACTAGTACAACAGTTTCCTATTATGTACAAGGGTTTTCCGATGGGCCAAATGGAACATGTAGTCCTCCTTCCCTTTTTCTCCCATATGTATGTGTGCTTTGACAAAGTAATCCTAATTTGGTACGAGGAGCTTCACAACTAGAAAAATCATTTGCTTCAATCTATTGATTGATGACAAATATTGAGTTTCTTAATTTAGCCATCACCAACGCCAATGCGAACGCCAATGCCAACGCCAACGCCAATGCCAACGCCAAAAAATCGAGGAAAACAACACCAACTACAGCCTGATCTGTAAAGCAATGAATCATGCTAATGCTTGTAATAATACCATAAGCAATTTACAAAGTTCAGAACGTTCCTCTCAGAACAAACTAAAAAATGTTTAGGTTCAAAGGTTTTTGGCCCAAACTTATTCAGAGGTTCTGTGACTTTATCCTGTAATTATAAACATAAAAGTCCTAGTTTGATTGCACTCTCCATAATAACGATGGAGTCAAGCTAGTAATAAATTCACCTCTGCTTTTTTGGAAGAGTAGCCGGTTTAACGGCGGGCATGGCTAAATGGTGCTGCTCAAACAAGTTACAAGTTTATGAGACCCGTATAAAGGGTTGCCCTCCGGGCACAGCGAAAACAAACCAAATAAACATACAATCTAGTTGTATGTTCACACACGAGCTCAGGTAAAACTTGTGTATTTCCAGTTGTTTTTGGTGCGGTTTGTTGCTCCAGTACACTGATGAGGTAAAGCTGCAGCCTCAAAACAATGTGAAAAGAATATACTCTCACATTGATGTTTAAACTTTTACAGTACACTTTATTTAAGCAAGTTTTTTCAACAAATCGTGGGGAGACAGCTGAACGTTGGAAGCTACCAGTTTGCACCCCGGAAGAACTGGTAAAATTCCAAAGAGTTACCGAAACTACATGCACAAAAATATGATGAAATATATAGTTGCGCATAAACAATTATACTTCGTACAGCCTGAAAATTAAAAAAATTGTTGATAATAATCAAATCTTTTTTATCATTATTAACATGATTAATAATTATTAACGCGAAAACAACGGAGAAAGATATAAATATACTGTTAGCACCACAAATACATTAATATTGAAACTTAATGATATATTTGGCATTATAAATTGTTATGGCCCTGGCATCAACGATTGATGCTCTCACAATGGCAACTCGATGTTTTTGTGGTGGAATCCAAAACGAAAATGTTGATTGTCATAAAACAGCCCAGTTAAGGCTGGTTCACACGACGCGTGAAAATCACTGTACCGTGAATTGGATTTTTGTAACAGCTGCAGCGGCGGCTCAGTCTTATCTGGTTGTTGTTCACACACAACGTCTCCGTGCGATAGCGTCCTTGCTCCTCAACCAATAGAATTGCAGTGTACGCAATACGCGGGATCATTGTACTACTAGTAGTACTAGTACACAAAAATGATTGAACAAGCTGAATGAATTATAATTAATTAAGTTATGAGCAGTACAAAAGAAATACGGGCATCAAAAGCAATCAGAACATCATCATGTATTAAGATGGAGTAAAATTTCAGTGAAATCATAAATTATTATTGCATAATATTTAAAGTTAATACACAAGAAGAATAATCAATAAATGTCTGACACACAGTGACATACATAGATAGTAGATGTTAATAATAATTACTAGTGGGATAATTAAATGATTATTGTTACGTTATAAAAATAAACAGTGCTGTCAAATGATATAGATTGTTACTTATAATAGCCATAATAATTATAATAAATACATAATTTATTTCATGTTGTCATTGATTAATTAATAATAATAATAAATAACTTTTTTTTAATTAATTCAAAACCATCAATTATTAATTTTTTATACCATAACTAACTATCACCATCAGCACTTTCATTTAGCTGGGAAATATCTGGGAGATATTGTAGTATACAATAAATACATCAAACCAATGTTTGCGGCTTTCTTCATCAATTCATCACTAATCCAATTATCAGTCGACTCTTGCTGTATGCACACAGCGCGCCCTTTGCTATTAACGATGTTTGATTGTCCAATCATCTATCGCGACGGTGACCTTTTGCTAATATTGCGGTGACAAAGTTCAACATGTTAGACATCCAACGCCCGCACATTTCACGTCAACGAGCGCTGTTTTAGGAGTGAGTCATCGCAGTTTGTTTTGTGGCGACCGCTGAAACGGTCACTGTACAGTGATTTCACGCGTCGTGTGAACCAGCCTTTAGGAATTGTAAGCACAAATACAAACAAAACAAGTTCTGATGTACCAACATTGTTTCTCACTAACACCTTCGCTTTGATTTTTTTGCATAGCCACAAGGATGAAAATATCCTATTATAGGTTTTACCAGTTGGAGGAAATTAAACATAATCTACAAAAATTTGCGTGTAAGTCCATCTTACAGCTTAATATAAAAAATCAAGAAACCAAGTCCAATCTTCCAGAATTTCATGTGCCATCGGTTGGACAAATTTTGGATTAAGCTAGGATTAAATTGAAACACGAAAATTGTTCCATAACTCAAAAAACAGAGATCTGTTCAAGTATTTAAACAAACACAGGCCAATCGACCTTAGTAACAAGGTTTTTAATAATCAAACAACAGAAAAATTGCATGAAAGCCAATGCATTTTGTTTGTCATTAATTTATTACACCATCTTCCTTTCTTGACTATAAAACAATAGGATAACCGTTACACAAAGACATATACTCTTATTATGCTACAAACTTAGAAAAATCTAAACCCTGTCAATGCTTATAGGCGATACAACAGACTCGATTTATGATTGGTTCTTGTTTTTCTCAATGCACTAGTTTGCAATGTATAGCCATGCACACACAAATACACACATATAGAAAGAATATTCTTACATTCATATCTGTATAGACAGAGTTGGCAAAATCTTATTATAGCTGATGAATGTTTTATTATATCTGGCATCTAAAATTTGCCTTTCTACCTGATCTGCTAATCGACTCTCAAGTGATATATGTATAAATATGACAACATAATTAGAGCAATGGTTATATCACTTTGTGGGTCCAAAGTTCTGCTTTCATAGCGAACTCTGCCTCTCTGTGGTACGAGACGTTTATTAGTCTTACTCGAGCTTTTCATTTAATAATATTCAGTAACAAATGACAAAATTTTGGTCTTACCACAATGAAACATAATCTGTGAGTTGGAAAAAACCATAATGATTGACATTTTCTTTTTATCTTTCTATCTGGGGTCAATGTCAAGTTTACATGTTACAGAAAATATCTTGTATCGAGAGCCTGTGTCATATTTATACGCCACACTTATGAAATCCTCCTCAAAAGAGAGAGAAAGTTTAAGTTTTTCATGTGTACCCCTTCTTGTATTAACAGAGGTAGTTTTGGTTTATAATTCTTCAATGAAAAGTGCATCGTCACTTCTAATCAAAAATTGATAAGTAACTGGATGTAAAAACTTTTAGCTGTACATAATTATTTCATTACATTATGTAACAGGGTTTGCTTGAATGGTCAAATAGAATGGAGTAGTCTCTGTTATCTTTTTCTCCCACTATTGTACCAACAATATGCACTCTCACTTTGGTAGGATAATAATGATTTGGTACGGTGAACTTCACAAATGTAAAAGTTTTTTGCTTCAATGTATTCATTGATAAAACTTTTTAGTTTCTGAATTCAGCCTCCTGAGTTTGCTCTCCAGCAAAGAGTCTTGCACGTAAAATTAGTGGACGATACCAACACTAACCAGTAAAGTAACAAGTTTCAGCACAAAATGTTTCTTGTTCGAATTAAAACTCAACAGTAATGAATGTAAGTTTTACAAGTAGTTGCAAGCGAGACGAAATAACAGTTCCATGTTGTTTTTTCCTCACACAGCATGTGTTTTATTGCATTTTTCATGTAACCTTGAAGTGTCTTTAGAATCTAATATTCAGCTTGCAGCAGCAGTGCATAAAAATAGGAAAGACATCCAAAGTTATCACTTGTAAATACTCGTGTCTAACACCGAGCTCTGCTCACTTTATTTAAATGAAAGTAAAAGTCACAATTTCACATTTTCTAGTCTCAAAAGTAGTTCATCCATATTCTGGCATAGAGGTGCTTGGACATTTGCTTTTTGGTACTGCTCAGATGCAACTATACAAAATGCTGGTAGTAGCACAGCCAAACCTAATCTGTGTGTTGGGAAATCAAATTTTATTGGTATTTCTCTTTCATCAGTTGGGTTCTCATTGCACTTGCTAATAAGCGCGCCTTTCCTGTATCTTGAGTCTCCAAAAGAATTGAAAAGTGCGATTGTGGTATCAGCTATCAAAGAAAATTTATAAACTTTTCTAAAGCCGCTATCAAGATTGATAAAAATTGTTTGGCCTACAATTTTACCAATTATTGTACTATCAGGAGTAGTTATGGTACATAAGTCTTCACCACGAACTGCACTGTCACCTATGAGCAAGGGTTGATAAGTAACTGGATCTAAAACTTTTAGTTCTGTAGAATTGTTTGTTTCCATGATGTACCAGGGTTTTCGAAGTTTGCTTTCCTGTAAAGGTTCTTTTACATAAAATCAGTGAGCAACACCAACTCTAAACAATAAAATAACAGCTTTTGGCAAAAGAATTCTTGTTTATAAGAAAAACGATCAGTCATGAATACACTTTTAACAAGAAGCTGCAAGAAAGATGAAATAACAGTTCATGTTGTTTATTTGTTCACACGGCATATGTTTTATTGGGTTCTTCACGTAACCTTGAAATGTCTGAAGAATATAATATTAAGCTCGTAGCGGAACATATAAATACTAAACACATCCGAAGTGAGCGCTTGTAAATACTAGTGTCTAACACCAAGCTCTGCTCACTTTAGTTCAGTGAGGGTATAGATCACACTTTAGCATTTTCTAAACTCAAAAGTAGTTCATCCATATTCTGGCATAGAGGCACTTGGACATTTGCTTTTTGGTACTGCTCAGATGCAACTATACAAAATGCTGGTAGTAACACAGCCAAACCTAATCTGTGTGTTGGGAAATCAAATTTTATTGGTATTTCTCTTTCATCAGTTGGGTTCTCATTGCACTTGCTAATAAGCGCGCCTTTCCTGTATCTTGAGTCTCCAAAAAAATTGAAAAGTGCGATTGTGGTATCAGCTATCAAAGAAAATTTATAAACTTTTCTAAAGCCGCTATCAAGATTGATAAAAATTGTTTGGCCTACAATTT
>OX183134.1:38856160-39024160 GCA_945261195.1 Cryptosula pallasiana | reverse complement strand
GACGGCCAGGGCTTCACGCAGAATGGCCGGCGCCTAAAACACTACCGGTCATGCCAAGGGACAGTCGGCAGAGCACCCCCCAGCAGATAACAGGCAGTGCGTCTAAACATGCGGGGAGCTTACCTTCGGCGCCCCCTACCCAGGAGAGATACAGAGGCCGAAGAACACACTCCGGAAGAGCCGACCACTGAAGCACCACCTAGAGAAATCGAGGAAAGAAGGAGGGAGATCGATAGACCTCCCCCACCAACGATCACTGAAAACCCAGTGCCGAACACACCACTACACACTGAGTCACAAGAGAGGGCACCACCACCCGAACACAGAGCCCCGACCCCACCTAGGGGTACGCCCCCACCTCAAAACACGGAGGGGCAAGAGCTAGACACTAGTGAATGGCCACCCCTACCACCCAGACCAGAAACCACCACTTCCTATGACAGACCTAGGAGAGAGCCGAAAAAACCAGTCAAATTCACAGACTACCAATGCTATAGGGCACAAGAAATAGCAGGAGAAGCCGAAAGTAACAAAAAATTAAAAGAAATGGGAACGATAGCTTACTTACCGTGGGAAAACAGAGAAGAAACAGCGAAAATGCTGGGGTTACCAAGAAAGAACAACTCCGAAACAACGCCGTCGCTGGGAAAACCACCACCTCAGAGAGAGGGGACAACTTCCAAGTCAAAATGTACTATCGTAAACGCCCCCACGCCGGCGAGACACACCCACGAAAACACGTGGCCTACGAGAACAATAGGAGAGGTGGTACAAACAGCAGAAGGAGGTATGCCCAAGAAAAATCGCTGTGCAAATAAAGATGCAGGGACCTTAGTGAATTCATCACAATACAGAACACAGTGCCTGCAGAACATTACAGCTATACTCAACAACATGGAGAACGATGGAGTTATTTCAACAGAGGAGGACCCGACCTTTGCTGAGGCGCTATTAGCAAATACACAACCCAGTCGGCCAAGAAAGACAAATAATTCGGCACCTACTAGAATCAACAAAGTTACCATGGCAGAAGAAGGAGCAGCAAGATGTCGGGTACGTAAGCAGGCAGCACCAACACCCTCTTCCACTATCCAACATGCAAAGGAGACGTGGAAATCCGACGAGACTTCACAAGCCATAAAGAGAGCTGTTTATCAAGTGGATGGAGACACATGGGAATGTAAGGTATGCAGCTTACAATTAAATAAAAAGCGCATAATGTACCATGTACATCAGCACTTCACATACTACTTCTGCGCCTGTGGGAAAAAGAGCAGCTCCCGCGACACCATCCTAAAACACATACGGGAAAGAAAAGGTGAGCCAGCACATGGTGGAGAGACCCGACCTCTTTATGAAGTTGATGCTCAATCATACCCTGAATTTTGTCGGACGATGAAATGGACCAAGCCAGCACCCTTTGGTACACCAACGCCTATCAAAGAGACTGAAAAGATATCAATATAAAAAAGACTAGGAGATAGGACCAACGAGGCACCGACAAAAGTGGCAAGAGTCAGCATCACCGACCATAGCTGGGAAAAGAAGGTAGCAAGAATGCCATTAGGAGGGAAGGAGGCAGCTTTCCAACGACACCTTGCCCACAACAACATTCGGATGTCACCGACAACAGATAAAGAGAATAGGAGACAAAAAGAGCAAGCAGAAGAAGAAAGAAGGGAAGATCGATACCGACGCATTAAGAGATTAGAGGACGAATTATACCAAGCCACCCGTGAGGCATTTAGACAGTTACAAAGAGTGGAGGAAATCAAAACTTCTATCCAAAGAGAACGAGGACTCCTCTAAACATAATGGGCAAGTGGACAATTTCATACATTTTTTGGACAGTTACATCTTTTTACACACTGTGCGCCCCTTCTTATTTTTATTGGCCCTATTATTGCCAATGGGGGGGGGGGGGGGGGGGGAGTGTGTGAGGGACGCCAGTACTCTCTCACGTTTATTATTTATCCTCAGACAATCTCTCACAATTATCGGCTGAGCCTTTCTCTCATTGTGTAATTCTATTGTGTAAGATTTAAGCCTTTAACTCACAAGTAACTCTCTGTCTACGCAGTGTCTACCTTTATATCTCAATACGTACTCACTATTCATTGTCTATGTCTGTGTCAGCGTTCTATTATTTACCTGTGCACATGTTGCTAGAGTCTATTTTGTGCGTTCTATCTCGTACCCAAATAATTATTATTTACTGTATATTATATTTTTCCACGGTTTTAATCATTATATTTGGAGCTGATGTAAGGGCAAGGCGTGGCTTGCACCAATGTTTTTCCCAGGCGTGGTTATTAACTTGCACCCACCTACTCTGTATTTAAATTCATGTTTGCACAATAAAGTTCAGAGTTAGCCTGACTCTCAGAAGATTCTCTCTCTCAGAAGCAAGCACAGCTAGGAGCACCAAAACTACAAGCGCTGACCTGGTCGACTATTAGCAAGCACGAGGCTCTGTGGAAAGTGAGAACGGTTCGCCCTATCACTGCGTATTCCGTCACCTGAGGTGAGAAATACGACGCAAACACCTAGTGCCCTAATAGTTCGATTCATCATAACGGTACGAACTCTGAGAGTTCGGGACCAAATAGCACACCAATAATTTCAGTGTAATTATTGTCGATCTCGACTGAGTCAGATTCGACACTAAATAATTCCTGCACAATTATTGTCGGAGACAACAGTTCGTAACAAACTATAAACTAGACAATAATCCCAGCACCATTATTGTCCGAGCCACAGTTCGCAACAAACTCTAAACTAAACAATAATTACAGCGCAATTATTGTCGAACATAGACATGTTCGGATGCAGCCAATAATTACCAGATAATTATTGCACTCAATCCACAACAGATTCGGTTGCACACGAAACTGCACAAGCCAATGTACGCACCCTGAAACAATAATAGCACATTATTGAACGCTGACTTAGGGTCGAGACATAGCATATCGGGAGAGTGTACAGGTGGCTACCACCCAGACACAAATTCCTGTACAATATATTATTATAATTATTATTATAATAATAATAATGTGATATATTATATATATTATTATATATTATATACAATAATATATATAATATATCACATATTATATATTATAGTTACAGTAGTAGTAGTAGTAATAACAATAAATAAAAATAATTTACTCATTACTTACTCACTACTATTAATAATAATAATTATTATTATTTATTGCTGCTGCCATTTTTCTTATAATATATATATATATATATATATATATATATATATATATATATATATATATATATATATATATATATATATATATATATATATATATATATATATATATATATATATATATATATATATATATATATATATATATATATATATATATATATATATATTATATAAGTAAAATTAATAATAATATTTATTATTATTATTATTTATTATCAATTATTAATTATTAAATATTATTATTATTATAATAATATTTATTATTATTATTCATTATTATCAAATGATCATTATTGTGATGAAAAAACACGCACACCGGTCATATAATGCTGTTTAGCCATGAAATCATATCAAAACCTCTATTGCTGCTCAATAATTACCTTTAAAATATACATAAGAACACGGAGCTTTTAGAAAAACTTGCCATTATTATCATTATTTATGTCAATTATTGGTATGAAAAAGGCGCCAGACAGTTTTGTCTACAATAAAAATGGATTCACTGTAAACATTTTTGTGTAAAGCAATTTCATTGGTCGAATGCGCAGCCGCACTAAACGGTTTTGTAGATTTGGTAGCAATTATTTTACAAACGGCGCACAATGATAATCATGAATGCCGTTTGTAAAAATATTATATATATGGTGTAAAGCGATTCTGAGTGTGTTTTCGCATTACTATTTGAACACTGTGCTCGTGCATAATGAAGGTACGATAGTTTGTTTTGAAGGTTCGATCGTTCAGAATGAATGTAATATCTTCAAGAGCAAGCCAATCCAAGACTTTGCATGCTCTATCATCTGGAATGAATATGATAAAATAAAATATTTTGAAGGTACTAAAGAATAGAATGAATGTGCTAGAGTGTATATTAAATGTACTAAAGAGCAGAATGAACGTCCTAGAATGTGTTTTGAATATACAAGAAAGCGGAATGAATATGCTAGAATGTATAATGAATGTACTAAAGAGTATAATGAATATGCTAGAGTGCATTTTGAATGTACTATAAAGCGGAATGAATATACTAAAGTGTATAATGAAGCACATAGTGCAAAATGAACACCCTAAAGTCAATAATGAATGTGGGAAATTGAAACAAATTTTGGAATTTTTTTACAAACGGCACTCCATATAGGTTGGCAATATATAACTTTGTTAAATCCTGACCATTCAATAAATGCATGCATCTTTCAGTATAATATTGTGTAAGCGAGGCATCCTATTATTAACATGTTAAAAATGTTCCAAGATAGTTCTTGGTGATGGTGACATTCACCATTTGTTCAGGTGTGTAACGGCTTTGCCCACTACCCCACAAAAACTTCCTAGCTGGTAGGCTGTGAGCAGAACAAAAAACAGTGCACCAGATTTGGGATCTGTCTAACTTGTCATGTATGCAATTGATGCAACTTTAGCTATTTAAGAGCCACTTTTTTTACACAGAAATCATCCAGTTCAACAACAGTGACTGAAGGAACAACATGTACTACAACAACTACTATGATGGCTCTCAGTGATAAGGTAAGAAATGATAAATAATTGCTTAACACTAGTTGAAAAACTCAACTAGTTGCATTATGGAGTTTTCCTCCTATTGCAATGTGGAAGGGTTCTCCTAGTCAAAGAATTATCTCTCCTAGACAATTTTGTGCTCATAGAGCCTAATTTGTTTGCTCTCAAGATTGCAGTCTTTGGCATTGAGAAAAATGTCTGTTTGTCAGAGATAAGAAATAGGTCATTGTTAGATAATGCCTCGAACTACAGGTCAATTTGCACTTTGCAGCTAGTAATGTATGTTATCAGCCCAAAAATAACTACAAATTACAATCTTGTATTACTTTAATTGGTTATCAGCATAAAAGAGTTATCTTTTGTTGTGTTTGATAAGAATTTTTTTTTAAAAACAATTTCTAAAAGTTCCGATAATCACAAATTTAAATAATTTCAATTGCTTTTCGATATTGTTATTTTATTGAATTTCGATTAAATCTTGGAGTGTATTAGTCTTTATGATTTTTATGAACACTACTAAAATATAAGATTATCATGTGCAACTGTTTTAGGGCTGACAGCAAAGATCACTAGTGCAAAGCGTGAAGTCAATCTGTAGCTCGAAGCATTATCTAACATTAACCTAAGAAATAATAATTGTTTATTTAACACCAGTTGAAAAACTCGACTGGTTCCAATGTGGAGAAATTTGCTCCCTACAACCTAATCGGTTTGCTCTGAAAAATCCGAAGAATTTGGATGTCGAAAAAATTAATATCTTTGAATTACCTATGATTAAATAATAGTAGTAATATATGAGCAGATCTCCCTACCAAGTGTTTTTTTGTGGATCTGACCTTGGAGTTGAGACAATGGGTTACGGCGTTGGATGAATTCGCCGAGTTTATATTGTATTTTATTTGAGGGGTATTTGAGTGGCACTTGAGTGGCATTTAAGTGGCATTTGAGTTTTGATTAGTTTTTTACTTAATTTGAACTTATATGGCATATAGATTTTGAATGTATGACATTCAAGTTTTGATAACTTTTTTACATAACTCGAACTCATATGGTATCTTGAGAGAGAGGGGGGAGGAGAGAGGAGAGAGGAGAGAGGAGAGATGGGAGATGAGAGAGGAGAGAGAGAGAGGAGAGAGATTTTTTAGTTTTCTATACATTCATGTATATATGGTTAGTTATGTACATATTTATGGCTATATTTATATCTACATAGAGAGAGGAGATATATCTACATTGAACAAATATATTGATCAAAAATGAAAATTATATGATTATATACCTGATTACATAATAAGTAGGGAAAATCTTCCTATATAATATAGCTAGAGTCAGTAAATACTAAGTTATACAAAGCAATACAACTTGTAATGACATTCAATGCATTCATACATACATATGGTATCTTGAGAGAGAGAAAGAGAGAGAGGAGAGAGATCTTTTAGTTTTCTAGCAATTAATGTATATATGGTCAATTATGTACATATTTATGGGAATATTTATATCTACATAGAGAGAGAAGAGAGGAGATATATCTAAATTGAATAAATACATTGATTAAAAATGAATCATTATATGATTATCTACATTTATTACATAATAAGTAAGGAAAATCTCCCCACATAATATAGCTAGAGTCAGTAACATAAATTTTTTGCAAAAAGAAATCATTCTCTAAATGGTTAAATTTCATCTAATTGTACAAATTTACAAAAAAGGAGAATGTGATAAAATAGATATCATAATAGAGTGTAATAAGTTGAATATATAGAGTTAAAGTCTATAAAAACTTTTTAATTTGTAAAGTATTTGATGACTTTACAAGAAATATCATCACATTCAGGTTCAATGATGATGAGAAGATTTTCTTCAAGCTTAAGTTTACTATTTTCCGATATAGACAGAGAAAGTTTTGAAAAACCCTCCAAATCATTATAAATAAAAACTCTATAAATCGACGGTGTTGAATTTGTAATTGATACTGAATTGTTTTCGCATATGATATATCTATCACACACACAATCAGTAGTAGTTTCGATTTCTTCAGAATTGTATATAGTAGAGTTTGTAGGGCTTGGTTGTTCCAAAATTAAATCGACTAAACCCAGAGCTTGTGGAAGAGATGGAATTGATGGTGATAAAGCTGGAACTACAGACTTGTTTGTAGTGGTTGTCGTCGGGGTTGTTATCGTCGTTGTCTGTGGAGTTGTGGTGATTGTTGTCGTTGTATGTGGAGTTGCAGTGGTTGTTGTTGGAGTTGTTCTTCGAGTCGTAGTTAGTAATCCTTCATCGTATAAACGAATGTAATTTAAAGCTTCATCGGTTTTGCAAACAAAGTAGTGTTGAGGCCACATATCATAAGTGTCACAGCTTCTACGTAGGTGAGCAGGTTCCATGAAACATGTGAGTCTAAGCATACGATATTTTAAGTTTTTTCTTAAAATACGAGTTACTGAATCAACCGCTTCCATATTAAGAATTCCCCGAAAACATCCAGACGCTCTATGAGATAAAGTGAATGGTTTAAACTCTGTTACAAGACAATAACCGCTTAGGATTGGGAATAATAGGAGATAGATGCAATATCTCATTTTTTTATTCAGAGAGAGAGACTTTTAACCTAGTTTATGCTTTCATCATCTAGAGTTAACTGTCTTGCATTTCGGTGGTCTTTGGTTAATATGCTTCAACTAAAGCTCTATATTTATAACCTTGGGATTGCATTTGTCTTTGGTATCTCCTTGACATGTGATACTGATGATAATCTTGTTTTGAACAGACTTCAAACTTTCAAAACTCGAAAATGACAAATTTACACCTTCAATACCATTGATGTTAGTGATGATAGTAGCTATTTTTGGCTCCTTGTTGGTCAAACGATTGCATTCCACACATGCAAAGTTGGTTGTCTCAAACTCTTCTGTTGGTGGACAAATCAAACGTGAGGTGTTGTATTCAAATACACATAATTCATCATTCCAAAATAGTTTTGTATTTTGAGTAAGACCTTCCGTATTATTTTTAACCCCTATTGCGCATTCCTCCTGATTCAGAGTGTATTTTGTTGGTGTATCACAAGGCACAGAATCTGTAGAAGTTATGTCCTTGCAGATCCAAGAAGCGCTTTGAGGGATGAAAAAACCACAATATAATAAGTCGGGAGGGTAGAGTCGCACACAGTTTTTTCCATTTTCATCTTTATATCGTATAGTCCTTTCGAAAGGTGAAAAAACCAAGACATCATTTTTATCCATAGCTCCGGCTATACATTCATCAATTTCGTTGGTATAGAATACTCCACTAACATTGGGAAATGTTAGTGCCAGTAGCAAGATAAATACGCGGCTCATTTTTTAAAATGTTTTCGCTTTCAGTGTTGAAAGTTGAATACTTTCTTTCTTGATGTTTTTTCTATTTATACGTAAGAGGCTAGCGGCTTGTTCAGCTCTCTCAACCGATTTTGAAGATGTGAAACAATCTCATCAAAGTGGTTACCAAAATGTAAGTATGGTTCCAATCGAGATTGAGACAAAAGAACATGTGTTTCTGTCCAGCGAAATGAAGTCAAACCTCTTAAAATCGAAATATCTATCAAATCACCCAGTTCAGCATCTTTCAAACATTGCTTTATATCAATCAGTTCAATCGCTCTTTTGAGATCTTCAAAATCTATCAACTTGGCTTGCGGACAGCATACTTTTGGATCAAAGCTCCTAGAACAGTTTAAGCATTCGAGAGGATTTGCTCTTGAAATACAATTACAGCTCAAAAGCATGCTTTGTATTGATTTACGAACTAGATTGAATCCTAACACAAAATAAAATACTTCTTCGGTGATGAGTTGAACAAAAAGAGGATTCTAACGCTCTAAAGGAATGTGTTCAAAATGAGTCCTTATGAACTTAGGAACAAAATCAGCCAATGTACCAATTGACTTGAATCCTTGAGTTTTTCCACTCATGTTTCTCCTGTAGTTCAGAGATAAATGAAGCAACTTTTTTTGTAGCAGTTCTTTTATGAGTCTTCAGATATATTTGTCGAATCAATAGTTATTATCGGGTTGACTGAGTCTTCTTTTTCATCAAGAGTGTAAGCGTATGGATATCCTTCTGCTATCGCAAGTAATTTATCCTTTAGTCATTGATAAGCCAGTTTGCTCTGACTAGTAGGTAATAGGTAGGGATTTAATCGTGCTCTCAAATTTGTTAACAAAAAGGGAGACTTCAAATCATCAGTGGAAAGATCCAAAAAAGCATTAATCCATTCATCATGCACCAAAAAACCCATTTTAGCATTTTTCAAAACTTGTCTTCTATCAATCCAGTCGATAGCATCACCCAATTCTTTTTTGGTAGGTGTAGCACCTTCAACCATTTCAGCATATCTTTTACAAGTGATACATTTGTCATCAACGTGTGAACAGTAACAGTTTAGTAGCGATAGATTGGTTGCTTGCTTGTAAAAACTTCCTCCTAGTACACAGTATACACATTCCTCCGTAAAATAAATCCTCAACATTTCATCAGAAACCTCAGCCAAAAAAGTCTTAGGTCCTATAGCATCGGAAGCTTCTTGGTGAGCAAAGTCTTCAACACGTAACATATTTGTTGTTATTCCGTTAAATTACAAAACGCGAATGATACGTTTTCAAATTGAAACACCTATTTAATCATTCATTACTTTTTCTTTTTTTTGAGGTTAATTGTTATGCTAGCTCATGTAGATCTTCATAAATGCTTTAATTTCAACCTGACAACCATCGATTGGGCAAGGTTTTACTTCTGATGAGCATTCAGTAAGCGCTTTTTCCTTACACTCACTACAGTAAATGAGATGACCACATGGAAGAGAGATATGATTTGCAATTACTTTTTTTTCATGCGTCTCAGACACACATTGAGCGAGTTTGCTTTGCTTAGTCTGATCTTTATCTTTTTTTAACGAATCAATTGATTTAGCATCATTTTTTAACAGTGTTGACGAATTCTCAACAGTTGTAAAATCATTTTCAAAAATATGTAAGGCTTCAATCATAAAACCTATTCGCTCAAAAGGTTTTCCATTTAACACTAAAACTTGTTCGATATCGTTTTGACTGTATCCTAGTTTTTTGCAAATAAGTTTCATTTCTTCGGTGTCATTGTTGTGCGTTATTTGTTTTACTTTTTCTCGATATTTTTCAACCCGTCGCTTACACCTTTTGCCTTTTTCCGTTCGCATGTAAACATCCTCAACATACTCTTCACCTTTACTCCCGAGTAAAAAATAACAGTCTGGGAACCATCGACAGTGTTCCTCCCACGGTAGATCACTCTCTTCCCATTCTTTAAGTTCACCTGAGCAAAAGAAGCATTTTACACTATCTCCGAACTTAGTATAGTAGAAACCTGCATTGGAAAGGAGTTTCATGGAGACTTTACCCTTCCATTGTTTGAAACTGTCTTCTCTAGATGTTTCAGTAGCAAAACGTGGTGTATCAGCACGATCAATTGATATACCTAGAGGTAATACTTCTGCAGTTAAATCTCCTCTTCTGGTCTTTTGTTCTTCCATCGTATAACTTTTGACAATTGAGATGTTTTTCATTTCATCTGCAAGTAGTTTCCTAGGTCTATACAGACGATTGTGAGTGTTAAACCCTCTAACAAATCGACAAAACGGAAAACTTTTAGCGTGTTCTTTCATCGGATGTTCATCTTCATCCTTCCAGTTTAGTAATACCCCTTGGCAAAAAACACATCGAACAGCGTTGTCTTTTTCAAGGTTATAGAAACCAGCTGCAGCCATGTTTTCACCACAATGTTTACCTACTCGTCTCCAATTTGTAAGAAATGATTTTCTTCGATAACTTTCATCAAGCATTAAAGCCTCTCTTTCATAAAAAGAGAGTTCATTGTAAATGAACTTGAAAAAGTCCGATGGGGAAAGTTGCGCAATAGTTTTTTGTAATTTTAATGACAAAAGACTACAGTGATTATCCGGATAAGTTGCGACGACATAAGTGATTGCAGTGGTATCAGGAAAATTTCGTTGTAAAAACAACGACGAAGTAACGAGTAAACTATCATCTATCCATTCAGTGCATTCTTTAGTATTTTCGAAGCAATTCCGAGTTTTTCGCATTTCTTTTTTTTCATTATAAATAGTGTTTGCTACATATCTGTTGTTTGTTACTCGACACATTATTTATATATAATACAAGTAGTAGCTTCAGTTATTACTCAAGTTGAAGTTTTGTTGGAAAGTTCTTTCCTTTTGATCTAGTTCGTTGTTATTCTAAAAAAAATGATAATGCTTTATAGCAAAAAAATAAAAAAAGACTAAGGTTTCAATTTTTTTTCAATATACTTGAATTGATTACTATTATAATAGAACGTAAATACTTACATCAGAAATGAAGACTTGTCTTTCTTTTGAATTAAAATGAATGATATTCCTAGTAGTTTGAACTTGAGAGCTGCTTTCTATAAAATTCGGATGAAGAAGGAGTACATTTTTCATTTTGAAGTCCTGAAATAATAAGAATAAACATAATTAAAACTTACATACAGCATTTTTTTGATATCTTAAATAGTGAATAATCTTGTTTTTTGTTCAGAAAATGTCTTCACGCTTAAATCGATTACAATTAAAACAAAATATAAATACTTACATCACAAATGAAGACTTGTTTTTCTTTTAAATTAGATGAATTATATACATAGTTGTTTGAACTTCAGCTGTTTCCTATGTAACTCAAATGATGAAGAAGGAGGGTTGTAGTAGATGATGATGTAGTAGATCTTCTTCCTTCAGTTAGTTTGAACTTGAGAGCTGCTTTCTATAAAATTCGGATGAAGAAGGAGTACTTTTTTCATTTTGAAGCCCTGAAATAATAAGAATAAACATAATTAAAACTTACATACAGCATTTTTTTGATATCTTAAATAGTGAATAATCTTGTTTTTTGTTCAGAAAATGTCTTCACGCTTAAATTGATTACAATTAAAACGAAATATAAATACTTACATCACAAATGAAGACTTGTTTTTCTTTAAATTAGATGAATTATATACATAGTTGTTTGAACTTCAGCTGTTTCCTATGTAACTCAAATGATGAAGAAGGAGGGTTGTAGTAGATGATGATGTAGTAGATCTTCTTCCTTGAGTTAGTTTGAACTTGAGAGCTGCTTTCTATAAAATTCGGATGAAGAAGGAGTACTTTTTTCATTTTGAAGCCCTGAAATAATAAGAATAAACATAATTAAAACTTACATACAGCATTTTTTGATATCTTAAATAGTGAATAATCTTGTTTTTTGTTCAGAAAATGTCTTCACGCTTAAATTGATTACAATTAAAACGAAATATAAATACTTACATCACAAATGAAGACTTGTTTTTTCTTTGAACTAGATGAATTATATACATAGTTGTTTGAACTTCAGCTGTTTCCTATGTAACTCAAATGATGAAGAAGGAGGGTTGTAGTAGATGATGATGTAGTAGATCTTCTTCCTTCAGTTACTAACGATGAAGTGAATGCTTTCTGTATGAAAACAGTGCTTCTTATATAGCTTAAGTTGCACTGCTATGAATCAGCATTATTTTCACATGAATGGAAACCGTTGCTTTCGCGGGAATAACAAAATTATTTTCACGCGAATACAAACCAATGCTTTCGCGGGAATAAATAATTTATTTTCACGCGAATGGAAACCGTTGCTTTCGCGGGAATAAAAAATTTATTTTCACGCGAATACAAACCAATGCTTTCGCGGGAATCAATATTTTATTTTCACGCGAATGGAAACCGTTGCTTTCGCGGGAATAAATATTTTATTTTCACGCGAATACAAACCAATGTTTTCGCGGGAATAAAAATTTTATTTTCACGTGAATACAAAGCAATGCTTTCGCGGGAATCAATATTTTATTTTCACACGAATGGAAACCGTTGCTTTCGCGGGAATAAATATTTTATTTTCACGCGAATACAAACCAATGTTTTCGCGGGAATAAATAATTTATTTTCACACGGATGGAAACCCTTGCTTTCGCGGGAATAGAAATTTTATTTTCCCGCGAATACAAACCAAAGCTTTCGCGGGAATCAATACTTTATTTTCACGCGAATGGAAACCGTTGCTTTCGCGGGAATAAATATTTTATTTTCACACGAATACAATCCAATGTTTTCGCGGGAATAAATAATTTATTTTCACACGGATAGAAACCGTTGCTTTCGCGGGGATAGAAATTTTATTTTCCCGCGAATACAAACCAAAGCTTTCGCGGGAATCAATACTTCATTTTCACGCGAATGGAAACCGTTGCTTTCGCGGGAATAAATATTTTATTTTCACGCGAATACAAACCAATGTTTTCGCGGGAATAAATAATTTATTTTCACACGGATGGAAACCGTTGCTTTCGCGGGGATAGAAATTTTATTTTCCCGCGAATACAAACCAAAGCTTTCGCGGGAATCAATACTTCATTTTCACACGAATGGAAACCGTTGCTTTCGCGGGAATAAATATTTTATTTTCACGCGAATACAATCCAATGTTTTCGCGGGAATAAATAATTTATTTTCACACGGATAGAAACCGTTGCTTTCGCGGGAATAGAAATTTTATTTTCCCGCGAATACAAACCAAAGCTTTCGCGGGAATCAATACTTCATTTTCACGCGAATGGAAACCGTTGCTTTCGCGGGAATAAATATTTTATTTTCACGCGAATACAAACCAATGTTTTCGCGGGAATAAATAGTTTATTTTCACGCGAATAGAAACCATTGCTTTCGCGGGAGTAACAAAAATAATTTTCACGCGAATAAAAACCAAAGCTTTCGCGGGAATATCGCGTGAAAAAACTGCTGAGTCATAGATATATTATAAAGGTTTCATAGGGTTAATTAGTACAGCTTTAGCTATTTAAGAACCAGTGTTTTCACACAGAAAGCATCCAGTTCTACAATAGCTAGCAAGGAAGCAACATCTACACACCAACTACTACATTTACTTGAAACTCAATAAGGTGAGAATCACTAAATAATTCTTTAACATATACTGATAAAAAACTTCAACTAGATTTGCTATAATACTTCAGAAAGTTAATTTTATGTTTTAATATTTTGTTCTTATTAATAAAAGATCAAATAGTTTCACCATAACGCATCAGAAAAATTATTATGGTTTTGATTATGTGTTTATTTTATAAATATCTAGTTAGTTTATTCTTTTCAAAATATTTTTCAAATTCCACCCATTTGTTACATATTTTTTACTCTCTTTTCAGTTCCAACTTCCGACTGAACGCTCTGAATATGAATGAAGACCGTAATACCTCATTTCTCTCAACATTCGAACCATACTCTGATGATAAAGAAAATATCCCTCCTGATTCACATATAATAAGAAGGAAACTGAACACAATTCGACCAAAGCCATGGGATTCGGATAGAAATAAAACGATTGACTATACTTGGACTTTGAAAGCACCATCTCCTTCTCATCTTTCCTGCTTGTCAAAAAATGCTGCTAGTTTGCTCAATTCTTGCGATACCAATGACAGAGTAATGATTGGAAGGTTTCAACCACTTCACTTAAATCAAACGCCATCACTTCTCGAGATAGTCTCCATCGAACGACCAACTGAGGATGTATATAAAAACTTATGCATTATCCGCTACAATGTCGAAACATTTGGCAACAGACGACAAGTGAGGTCTATGGTGAGAAAAGAGGATTACAACAAATTAGCTCCAACACAACCAGATGTTCCAAAACTGGTGGTTTTTATGGGATTCGATTCAGACAAGCATCCAATCTTTCACCCTATCAACTTCCCATCCAATATTTCCCTTGAGGAAGCTAAACAGCTAAGTAGATTAATAAAAAAAAAAACACCTACTCAGTTGATCAGTATGGTTCGTATCGCAACGCTCTCGCAATTTGCTGTTGGAAGTGTAATCAGTTTTGAATCTCCTCAAATATCAACTCAGTTAACATTACCTAATGGAGATGTGGTGATGAATGCGCTACTGGTAAACTACAGATGTTTGCAATATGATGGTTTGATGATGGGAGTTCTATATATACCTGAAAAACACGCTAGCAACGTCAAACAAATTGGAACAGGAGTCATACTTGTAAGAAATCGTGAAGTTAGTAGATTTGGTTATCATCGACATGATATAATCACATTCACAGCATTACAAGCGATAGAAACAGCTCAAAACCTATCCAACAAACTTGATGATTCCAACCAGATGAAGTACTTTACTACAGATGAGGTTGTTGAGAACAAGGTCTTAGTGCTTTCAATGGGAGTGGGAAACACATCTTCTACATCTTTGAGAGAACCAGCGCCCCCTGGTGAAAACTATATTCAAAAAGAGCATGTCAGACAAGACAACATAGTGAGTATTTTTTATTTAATGTAAACTAACTGATATAAGTAATACTTCCAATTAGATAATATTTATTTATAAAGCAATTATTTTTTGTTTTGCTTTAGATAGAAGAGAGAGAATCAAAAACACTTGATGAAAATTATGCTCAAGAAAAAACAAACCGAACAATATAACTTGGTGAGTTACTTCCCTTTACTATATAATGTTAACTAACCAATGTAAAAAGAACTATAATTCAAATTCATGTAATTATTTTACATTTTTGTTTAATCATCCTATACTAATACATAACTTTTGATTTTAGTTCATTATGGAATCAAAAGTACATAGAACAGAAGTCTTCCTTCCTAAGTTATAACATCAGTACAACAATGACAACATTGTAAAGAAAAAGACTATCAACCATTGATTGTCATTACAAGTTGTAGTGCTTTGAATTACTTAGTATTTACTAACTCTAGCTATATTATACAAGAATATTTTGCTACTTATTATGTAATAAATGTATATAATCATATATTGATTCAATGTAGTCTCCTCATTCTTCTCTTCTCTCTCTCAAAATATCATATGAGTTCGAGTTATGTAAAAAAATTATCAAAACTTGAATGTCATGCATTCAAAATGTATATGCTATAAGTTCAAATTAAGTAAAAAAATAATCAAAACTCAAATGCCACTTAAATGCCACTCAAATGCCACTCAAGTACCCCTCAAATGAAATACAATATAAACTCGGCGAATTCATCCAACGTCGTAACCCATTGCATAACCTCCAAGGTCTAATCCACAAAAAAACACTTGGTAGGGAGATCTGCTCATATATTACTACTAATAATGATAAATACCTCACATATCTTTATTTTTTTTCTGTTTTAGAATGAATAGTCCAAACTCTGAAAGTCGATTGATAATTGAAGAATCAGAAACCTAAGAATTTTTTTTCCACCATCATCTCCCATCTGCAAAAAAAGAATGTGAATCCCAACCAAACAAAACTCTATGATCTCAAGTGGTGAAACGTCATGCTGTTGATTTGAAAGAGTAAAGACAAGATGCTGAGACTATAAATAATGACCAAGACTCGAACTGCAAAAGAACAGTTGTGATGTATGTTGAAAACGACACATATTCTCCGACACAGCAAACGACGTGCTGTCATCTCGGAAGAGCAAAGACAAGATGACGAGACTATGAATAATGATGGAAACTCAAGCTGCAAAAGAAGAGTTGTAAAGGATTTTGAAGACAACACACCTCTCCGACACACCAAGATTCCCTTTCAGGACGTCAACATCAGCAACCTGAGCACCATGACCCACAAGAGCGCCTCCCTGCTAAATGCTGTTACCCCACACCAGTGAAACAGCATTAAACAAACAGCACTAATTCAAAATCTACCTACACTGACAGCTATGATGGTGTTTACTGATGAATTTCGTGAAGATCCGATGTACACCATAATCTACAAATTTTAAAAGGACACCCGCTCAAACCTCTTCCAACCTTCATTCAAGCCTTTGATATGATAGACGTTACACAACATAATGACTTTCTCTTCTAGTTTAATGATACCCAAAAAGAACAATATCCAAGACAGCAGCTCAACTACCATGACAACATCAAACCCAATCATGACAATATCAATTCATGTCATCGATTTATGAATCAATCCTCCTTGTGCCCGAAGATGAAAACGAAGAGATTCAAGCAAGTCAATGTGAAGAGGTTGGACTGAACCAACTGACTGGAATAATGAAAAGCACTATCAAAAAAAGATTGGTCTATAAGAGAGTACAAGAACAAGTTCAACTCAAACTTTACATTATCAACAACGCTCAGAACCAGACTATGAAACAACAGCGAGTTGTAACCAAGACTCTCGGAAAAAAATACCTGTGGTCAAATGGATCCTTACTTCGAAATTATCCGTTTTGATAATCCCTCAACAAGTCAATCCTGATATTCAGCAGACTCTCCGCTTGGAAGATTTTGAAGATAAGACTGCGGATCACACCCCTACTCATTGCTCACACAGTCATGTACAGATTCATTCGCTGTTGTTGAGTGACTCGGCTGTAAAAGAGAGAAAAGCTTTGAAGTTTTCTCTATTTGATGATGTTGGTGACAAGGATGGCAAAGGCGATGATGAAAAATCTCAATTCGAAGTAATTGCGGATGACTAAAGGAAAAACATCTACTACAGCAGCAACAAGGACTCATAAAAATAAGCTAGACATGATGCCTCTTTCGAACTCCCGTTGGAATCAAAACACAACAGCAGTGAAGATTCTAAAAAATCTAAACAAAATCATACCGAAGTGATTGCAGATGGCTAAAGGAACAACATCTATTACAACAGCAACTAGGACTCTTGGAAATAATAAGGTGAGCATTAATAAATAATTATTATTTTACTCTCTTTCATTTGTGCCAACTAGATATTTCAAATATTTATAACTAAAATACAAATGCCTGATTTTTTGTTGATTTCTTTTAGAATAGATATCAAAACGATTGACTCGGAAATATCTTTCTCCACTCACAGCTCCTACAGCTCCAATAATCGATGCTGAAAGTTCCTTTGTAAGAAAGTCAGCCTTTCAACAGTCCCTTACACTTCATAAATTCAAAATGCAGTGGTAATAAAGACTAAAGAATCTGGACAAGTTCAATTTGAAGTGATTGCAAATGACTAAAGGAACAGCATCTACTACAGCAGCAACAAGGAATCTTAAAAATGATAAAGTGAGCATTAACGAATAATTATAATTTTACTTTATGTAGATCAAATCAATGAAAATATATAAATCAATTATAATAACCAGTTTTTTGTATTTTGTACACACGATGCCTACATTGAAATCTTATTTGGATAAAAAAACAGCAGCAGTAAAGACTCTAAAAAGCCTGGATACGATCAAATCAAAGTAATTGCAGAAAACTAAAGGAATAACGTCTACTACAGCAGCATACCGACTGAGCAAGGTGTGTGTAGTTCATTACCCAGTCTTATTACACTACTATCACTTAGAATAATTGTAGGGGTATTAACAACTAGCTATTATAAAATATCAATGCTATTTTTTTATAGTCATACGTTACTCCTACTTTACCGGTAATAGTAAGAATTTTGATATTATTATCATTGTTATTATTGTCATTTTACAGCAATTACTTAGAAAGACTCAGAGTAAGTGTTAGTATATAAGTGATATTATATTAGCAAGCACTAGAAATAAACAGAGGTTTCTCAAAATTGGCACTAAACCAAAAAAAGTTAATGTAAATTGTACATAGTATAAGAAAGACACATTTGAGCTAACAAGTTAGTAGCTAAAAAGGGTTTTTCATGAGAATCTCCTGACAGTTGTGATTCCTTGAGTGGTGAGCAGACTTTTAAATCTGCTGTAGTCATTTTTTGTTGATCTTATCGAGTCTTTATTGGTTACTGCATCTCGCAACAAATTATTTGAAAGCTTAGTGCTAAGCTATCTGCACTTGAGTTTTATCCAGTCAGTATCCGTATCGCAATCCCAGAGTCTCTAAATTGATACAACATTTTTACACCTAACGCTTGATTGTCTTTGCTAGCTGTCATGTTGAATACTTTCTTTCTAAACTCTTCCAATCGATGTGTCATTCTCTCCGAATCTTTATCACTATCATCGTCAATTGTTTTTGATATCGTTCTGTTCCCAGTCTTTGGGGTCAAGCATCCTCCTTTTCACTGGTATCATTATTCTTTTTATTAAGCCCCCTACTAGGATTTTCCATACGTTCTAGTAAAAGAGTCGCATCCTCATTATTGGTAATTGTGTTTCTAGCAAACGGTGATGATGGTGAGAGTTTGGGTTTTTTAACAGAGCTCTGGCTCACTGGTTGTTTGTACTCTCCCCTAATCTTTCCCACATCGTTCAGATAGTTTTCTGTGGTTTGAGCATTATCATCTGACTTTTTGTACTCGAACCAAACGGTTTCGATTTCCATCGCCTTTCCAAACAAAACATTCTGGATTCTCTCCATATCTCTCACCATTTTGTCTTTTGTCGAGTTGTCATACAATGATGATGCAAACTTGTGATGGATCATTGATTCAGCATCACTTATCTTTCCCATTGGTCTAGGATAGTCCTTTTCTGGTACAAGAAAGAGATGACAATAAAATTTCAAAGGGTGAAAAGTCATTTTGTATTGACATTAAAAGCGGTGAAATCAGAGTGATTGTAGCTTCTAAAAAACTACCTCTACCAGTCTGCATTTTTTGTTTTTCAGCAAGTGTTTGTTGTGTACCAATTAGTTTTTTGTTGCTCCTTCTTGAAGCGCTGCTACTCGATAAACTGTTCCGTATCTAACAAACATTTTCTATTATAATTTTTTGCCATGCAAAACTTCCAATCAGTCGCTGATATGATACCTTTAATTGATTATTATCAGTAATTTCCTTCAATGTTTATTATCATTTACTAATAGCCTTTTTTTGTTGTTTTTATTTTAGATTAGCATGTCAACAACAAAAGCCGTACAGCTCAAAAAATTTCATTCCTGAAGTTCAAAAGTTCCAAAGAGTCAATCATGTAGTAATATTCCAAGCTTTGATATTCTACGTCACACAACGTATGTTGAATATGGGAGAGTCATACAATGAAACCTCTTTGTATTAATACAATCACAATATGTAACTGTATATGTAGATAATTGATCATGAATATGGACATGGGCATGGATATAAATATGGATATAGTCATAAATGAACATGGCGAACAGGTCAACTGGGTTCTAAACTGGTAGGAGAGCCTCTAGCAAAATAAAATAACAAACCAATATGAATTTGACAGGTCTGTGGAGCTGTCAACTATTATTTACATTAGCTTTCAAACATACGTTTACATATCTACATAAATATACTGTACCAGGTTTGTAAAAATATTTGTACCAAAAAACAACAATGTAGTATGTTATCAGGTCAGTTTTCTTATGCAAATGCATATTATACTTACCAAAGTTATGTCAAAACTAACAAATGCATCTGTGACAGGTCTGTAACCAATCCAACACATTTAATACACATAAACAAATTTGATATGTTGGCAGGTCTGTTTTTTGATGCAGATCTGTTGTAGTTATACTACTGCTGGCATAAAAAATTATGCATACATAGCTACTATTGGATCAACCTATTGAAATAAAAAGAAGCTGTGTGGCATAATCAATCATTGCGTATGTAGTAATCAACAGTGTCAACTCTCTAGAAATCTGCAAAAAAACCTCATCCATAGTTTTTGGTTGTTTAATTCAGCATTACTTCAATTTGGTGAACAAAACACCTGAAAAAGCAAATATTAACAAATAATTGTTACCCCTTGTCACCTCTTGCTGCCCCTTGTTGCCCCTTCATATCCCTTTATATCGTTTGCTATTTTTTTACCTCTTAATACCCAATGCCTTTCACCAGTCCCCCATCCAAAAGTAGGGTCCTATTTAATGATTTTACTTATTTTTGTTCCAGTCTCCTCACCCCCTCAAAAGATTCACCAGTTTATTCTTCTCCTGATACTTTGTTATTTTAGTCTGTGCCAATTCTTGAAAAGTGCCTGCTCACTCGAAATAACTAAACGTAAAAGTTCAAACACTTCCCAGATAGATGTCTTTTTCTTACAGTGTTTGTACCTCTGAAACAGAAAGAGCTTGGCTCAAGCAAATGAGCCATAGACAAATTATTGGTTATTAGAACACCAAGTTGGGATTTACAAAAATATATCCTGTAGATGTGATCTATTTTATGAACACCTAACTTTGTCAATGGGTGAATAGACACTCTAGTCAAACCAAACGTTTTATACGTATGAATTAATCCATGCACCATACTTACGTTTCAACAAACTGGATTGAGCCCCTCTGTAAAGCTGTGTTCAGGGAGACGAGATTTTTATTGTATCTTCTTTCTCCAAATATATGTTTATTTTGTATCATGATAATTTGATTCTTTCAATGAAGATTTTATTATTTATCAGACAAGAACAAAAGTTTATAATAACTGTGTCTGACACTTCAAAGTGAAAACAGCAGCAAACCATCACAATCTTATGTACACAAAAATATTCCGAAAGTTAAAAATTTAAACAACTGCAGCTCATGTTTACCTAAGTGAACAGGACCAACCACTTTTAGAGTGCACTCCATTTTCCTTTTTGTGATAGAAATAAATCAAGTTCTTCACCCATCACCATGTGATTCATGGCTATCTGCTATCAGTAAATTAGATTTTGCTTAACAAACAAAATTTTGCTTTCCCAACCTAAACATAGCTACAGCTTTCCTGGTTTAGCATTTCCACCAGAAACTGCTTCTGCTTTCCAGCCAATGGTTCTTATGCTGTACTCTTCTTGCCATGATCCATGTACTTTTGAGCAGTGATGGTGATATACCTTTACATCGTAACATGGATTAGTTACTGTGAAATTGAACTTAACTCTCATCGTGTAAATCATTCCTGCAAAGAAAAACAAACTCATTTGACCTTTCTATTGTATTTAGTGATGCCCGCTACAAACATATGTGTAGATGTCATAGTAAGAACTGACTGTTCAGTCAATCAAGAATACCTACTAAATGTTGCTAGTTCTTACCATTTTCCGATTGGAACATATTAATTGGTACATCAAGGGTTCTCAACAGCAGACTTTCATTTAGAGGTTCAGCTAGAGCAAAGATATGACAATCATGTGAGCCTACAGAAAAAAAAAAAAAAAAGTCATGCAAAGGTAAGAGGGCAAAACGGTCCTAATGATAAAAAGTCTAACATTCCATGACAATTACTGAACATACTTGTTTAAAGCATTACATGTCCATCATAAATTACAAAAAAAACTATTATTTGTTCCATTGGTATAATAACAAATAGTTCATTAGAGACTGTCGGTTCACACAGGCAATAAACATAGCTTTGAGTGTTATCAGACTGTATTTTCCCGGGTATAATCGAAACCATCTCCCTCTTTTGCTTAGGTTATACATCTAGCAAGTTTTATACGTAAGGCTTAACGGACAAAAATAAACCTGAAAATGATATGCTATATTTGGTTTTATGATGTTAAATGAGTGATAGAAGATTAAACTAGTCATTTCATTTACGTTTTAATTTTTCAAAAACTACTGTTGGAGCTCCTTTGGTATTCTTCTGAAGACCGACGGGAGCAGTTTCTTTACTGTGATGAGACAATTCCTCTTAATGGGGCCTAAGTGTTAATACTTATGAAATGGAGAACAGTGTTTATTGTTGACGATGAACATTAACTTTGGAGTTGCATTATATATTGCATTCATAATTAGAGATTAGTGAGTTTAAAGCATTATTTAGATGATTTTTTTGGTTACAAATTATTTTCACCACAAACACCATAGGCTGGACTGTGAATCCATGGTAGCCAGAAATTTTGCGCATTTAATAGGTGTCAGGTTGCTTTTATTGGCTGACCTATGCAATACAGAGATCTGATTGGCTTATGGCTGTTGGTGATGGCAACTATCTGTTAGATTTTGGCTCAATTTTTTGATCATGGTCTTAAAAAAGGCAAGTATTACTGATTATATAATCATTACGGTTCCAACACAATTATGTTAGTTAATTGCCAAACAATACAAATAACAAATATTATTTGTGACATTGATACGAGCTTTTCATTTCCTTTGTTATTTAACACCAGCACTAAAAATTTTTTTATAATGTAATTCTAACTATTAGTTTATAGAAACTGATAATTAATAATTGTTGTTTATTATTAATATCAATTTATCATAATTATTATACAAAATTATTTATTATTGCGATTATCATTTATTTTGTTCACCAAAATTTTGCTCTAAGATAATTCCAACAACTAATATAGTCGTATAATGGGGAATGTCACGTTTAACTGGGTTTTCGTTTTAGCATTTTTCATCCATGACAATGAGCAAGTATTTCTAAAATTTCTATTAATATAATTTGTGACTGATGTCATTATCATGTCATAAGTTAATCACATTCTTTTATTTAAGTAGTACCAGGTATTTTGCTTTCATGAATTTCAAGTTTTTCAGTGATACTCTCCACATTGCACATAAAGTAGCATCAGTTTCAACAAGGGTAACAGTCAAAAATTAGGAAAAACTCTCAGGTTAAAACTTAAAAAACTTTAAAAAAAAATGCTAAAAGAATTTTTGCATCCAAAAATATTTATGAAGTTTCGGGCCCATACCCCCTTTATGTTCCTACGCATTTGCCTAAAATTTCACTCTGCAGGTCCATATCACTAACACTAATCTTCGCTCGAAAATCGCTCAACTCCTACTATTCCTCCTTAGTTATTTTTTCACCTTGTTTTTTAAACTGTCAAATAACTTCAAAATGAGCCAGTGCGGTGTGTAAACTTTTCAAAAAGTGCTCTGGATTTTTCATTGCTCAAGATTGAAAACTTAAATATTGTGTCGTTAGATATAGAGATTATGAAGACAGCCTCGTATGCAGAAAGCCCCACTGTTCAGTTTATGATACACTGAACGACAACAAAAGATAAGTGTTTTCAGATAGTTATAGCATTTCATATGACCAACTAAATTAACATGTAAACTCTGGCAAAGTAAAGATTTGCAATTATTCAAAGGAAATCTGTTTTAACTTATAAATGCTAATATGGAACTAACCTTTAACACTGAAGTGGTAAATAGAAAACGTTTTCACCTATCTATGTTTGAGCTGAAAATCTCTACAGCTTACATATTTAAATATTTTGATGATGTGATAGAAACTAGGCAAGGAGTGCTCGTTTTGGAAACAAAAATGACATCTTCACAAAAAAGTATCACGTATCTTAGTGGTTATAGTGGAACTATGATACAAAGACTTACCGACTACATTCACTTATAACGATGTTGTTTTTACTTCTCTTTTACACCTATTTAATTTAAAGTTATCTTCTTCAAAAATTGTTTGCAACCTTTAAGAGTTTATTTACCGTATACTGATTTTTCAACTTATGTCGGGCAGTCATAAAATTTCACAAAGGAAAAAAAAAAGGTTCGATCTCATTATTATTGATGATTTATGCCAGCAAAAAAATAGCTTTTACCACAGGATTATATATGTTAAAGAAAGAAACAAACAAATATTGGGGTCCTTAACAGAAAAACTTGAGGTTCAAAAGAAGGTAATTTTGGTGTGCTATTGCAAAAGTATTTATGTTTTTATAAAAGTAGATAATTAGGTTTTGCTGTGAGAATGGTAGTGATTTAGAATGAGGGGAATGTCCGTCATTGTTTTGGAATGTTACGTTTTACAAAAAGGCGAAACTTGATTTATGTGTTACGGCAATCACTGGTTTTAAAATTTTTAATAATATTTTTCCTAGCTTTATTTCTGTTGATTTTACCACTAGTCGTAACTGCAAGAAACTTTATGCCAACACACAAGCTGCAGTAGAAACACATATATCTGCCACATTCAACCAACTGCCTACTTCTCTGAGAATCTCACAAACCCTGTCTGTTTTCAAATCAAATTTATTCAAATATCTTTTAAATACCAATGGAGAATTATTTTAAATAGACTGTGTTTGAGTAGACTTCTTTTTTTTCTGTGTTCATTTTATATTTCTGTTTCATTTTTGATTTTTGTTTTTCTTTTAGCTATGGCACTTTATGAAAAACATTTTTATAAAAAGATATTGATGCCAATAAAGTATTATATATATATATATATATATATATATATATATATATATATATATCTATATATATATATATATATATATATATATATATATATATATATATATATATATATATATATATATATATATATATATATATATATATATATATATATATATATATATATATATATATATATATATATATATATATATATATATATATATATATATATATATATATATATATATATATATATATATATATATATATATATATATATATATATATATATATATATATATATATATATATATATATATATATATATATATATATATATATATATATATATATATATATACATATATATATATATATAAGAGGTAAAAGACAAAATCATTGCAAGAGAATAGGAAATATCTCAGGCAATGTACCAAAACTGATGGTTTACTTGAGATACAACAAATTCCAAAAGCCACTTCGGCATCTAGCCACAAAATTAGATAACTTTACGCTACAGATGGAGAGATTGGTAGTGTGGCTGTGGAGAAGTTAACTCTGCAAAGTAACTGCTAAGGATGTTTGTGCTACAGTTCTTGATAATATTGCGTTTTGGAAATGTTACTTTTTTCCACAGTTCAAGTATCGTGGCAAGTATCACTTCGCTGAATCAAAAATTAAAAGTATGAGGGCAGATAATGAGGTACAGATGTGTCCAACAAAACATATTTATTATAAGAAGTTTGTATATACCTGATAAAAACACAGCAGTAGTAAAAAGTAAATGGTTCACGATTTATCTTTTTTTACAAGATCGTAGCATTCACATGATTGGTATTGTTCAATACAGTATTGAACCACTCACATCGGTTCAAACGTCAAATGAAATTATCAGTGAGCCAACTGATTTAGTGTGCCAAATGATTAGAACATCTTATTTTTTTTATCTTAAAATATTCAGTTGTTTTTTTCATTGGTAGAGTTCAAACGTGTTATTTAATTTGTCCCATTTCTTGAGTCCAGTCGTATTTGGCAAATAAAGAACAGATTAATCGGCTAATAGGACATACTTTAAAAATGGCTGGTTGATGAAATCGGGTTATGTTTACCTTCCAAACTCTATTCTGATACATTTTTGACTTTTTTTCGTCTTAACATTCGATTATTGTCTTTTAATTATTGCTTATTAGCTTTATTTTGAGGTGACTCAGTTAATTCATTGATTTTCCACCTCAGTTGAAATAAATATACCAATAATTAAATGTGCAGAAGTAAACCAAAAACTGTACCATTTATTTGACTGTTGGTCCTGCCGCTACTGAAACACAAATTGCAGACCAATATCTGACCTGCACACGCCCGTTACAACACAGTGGAAATTAATACATGCCTGCTATTAATCAGAAGAAAGATTTTAATTAATACCACGAATATTAGTAATACCAAAAAAACACAGAGCCAGTGGCAAAAACCCAAGGGATTTTGAGTACATGGGCATAAAATTTACAATGGATCTGTTCCAACATTACCACTAACAAGCAGTTTACCTGGATAAGTATCTGAGCACATATCCCTCCCATATCCTGATTTACAGCCAGTTTTCCTTTCATATCTGGATAAACTATACAATAGTTTCTGGTCCAACATCTTCTGAACATCAATTTTTTCAAACCCTTCTTCAAGCTCTGTAAACCAAAACAAAATAATTGAGGGACAGGTGTTCTCAAACAGTTTAAACTGATCACAAACGTACAGTAATGATAACTTGCACTTATAGAATATTTTGAATTTCAAAGACTGTTTTACTAGAAACAGTATTTCATTTATTAACAAAACAATTGTTACAATGCGAAAAAAACAATTCAACAAATGAAAGTGAATAAGATAGTTCTTTTGACTTTGGATGGGGAGCCTGGGTTTCAAAGATATATGCCAACTGATGGTTCAAAAAAATCTGAAACAATCTCTTCAAAAAAAAATGATAAAACTATTGAAAGCGGAGGTGCATTGACTCACCAATATCTCCATTCACAGCAGCCACAGGCTTTCCTATCAAGTTTCTTGAAGCGTAGAGAAAAAAATCTAACATATGGAGAGTACGGTGATGTTTCACAGGAGTTAGTTTTTGAAAGTTGTTCAAGTGGTACTCTGTCAGCAGCTGAAATTTATGGCAGTCAGTGAAAGTCACAAAGAGTCACATTAAAGTAAAGATGAATAATATAAGCTCTTGTTCTGTAGCTTGTGTATTCTATGGCTTATGCCAGGTTAAGGAAAACTGTGCAAACTAGTTCGTAACCAGTGCATACAGGGTCGAGTAAACATATGAACGACTACATACAACGAGTTGTAGTATATACTGGTTTCGGGCGTATTAATCCCAGTATGCACTAGTTGTTGTATGTGTTAGTTGTAAAAGGTACGAATCGTAGTATGCAATGACAGTAATGTGTACTAGCATTAATATGTTCTAATTGTAGTATGCACTAGTTGTAGTAGGTTCTAGTTGTAGTATGTATTAATTGTTGTATGTGCTAGTTGTTATATGTACTAGTTGTTGTGTGTACTAGTTGTAGTATGTACTAGTTTTAGTATGTACTAGCAGCAGTATGTACTAGTTGTTGTATGTACTAGCTGTTGTATGTACTACTTTCTGTATGTACTAGTTGTAGTATGTACTAGTTGTAGTATGAACTACTTGTTGTATGTACTAGTTGTAGTATGTACTAGTTGTTGTATGTACTAGTTGTTGAATGTGCTAGTCGTCGTATGTACTAGTTGTAGTATGTACTAGTTGTTGTATGTACTAGTTGTTGAATGTGCTAGTCGTCGTATGTACTAGTTGTAGTATGGACTAGTTGTTGTATGTAATAGTTGTTGTATGTGCTCCTTGTAGTATGTACTAGTCCTAGAATGTACTAGTTGTAGTATTTACTAGTTTTAGTATGTACTAGTTGTTCTATGTACTAGTTGTAGTATGTACTAGTTATTGTATGTACTAGTTGTAGTATGTAATAGTTGTTGCATGTACTAGTTTTTGTATGCACTATTTCGACTAGTACGTCTAACAACTGCCATATACTACAACTAGTATATACAACAAGCAGTACATACTGCTACTAGTACATACAACAACTAGTACATACTACAACTAGTACACACAACAGCTAGTACATACAACAACTAGTACATACTACAACTAGTACATACTACAACTAGTACATACAACAACTAGTACATACTACAACTAGTACATACGGCAACTAGTACATACAACAACTAGTACATACTACAACTAGTACATACGACAACTAGTACATACAACAACTAGTACATACACAACTAGTACATAATACAACTAGTATATACAACAACTAGTACATACAACAACTAGCACATACAACAACTAGTGCATACAACAAATAGTATATACAACAACTAGTACATACAACAACTAGTACATAGTACAACTAGTATATACAACAACTAGTACATACAACAACTAGTACATAGTACAACTAGTATATGCAACAACTAGTACATACAACAACTAGTATTTACAACAATTAGTAAATACAACAACTAGTACATACAACAACTAGTATATACAACAACTAGTACATACAACAACTAGTACATACTACAACTAGTACATACAACAACTAGTACATACAACAACTAGTATATACAACAACTAGTACATACAACAACTAGTACATACAACAACTAGTATATACAACAACTAGTACATACAACAACTAGTACATAGTACAACTAGTACATACTACAACTAGTACATACAACAACTAGTATATACAACAACTAGTACATACAACAACTAGTACATACAACAACCAGTACATACAACAACTAGTACATACTACAACTAGTATATACAACAACTAGTACATACAACAACTAGTACATTCAACAACTAGTATATACAACAACTAGTACATACAACAACTAGTATTTACAACAATTAGTAAATACAACAACTAGTACATACAACAACTAGTACATACAACAACTAGTACATACAACAACTAGTATATACAACAACTAGTACATACAACAACTAGTACATACAACAACTAGTATTTACAACAATTAGTAAATACAACAACTAGTACATACAACAACTAGTATATACAACAACTAGTACATACAACAACTAGTACATACTACAACTAGTACATACAACAACTAGTACATACAACAACTAGTATATACAACAACTAGTACATACAACAACTAGTACATACAACAACTAGTATATACAACAATTAGCACATACAACAACTAGTACATAGTACAACTAGTACATACTACAACTAGTACATACAACAACTAGTACATACAACAAATAGGTCATTCAACAGATAGTATTTACAACAATTAGTAAATACAACAACTAGTACATACAACAACTAGTACATACTACAACTAGTACATACAACAACTAGTTCATTCAACAAATAGTACATACTACAGCTAGTACATACTACAACTAGTACATACAACAACTAGTACATACAACAACTAGTTCATTCAGCAAATAGTACATACTACAACTAGTACATACTACAACTAGTACAAACAACAACTGGTACATATTACAACTAGTACATACTACAACTAGTACATACTACAACTAGTACATACTACAACTAGTATATACTACAACTAGTACATACTACAAATTGTACATAGTAAAATTAGTACATATAACTACTAGTGCATACTACAACTAGTACATACAACAACTAGTACATACTACAACTATTACATACAACAACTAGTACATACAACAACCGTACATACAACAACTAGTTCATACAACGACTAGTACATACAACAACTAGTACATACAACAACTAGTTCATTCAACAAATAGTACATACTACAACTAGTACATACTACAACTAGTACAAACAACAACTAGTACATATTACAACTAGTACATACTACAACTAGTACATACTACAACTAGTACATACAACAACTAGTTCATTCAACAAATAGTACATACTACAACTAGTACATACTACAACTAGTACAAACAACAACTAGTACATATTACAACTAGTACATACAACGACTAGTACATACAACAACTAGTACATACAACAACTAGTTCATTCAACAAATAGTACATACTACAACTAGTACATACTACAACTAGTACAAACAACAACTAGTACATATTACAACTAGTATATACTACAACTAGTGCATACTACAAATTGTACATAGTAAAATTAGTACATATAACTACTAGTACATACTACAACTAGTACATACAACAACTAGTACATACTACAACTAGTACATACAACAACTAGTACATACAACGACTAGTACATACAACAACCGTACATACAACGACTAGTACATACAACAACCGTACATACAACAACTAGTACATACAACGACTAGTACACACAACAACTAGTACATACAACAACTAGTACATACAACAACTAGTACATACTACAACTAGTACATAATACAACTAGTATGTACAACAACTAGTACATACTACAACTAGTACATACAAAAAATAGTAACTAAAACAACTAGTCCATTTAACAAATAGTACATAAAACAACTAGTGCATACAATAACTAGTACATGCAACAACTAACACATGCCACAACTATACCCAAAAACACTTAGTGAATAGTACAGTGGGGTACTAGATCCATTCTTTTTTTACCTTCAGATCCTCTTCCTTGACATAAAATAAATGAATTCTTTCCACACAAGGATGGTTTAAATTGTGTTGGAGAGTATCCACATATTCCTTGTTTCGCTCACTAAGCTCTTCTTTGTTAAAATTGCGATACTGTTTGCTAAAGAATTCTGCAAAAAAAGTCGAACTTGTTATGCATTCTGTTGTTTCTCAAAACTGATACACCAAGCTACAGTTATTTTTTGGCATCTGTTTGATGTTTTCGGGACTTCACAATACTGCAGTTCGCCCTTTTTTTCCAACAACAGTTTATTTTAACTTTGACCAGCTGCTGATAACAAATATTGTTTGGCAGATTCACAAACTTTCCTTTTCATTTCACGACTAGAACCATCATCCTTTTTAAGTAACTCTAATCAAACTCTGAAGAAACCTTTCAAAGTTTTGGAAGCTTTTTTAAATGCCAATGAATCTGAAGTTTGTGGGAAGAAAAAGAGGGAAGCATTTTTACAATTTGTTTTTTGTTTAGATATGAGCAACGTGTCTTGATAAAGTGACTGTTTGCAAGTAATTTAGTTGCAGCCACTTTCAATTTTCATAAACTCCTTTATTTCGAGCACAAACATTCCATGTCATGTAATAATTTTGTGATTGTTTCATCTAATAATTGCAGACATGTGGATATCGATATCAGTGCTGTTCAATAACGGAACAAAGCCACTCAGATGTAAACACTTTTTTACGTTTAATCATATACAGAGAATATTTATGTTTTAAACCAAAGTTATTCCATTGCAAAATAGCTATAACTCTTTCATCAAAAAAGTTATTTCCGTTACTTAGGAATTGACCTTTGTTTCAGTACAAAAAGTTCTAGTACCGCTACATTCAGAATGCAATCTGTCACGAGATGGACACTTTTCTGTTACTTCCTTTTACTACTACTAGTTTTTTCCAATAACTGTTTGCTTGAAAAGCTCCTACACGGTGATAGTATTTGAGTTTGTCATACTTGTAAAGAAAACTAAATGATTTACTACCATCGGAGTGTGTCATGCAGCAGTTTAAAAAATTTGATAACTTGCAGTTTTTTCTATGATGTAGTTGAGTCATGTAAGAAATGACGATGCTATAATTTATACTTAAGCGGTTTGAGTTAGTTAATAAACACTATGACAATTTGCTGTGGAGCGTGCACTGTAGCAGTTCTGGGTAGCAGTTATCTAGCGCCCCCTGGTTTGCTTCAATAATAGCAATGGTGCAATCGGCATACACAAAACTTCCATTCACTGTTGGTTGACGGTATAAACACTTGTGAGCTAGATGGACTCATATGCTACTGTCACATTATCTACAAGTCCTTTAGTTATCTACTCTAAATCGTTGTAAAAACTGAAGTTGCTTTTCCACAAATTTTTGCAGTACTTACAATTATACATTTTGGTTTAGCCCACAATTCATGCTAGATTAACTGATACACAATGTATCTTCTGGCTTTTGAAGAAAGTGTTACTGAATCAGCAATATCACAATGTGCTACGAATACAACTGCAATGAGCTAATGGATTACTAAGTTTTATTGCGACATAAATGAAGCTACGCGATTAATGGCTATAAAGTATAGGTTTTCATAAAAATAATTTTGTCAAAATTAGAGTCTGCATCTTTTACAATCTGAGAGCTGTAATCTTTAATGATGATCACTCTCAACAGTAAGCCAAATTGTGAATGAAAAATAGATTTTTGCATGAAAGATAATTAAAAATATGACACTAATTTTGGAAGCATACACTCTGCCAAAGCTATTGTAACTAATTGTTTAACCAAAGTATATTATTAAACAAATTAACTTGTCACTTTGTAATTGCATACTAGAATCCAAAGCTTGCTTTCCAGAGTGCAGCTTCAACAACCTGCTGTCTTTTAAAACATTCAATAACAATTGGCCACGGTGATCAACCATTACAGTTTCCTCAATTTGTAACAAAGGCATCAGCTACAATATTTAAACTTATTAAGTGCTATTTCAATAAGCCTTCATCATCAGAATTGTCAGACTCAAGTGGAAACACCAACGATTTTGGTTAAGGTGGCACGCAACCATCCAAGTCTATGAAGTCTCTGTTATGGCAAATAATCACGATGATAATGACTTTGTTCTCAATGCCTTAAGCGAGTGCTATAAAACGGTTCTTCTTTTACATTAATAGTTATCATTAACATATTGATTGTTGTTATTAATTATCACTTTGCAGTATAATACTATAGTCGTTTCTCTGTACAAAAAAGTAAAGGTTAGTGAAGAGTTCTCTCAAATCCTGTTTAAGAAAGTGAGGTCTTTGTATTTTTATTTCAATGTCAATTACATGCGCATTAAGAATATTCACAACCTATGTTTGCCGAACAAAATGCAATAAAAATAATCAGATTGGCAATAAATAGCTTACTGAATACAAAAGTTAACTACAGCACATTTATATATCCTCTTTGTAGGACACAAACAGCACTGAACGCTAAATAAGTTGTCATGAGTGAGTCTATTTAGTTCGTTTTCATAGACCGATTTTATATCCTTAAAAAGTGTTACATAATAAGATCGATCAGCCAAAATTTACTAAATAAAAAGGGTTGCTTTACAAACGCTTTTAGTTTATAGCAATGCCATTTATTTTTGTTTTATTTACTTAGTAAAATGAGAATTATCGCTCTTATGATTTGTTTCGTAATCTATAACAGCCCATTGAATAATTATAATGCTCTTAATTAATGTTTCGCGCCAACCCGATGTATTGAATAATGAACATGTATAATTTTTGGTGGCCTGTTTGAAAAACACTCCGCAAATTCTTTCACTAAGCCCATACAGGTTTTGAATTAAACTCAAAATGCAAGAATCTCAATAATTTATTTTATCAAAACTGTAAGAAGATTTCAAAAAAGCTTTTGAAAAAGCTCTGAAAGAACAATGTTCAATGACTCATTCTTATGTGGTATTCATCAATAACCCTTTTGGGAATTCTTATATGCGAATACATCTTTTAAAAGTAAGTCTAATTGGTTTATGTTACTATTAACTGCATTTGGCAGCGGCTCTGGTTCTAAATACGCTATCAATTCAACTCATCCTTAAGGGGCTTTTGCTCCATTGGTAGTAAATTTGAGCAAACTCTGGGGTTTAAACCTGTCTTTTTATATGAACGCTGAATATGTTGGGTAAAAACTTTTCAAGTTTCAATAACTTTTTCATTCAACAAAAAACAATTTTTTTGTGAGTAAAAGCATGGCTCAAACTTTATCTATTTCAAAACAAAAATTTTCCTCCAGGCAACCTTATATGGTTTCGCCATTAAACGATTTTAAATTAATTCTACACTAAAATTAACTTTCATCTTTTCGCTTTCATTCATTCATCTACGTAACATACATTGGTTATCAGACATTTATTTTCTCATTATTAAAAACAAAATAATTGTTTCTCAAAACCTTTACAAACAAATATGCATGTATGTGGTGCAGTTGTGTCAGTAAGTTGTTTTTCGAGTTGAACTTTTTGGTAAAAGCCTGGCTTAGGAGGTTCAAATTTTGTTGAGTTTGTTTTAAGCTGCGTCTACACTGGCCGTTTTGTCTGCGCTTTCGCCAACTCCGCTTGTCTGCGACGGGACGTCACAGTTTGGGTTTCTTGCCGTTTTGGCTTTTACATTAAACGTCATACTGCCATTGCAGACTTTTGTATCAGCCAATGAGAGTAGACCATCAGCATTAGCGACTGTCCTAGCTCGTTTTCAGTAGTGATTATAGCAGTATTGTCAACTATTATTATTATTATTATTATTATTATTATTATTATTATTATTATTATTATTATTATTATTATTATTACTATTACTATTACTATCGCCATCGCCGTCGCCGTCGCCGTCGCCGTCGCCGTCGCCGTCGCCGTCGTCGTCGTCATCGTTATCGTTATTATTTTATTATTATCAATATAATAATATTAGTATTTCTTTTAGCATTATTGTTATTATCATTACTATAACTAAAATTCCTATGATCAGTAATAAATAATATTGTCAATGATGTTAATAATTAATTTATTATTTTTTTTTGTGGTTGCCAGGCTCTCCATGTCTGCTGCACCGGAACTTCGTAATGAATGGTTTTACTGATTTTGATTGGCTCTCTTGTATTTATCACTGCCGATTTGTCGGAGCTCTGTGACATTGCCACAGAGCTCCGATATGCACCGGTGACAGAATTTTCATTGCGTTTTGCCATTTACACTGCGCGTCAAACAATCCGAACTGGCAAAAGCGCAGACAAAACAGCCAGTGTAAATGCAGCTTTATTAGTTCTTGTCAACTTATTTTTGTTTCATTTAAAAAACATCAGCTCTCAATTTCTATATTAAGTTTTTCTTGTGTTTCATAAACCATATTATTTTGAACCACACTATTGACACTATTTGACACACATCAACATAAAAACATTACCTGGCTGCTACAAAAAAATACAAGATAAATTATTGTACTGATAACTCCAATTGTTAATGGTAATTGGATAATTTCGCTTGCACAAAATGTTGCCTCCTATTATAGCTGTAGGTGGCTCAAGATAGTATGATATACAACGTGAACTTGTGGGAGATTTTGTGCTCAAGATGGTCAGATCTCCCCCACACCCCTCCACCTCCTTGCCTTAGATTCCCCCTACACTCTTTCCCCTTCCTCCAGTGCCACTTTTACATTGACCTCGGATCCCCCCCTCTATGCTATATGTAAGCTATCCCGGGTTAAGGCAGCCGGCTATAAAGCGTCCAACTTTGGGTCTGTGTTGAACCTGTATCCCACAGATTACATATAGAGGACCTATACTGGCTCATCCAGGGCCAGTATCCACGCGCAGTTAGCAACGATGGCAGGCAAAGATAGCCTGGGACCCAGAGGATTGAAACAACCTATAGAGGATGAAGGCAGAAACTGAAAAGTATGACAGACGAACCCGGAGCACCATATAAGGACCAGCTACTTCCACCACCCTTGTGGGTGGTGGGAAAGCAAGCAGGAGCTGCTTTACCATGTGCAAATGTTATGATTGGGTAGAACTTCTTTTGTGTATTGTATTGTACATTGTCATTTGCGCCGTATTTGTTTTGTTGCGTATGATTGGCTCACCCCTAATAAAGGGGTGAGATACCCTGATGCCCTCCTTTAACAGGAGCTGCTGTACAATGATGAAGCTGAAGTCTTCTAGATTTTGTACAGCTACTATATTGTGTTGCAAAGCAGAATTATTTAATAAAGTGTTTGTTTTTTGAACCTCAGTGTAGTCTGTCTTGGTCATAAACCCCGAGGAGTTGTCAGAGTTTATTTCGTAGTAGACCCTGGGTGTTTGGAGTAAAGGAGAGGAGTGTGTACAAGAGGTGTACGTGGAGTGTTGGCCGTTGTGTTGGTGGTAGAGGACGCAAATCTACTACAAACTTATGAGTTGTGATCAACTGCAGTTTATGTGAAGCAGTAATCAGCAATTGTTAACCCTTTGAAATCTGTGAAAAAAACTTAGTTGATTTGCATACCACTATTTTAATTTTATGAATAATTCAGCTGCTAATGCAGATAACAGAACAAAAACTTTATCAACCATTACTGTGAAATTCAAATGACAAACTTTTTTATGGTAGCTATTGAAAAGTCATAAAAGAGAGTAACCAAACAATAAAAAACAATGTCTTCAAACTTTCTGAACAGAAAGTATGGTGAAGATACCATTTAACAACCACCGCAGTTGAAAAAACCAAAAAACACATCAACTAATTTTCCAAACTAAAGTGAACGAGTTAGTGTGAAACTTACCTGCGACATTCTTGAAGGTGGAAGTGTTGAGCTCAGTAGGGATGCCTGAAACATTTAGAATTTTCAGTTAAAACTATTATAAATCGAAGCCCTTACCACTTATTGCAACCAACATAGGTTGAAGACCCACCAAATTTGTAACAATCAACTTTTAATGCCATCATCAAAAGTTACTGTGTGACTTCCCCTCCCTCATTGTTTTACCAACCATTGCTCCATTGTACCTAACAAATACCAAGTCTAGGTAAAAAAACTTGTCCCATTTTCTGACTGCGCTCTCATCTCAAATTGGCCGTTTGTGACAGCAGCACTTTCCCTTTTTGTCATAATTTTTATTCCGTTAGTTTTGATAGTATGTGTGTGTCTTTTCTATTACTACATGGCTTTTTTGAATGTTTCTTGATAGTCAATGAAAACTAAAACATGTAAAATATGTCGCAATTGATCTCACGGAATCTTGGCAACATATTTTTCAGCAAACCTGCAAAAACGCTTCAAAGGCCTGGCTACACGACTGCAAATTCCGTGATTTTTTGCGCAATAGTTCCGAAAGGTCAACGTATGTTCCTAATTGCCTTGGATTTTGTCCGTTTTGCAAAGTTTTAACATGTTTAAATTATGCGTTGTGCATTGTCCAGTGGGCCGCGCAATATTGATTATGATTGGCTAAAGTGGTTTACACTGTATCCAGTTACGTGCGCTTCAGTGATTTTGATCTAACCGCTATTAATAAAAACTACTAGCATGACCGCGGCTATCTAGCTACGCCACTATTATTGATTATTACCTCAGCGAAATTAATATAACTCCTCAACGCAACGTAGTTAAATGCACAAAACTTGGGTTCATGTAGCACCTAGCTTTCAGTGCGTTGAAATTGCACAACACACAGCGCATGAAATCTGCGATCGTGTAGCCAGGCCTTAATAGTTGCATCACTCGAACTACTTTACGAAATGGAGACTACCTCAACCTTACATTGTAAAGTGTAGTAGAATGAGCAGGCACCCTAAGTGAGGTAGTCATATATCTACAGTAATATTACACGATGATTCAGTCATTGTCGCCAAATGTTTGATACATGAGCTGATAATTGAAAGGCATTTCATCGCTTGAGCGTCAGTCTACAGTCAGCTAAAAGTCTTACTAACCCATACCGACTGCTTGCGACAAAGCATTCCATTGAATATCTCAACAAAAATTAAAAATCAATAAAATACTTCAGCCTTGCATGCTTTTATGAGGCGATTAAAATGTATAGGTGCAATGGAGGTTGATAATGACTAAACTCGCAAAGTTTTCTCAACCTTATGAGTACACCTGAATAGAAGAAAAGCAATTACTTTAAAACATGCAAGTCAATACGATTTATTGTTGAAAACTTGACTTTTGCTTTGTGTTTGCTCTGCATAAATTTACCACAAGCATTCTAATGTCACTTTCAAAGCCAGAAGTAATGGAGGCTTGATAAAAATGGCATCAAAAACAAATTCAACAGTATTTTATTACCTATTAATGTGTAGATCTCTGAAAATGCTAGTAAGCCAACCATTTTTTTATGTTTTATAAACCCAAGAGACTTGCTAACTTTATATGAAACTACAACCAAAGCACATAGATGAACAGTATTCATCAATACACAATGAAGCATGGCTACTAAAATATCTCCTCGGTTTCAGGCATGTATCTAGTTTAATAGTGGGTAAATGGGTCAAAAGAAAAGAAACGACTGATACAATCAGAGTTGTGCAAAAAAATTACTGCTTGCCGACCTTTGTAGTAAGTGCAATGGATATAAAGAAAAAGGTTAAAAAAATAACCGTGATGCCCTTGCCTAACCCATCCAAAAGATGACCAGCAGCTCCAGGTGCGACTGCGATGCATTTGAGCAGTAAAGATAATTATTTCATCGATTTTTTCACCTGTCCTATTTTCACTACCTTTGTCCTTCCTCAGCTGTCCCCACTATTTTCCTACCACAACCCTTCTACCCAAGTTTAACCTTTCAACACTTTCCCCTTTCCTTCACCGGAGAATTACATGTACGTTGAAATTGGAGAGAAGCAGCAACTTGTAGTTGTATTTATACGTCAGAGGATTGGCTGTTACCTGTAGGAGTTGTTTGAAACCGAAAGCCACCAAATATGTTACATTCTCGAACTCTTCCAAAAGAACCTACGCACTTTTTCTTTCATCTGACTTCTCTTCTTTTCAATTGCACTTGACAAGCAAGAAGCAGTGGAAAAATTTCAAAGTTTGGAATTTCCCATTCTTGCTCATAAAATTAGTATGTTCAGCCACAATTTCTGTGCCCGTTGGCCCTTGGGTGAAACTTGAAGAAAAGGCCAAAACTATTTTTCAAAAGTTGAATAGAAGTATAAACTCAGCCTCTCTGATTCGCAACTTCTGCGGCGACAAAATATAAATATTTAAAACAGATTTTCCAAACATTTGACCAGGTTTATTCTGAAACCAAAGAAAATATCAGCAACTTTCTAATAAGCTGTTAGTAGGTTGGCTAAAAGAATCAAAAGAGCTGACAAAGTAGGCTAACGAAAAACAAAAGTTTTGACTTAAAATCGTTTAATCATTCCTGCCATTACCTTTCAAAAGATGGTTGGCTTTCTCAGCTGCTCATTCTTATATTCAATTTTGCATTCATAACAGTAATTAATAATGTCAACTAGTTTTTTAGTGGATTCCCTTTTGAATTACTTGCCCGACGGTGAACAATAGTGTAAAAATAGGCAAATAAAGCATACAATTTTACTAGGCGCATTGTCATTTACTGGTTGGAATGCCCTTCAAGGCTGGGTCAATCCCTGCAGAGGAGACAAAGGTTATCAGGCCGGCTAGTGCTCAAAGGCAGAAATATAGGCATATAAATGCTTGTTCTCAGAGCTCTTAGAGAGTGGTGGGGGGTACTCTAAGAGCTAAGAAACATAACTGGCCATGATTTGGGAGGGAATAAAAGTTTTCACATCGCAATCGCTTATGCCAAAAGCGGACAAAATCCTTCTTCTTCTAGTGAACTCAAAACTGTTTTTTTATTGCTACGCAGAATGCAGGTGGTAGCATTCAGGGGGTAGTTCACCTTATAATGTTCATGACTCGAATACATACAGCTTCCTGTTCTGATAGAAACACCAATCAAAACCAGATTCCTTTACTTTAGCTAAAATGTCAAGACAAGAGTGATGAGAGCGCAAGTTTAATTTCTAATAGTAACAAATAATGATTAATTTTGAATCAAGTTGAAATTATTTTTAGACACTCACCATCATGAATTATGATAATATGAAAAAGCATGATAATTGTTATTTTTAATATTGCTGTTATTTAAATGATATTAAATAATATTACAAATTGTTTTTGCTATAGTTATTCATTTTATAGTTTTATTAATAAGAAAATGATATAAATTGGTTTGTTTTAGCAAAACAATAAATATCAATAAGAAAAATTGCTAAAGAATGATAATAGTAAATGCAAATTTAGCAGTTCCTAAAACCTATCATAATGATTATAAGTTGTTAGTTTATTTTATAAATAACAAACCATTGTCTTTGGGATACCTCTCGCAATTGTTATTATCACTCATTGAAACCATACAAAACAAAAGAACACAACTCTGTATAAAAACATGCCAACGCTTTTGAATGTTTATACATGAATATTAATAAGGGCTACTAAGGGAGCTGCAATCAATAAGTTCTATCAGGGCTACTACCACCATTGAACATTCTCTTTTATTACAGTCTCAACTTGCTGTGTTTTTCATAATGGCAGATGTGATGCTTTACACAAGAATGTGCTATGCTCAGACAACAGGGTGCCCCTCAGGCCGGCTAATTCTACCATAACACCTACTAAAAGATCTTTTATCTGTAATTATGGGGCAACACATCACTTGATATCTGTCAGTGCAATTCATGATTTATGATAAATTTTGACTAGTCAGTCTTGCAGAACAAAATTTGAGTTTACAATGCATTATAACTATGTATAAAAAAACTTGATATCAACTTTTTCATAAAATTGCCACAAGTTGAATGAAAGTTGGAGAAGGAGTAGTTATAAACGCTAGTAGTAATATATGAGCAGATCTCCCTACCAAGTGTTTTTTTGTGGATTAGACCTTGGAGTTTAGGCAATGGGTTACGACGTTGGATGAATTCGCCGAGTTTATATTGTATTTCATTTGAGGGGTACTTGAGTGGCATTTGAGTGGCATTTAAGTGGCATTTGAGTTTTGATTATTTTTTTACTTAATTTGAACTCATATGGCAGCTAGATTTTGAATGTATGGCATTTAAGTTTTGATAATTGTTTTACATAACTCGAACTCATATGATATTTGGAGAGAGAGGAGAGAAGAACAAGGAGATATAACTACATTAAACCAATATATGATTATATACATTTATTACATAATAAGTAGGAAAATATCCTTGTATAATATACCTAGAGTTAGTAAATACTAAGTAATACAAAGCACTACAACTTGTAATGATAATCAATACATAATCTTTTTTACAATGTCATCATTGATGTACTTGATGTACTGATGTTATATCTTAGGAAAGAAGACTTCTGTTCTATGTACTTTTGATTCCATAATGAACTAAAATAAAAAGTTATGTATTAGCATAGGATGATTAAACAAAAATGAAAGTTATGTATTAGTATAGAATGGTTAAACAGAAAATTTAAAACAACTACAAACTTTTACTAAATAGTGTTTTTTTTATTAATTATTACCTTATCATCAAAAATTGACTGTTAATCAGATGTTTTTGTAGCTTGTCGTGCCTTACGTTGTTGAGTCCTTACCCTTCTAGCTTGTCTTTGAGCGGACTGTCGTTGCATGTTTCTTTTTTTTAGAGCAAGATCTTTACGAGCACACTCGATAGAAATTGGTGTGCTTACCTGTTCTAGTTGATATTGTCGTTGTTGTAATACATAATGTAACCTCTGAATGTCTGATGTAACTTCATTCCCTAAGAGCTTTAATGTTAGAAAAGATTCAGTTCAAAAATTATTTAGCTGTTTTATCAAGTCTTTCTGGATGAATTTACAATTGTTTGAGATAATTCGCACTCTCTCTTCAATTTTTTTATTGCATAGGTTTTGTAGAAGTATCAAGTCCTCTTGAGTCAAAGGTTTAGGCTGAGTTTCTGATTCTGTGTTGTTAACTATTTCCATTTTTTGTGGTTGAATCTAAAAAAATACAGATGATTAATTTTTTTCAGTTGTTTTAGTATAATAAATAATGCATGAGTAAAAACTGTAATTTATTAAGTTTTTACCTTGATGCTCTCCTAATAGCTATAGTAGATGTTGCTTCTCTGTTAGCTGTTGTAGAACTGGATGCTTTCTGTGTGAAAACGATGGCTCTTATATAGCTAAAGTTGTACTGATTAAACCCTATGAACCTCATCTCGTGTCAATCTCTATGAATCAGCATCTTTTCACGCGAAGGAAAGTCAATGTTTTCGCGGGAATAAATGAATTATTTTCACGCGAATACAAACCACTGCTTTCGCGGGAATAAATAATTTATTTTCACGCGAATAGAAACCAATGCTTTCGCGGGAATAAATGATTTAATTTCCCGCGAATGAAAGTCAATGTTGTCGCGGGAATAAATACTTTATTTTCACGCGAATAGAAACCAATGCTTTCGCGGGAATAAATGATTTAATTTCCCGCGAATGGAAACCATTGCTTTCGCGGGAGTAACTGATTTATTTTCACGCGAATAGAAACCAATGCTTTCGCGGGAATAAATGATTTAATTTCCCGCGAATGAAAGTCAAGGTTGTCGCGGGAATAAATACTTTATTTTCACGTGAATACAAACCGTTGCTTTCGCGGGAATACAAATTTTATTTTCACGCGAATGGAATGTTGCTTTCGCGGGAGTAAATAATTTAATTACTCCCGCGAAAGCAACGGTTTCCATTCGCGTGAAAATAAAGTATTTATTCCCGCGAAAGCAACGGTTTGTATTCGCGTGAAAATAAAGTATTTATTCCCGCGACAACATTGACTTTCATTCGCGGGAAATGAAATCATTTATTCCCGCGAAAGCATTGGTTTCTATTCGCGTGAAAATAAATCAGTTACTCCCGCGAAAGCAATGGTTTCCATTCGCGTGAAAATAAATTATTTATTCCCGCGAAAGCATTGGTTTCTATTCGCGTGAAAATAAACTATTTACTCCCGCGAAAGCAACGGTTTCCATTCGCGTGAAAATAAATTATTTATTCCCGCGAAAGCAACGGTTTGTATTCGCGTGAAAATAAAGTATTTATTCCCGCGACAACATTGACTTTCATTCGCGAAAAACTAAATCATTTATTCCCGCGAAAGCATTGGTTTCTATTCGCGTGAAAATAAATTATTTATTCCCGCGAAAGCAATGGTTTCCATTCGCGTGAAAATAAAATATTTATTCCCGCGAAAGCATTGGTTTGTATTCGCGTGAAAATAATTCATTTATTCCCGCGAAAACATTGATTTTCCTTCGTGTGAAAAGATGCTGATTCATAGAGATTGACACGAGATGGGGTTCATAGGCTTTAATCAGTACAACTTTAGCTATATAAGAGCCATCGTTTTCACACAGAAAGCATCCAGTTCTACAGCAGCTAACAGAGGAGCAACATCTACTACAGCTATTAGGAGAGCAACAAGGTAAGAAGCGCTAAAATAATTATTTGTTTTTAATTAATTGAAACATCTAGGTTTTTGAATCTTAGTTTTTAAAAACAATCTTTTAATAAAACAATAATTTCAGTATATTTACATCATTAAACTAAGTTCTTTTACTTTTTGCAGGTATGATGACATCACACTCCAAAGCACTTCCTAAGCTCCATATTGAACCAACCACAGCTACCAACAACACTAACGCTATTTCCACTACAACCATCATTTCCACCACCAACGACATTCACATTGATGATAGAAGACCCAATCCTAACACCTTTAATGATACATCTTCTCGCTCAAACACCAATACTCCTGCTGATATAGCAATGAAACATCATGTAGTTTCAGCTGACTCTCCTTTGAGTCCCACACCGGACTACACATATCTGCATGAAAACAGTGAAGTCAAACGAACGGAGGATAACAAAAAACCGACAGTGACATTATCTCGAGCTTCAATTTCCTTTTTATTCAGCAACAGCAAGAATAATACCGTAAACAAACTTAGAGAGTTTGAATTGCTCGAGATGGGTGGAATAATGACAGGAGCTATGCAGAAAGGAATGTTGGAAATCGGAAATTTTGTGAGTTTGTTGGATTTACCAATTCCTACGATATTGGAGGTTTTCGATGTTAATTACGTTGAAGATTATGGTATATTGGACTATGAATATGTTTTAAAAAACAATCATCGAATTCGAGTCAAGTCACTGATTGACAAAAAACTTACGGTGGAGCTACAGGAACTTGATCCCGGCTCTTCACAAATCCTAGTGTACATGAGAAAGCTAGAAGAAAATCAACCCGATCTGCGTATTGTAGGAGATAATCATCATCAAGGGCTAAAACAACGAGTTATAGCCAAAATCTTGAGAAAAAAATCATTGAAACAGTTGCAAGCATACTTTGATATCATCACTTTCGATAATATTCCTGTCAACACTCTTCTGACATTCACTAGACTTTCAGTTTGGAAAAACTTGAAGTTGAAGCAGCGAAAACGAAAACAAGATACATCGCCTCTACGTATCACTCACACTGTCACTTACAGATACATGATGAATGATGGATCTTTGATGACTGGGAAGATTGTTGTCCCTCCTGAGAACGTCTTGAAGATCAAAAATCATGAATGCGGTATGATCCACTATAAAAGTACGATGACAACTGAAAGCGGTACAAAGAAACACATTCTCACGATTCTGAGTGTTGAAGAAGCTTTGATGCTTCTATCTACTTCAAGTGAAAAAGAAGGAATAGCTTTCAGACTTTCTCTATTTGATGATGCTGAGCTGATGAAAAGTTATGATGATGATGTTGCTGCTGATGATGATGATGATGATGATGATGATGATGATGATGATGATGATGATGATGATGATGATGATGATGATGATGATGATGATGATGACGATGATAACATTGATGCTTATACTGATGAAGAAGATGATAATATGACGGATGATGACTCTGAAAACAAAAAATTTGAGGAAAAAGATGAAGTTGTCGACAATGATAGTGAGAAAAGCAATGAAGATAACAATCACATTTCAAGCGAAGCTAGCAGGATTTCGATATCGGAAATTTAATTAAGGTATGTTAATCTTCACTAGTAATAAGTAACTACTAATAACCGTATTTTTCACCATAGTATAATGTAGTTGTTATAACGACATCTATGTATGCTTTTAGATAGAATACGTGTACAAGTGAATGACTGTCGGCTCGCCAAATCTATCAGCAACAACTCATGAACATTAAATTATATATTATTTGTATTGTGCAATAATTTGTATATATTTAGTGTAATAAAGTATTTTATTCATATTTAACATTAGTAATTTAGTCAATTTGTAAAACTTTCGGGGTTACAACTCTAAAATGTTACAAAATTTCAATGTTCCGACACAAAAATGAATATTTCAAGTTATCGTCTCATTTTTCAAAAATGTTAAGACAACTCCCATTTATAATTTCTAAACTTCGTTTTTGAAAAATATGTAAAAGTTGTCGGCACATTGTGTCAAAATAGTAAGACAACTCCGCTTTTACACAAAAAATTGTGAAAAATGTTTTATAATTTGTTTGAGAAACCAAAACAGTAGAAGACTTTTTACAACCACAAGCATTATACTTTAGGTTTTACAGTTTTGTGAATTGGGTGTCGATAGTTTGTCACGATATGACATAATAATTAAGTAATTATAGTCTTTTTCATAACAATGCTATAGATTCAGTAATACAGATGTGAAATTTACTGTTTCATCACTTGGATGCAGTATGAAGGTAGCTGATGTAATATTTATTTTGTAATATTATGCAAAGTAATACAGTAAGAATGAAGCGTATGGAGTTCTCAACCACAAAACAAATAAAAATAATGCATTAGGTAAACTAATGACAGAACAATTTTACATGAAGTGTATACATATGAATAAAGTATTCATAAAAACACAGACTATTGTCTGTATATATAATATATATATAGAGAGTATTTATAAAAAACATCCTATTAACTATATATTTTGTGGTAAGAAATTATAAAATAGGATAGTTGCATAAAGCCTATTCCAGAGCCATGATAATATTAAAAAATATAGTGAAATAAAAATTTTAAAACTCACCTAAGAGTGCAGTTAATACAAGAATTTCTTCTTGAGAAAAATCTGAATATTTTTGCATTTTCTGTCTAATAGATGCTAATTTCAATTTAACACAATCATTAAAACCCTTTTTTTTCAGTCCATCTTTTATATTCAAAATTAATTTAAGTGAAGTTATATCAATCTTTTGGCTTTGTTTTAAATCTACTTGAGTTTGTGGGTTATCTGTTACAGTATTAGATTCTAAAACACTGGTTTTTGGACTGCACTGTGAACTAGCAACAGAAATTAAGTCATTATTACTTTCTTCAGTTTCTGAAAAATCAGAATCTGAAGATATAAGTGCTCTCATTTTTTTACGCTGGTTTTTAAGTAAAAGCTTTCGATCTCCAGCAACCGGTTTTTTAGCTATTGCCAACCATTTACACCCTAATTCAAAATCTAAATCGATGTTTCCAGAAAAATAACCTTCTATTGGATAGAGATATACTAACATAAAATTTTTTGGAAAAGTAATGTCCATAACTAACTCAGAATATTTTTTATTAATAAATAAAACAAAATTATTATAACTAGCAATATCAACAATAACAAACATTTTAGTTTTCAAAATACAAGTATGTTGCTGGAGTTCTCTCAAAGTTGTATGTGATTTTCCGCATAAACAATAAAAAATAAACAAGTGAGCAAAAAAATGTCTTGAAAGAACTCGGCCAGACTCATGCATCTCCCCTAATTTAAACTTCTTACCACAAAATATACACGAAATACTGTCTTTTTTTTCTTTCAGTGCTTCGCTCAGCGTCTTTGTACAATATGCTATCAATAATAACGTAAGCACTGAAAGAAAATACCTTGTGTTTTTGTTATCGATATCTACAAGCAAAATAAACAAATTCTCATTATATATATATATATATATATATATATATATATATATATATATATATATATAGATAACTGTCTTGAGTATGGTATATGTATATAAAGATAATGCATATCACTTACACTTGAAGCACTCCTTATCATCTTTTATTTCCCCATCTATAACACTTCTGCTTCTGTATTGTTCTAGCTGCTGGTTCTCTGCTTGAACTAAAATAGAAAATACGAATGTAATTATGTTAGTTTTTGAAAAAAATTTATTAAAATTGAATGAGTATGTAGTAAATAATATTTTTATCATACTTACATTCAAATGTGTGGCGATCATAGGAGAGAAAGGATTCATCTTTCCCTATATAGCATGCGCTTGCAATAAAGCGTGTAGATGTTTTCTCTACAAAAATAACGTAGTAAATGTAGAGTCGTTATTATTTTACCTACAGAAAAATTTACATTTTTCATAATACAGAAAAATACTTACTCATAGCAATGTGCGTGGTAGGCTTGGTCTTTTTCACCTTCTCTTCTTCACCAAAGCATTCCTCAATCCATCTCAACGTTTCATCATCCGTAGAGCTTAATAAAACAATAAATCAAGATTGTGATTAATTAAAAACTCTATATAATACAGTTGAATAATAAAGTTTCAATAATATACTTACATAGCACTGAAATCTATTTCATCTATATTTAGATCTAATGCATCATTTGAGGTTGTAGACCTACAAGTAATATATATATATATATACATTTGTATAAATTTATAAATGTAACTGCAACAAAATTGTAAAAGATAGTATAAAATAACTTACTCATTTGTTGTAGGAATATTGCTAGCCATTTTTTGTAGTTTCGCAGACTAATACTTGAAATGAAGTACAAATGAAAACTGAGACTGTTTAAAAAAATAGTTTCTCTTATATACAAAACATTGAAGTCATTTATCAAGATTAATTTGTAGACTGATTTTCTGATTATTACTATGATAAATGATATTGTTTTTTAAAAAAGTGGAAGACAATTAGGGAGTTGGTTAAAAAAATAGGAAGATAGAGATTAGATAGATTAATAAGCTTAACCACCACATAAACCCCTGTAAACTTTCTTTCCATCTAGCTAAAATTTTTGAATGTAGAGCGTTGGATAAACAAATTTTACAACCTCTAGGTTGATACTCTTTTAAATATAACTAGCTAGGATGAAACTTACATTTCATTTGAATGACAACTCACATCCTTCAAACATATTTTTATAGCAACAATTTGATGTGTGATTAACTAGTTCAATTGCAATTCATTGATATGCTCTACTACAACACACACTACTTCGAACTATGCAGTCAACTGAAGATATTCACAAACAATCATATAGACACATCAACAGCAAAACATTGATGCGGTGTAGTTCCATCTTTATATCATCAGACAGTAAATTAATATGTGAGAGCTTCAATTATAGTTTACAACATTAAGTATGAGTTCGGAATGTAATAAAATACTTTACAGGTACTGATAGCATTTAATAACTAGTTCAATTGCAGTTTATTGATATACTCTACTATAACACACACTACCACAAACAATCATATAGACACATCATCAGCAAAACAATGATGTAGTGTAGCTCCATCTTTATATCATCAGACAGTAAATTAAAATGTGAGAGCTTCAATTATAGTTTACAACATTAAGTATGAGTTAGGAATGTAATAAACACTTTAAAGATATCTGATAGCATTTAAATATGTATATGTAACATATAACTCTTGATTTATTAGACAAAACAGCTTCCTAAAAATAGAAAATATACTATGTATGTTGATACATTGTTTGTATTTCACACAAAAACAATGAGATATTTTAAAAAAAAAGTAACAGTCTAACTAATAAAACAAGTGGATAAAGTCATGCTTTGCTCATGTTTTTTAGACGATAGCGGAGATAACTAGGATTAAAAGTAAAACCACAAATCCGTTTTGGTGGAAGGCTGTATCTGTATTAACTAATATGTAATGAAACAATAAAAAACAGGAGATAGATGCAATCAAGTTCTCTTCCTTTTTAGGTTGAATTCGACCTATAATTCCATCATCTATGGACGTTTGTTGTTTTGTTTTAAATAGAAATAGCATGATAATAAATAGTGCTTAGGTGTAATTAATGACTTTTCTCGAGCGGCTTTATAACACTTAATATTAAAAAGATCAAAACATATAGGATTAAGCGAGAGATGATGATTAATGTCTTTTCTGGAATGAGTTTATTAGTAAAATGACACTTGCGTTATATTATAATTAATTACTTTTTAAAAATGAACTGGTAACATTACGTCGACTGAAATAATACCTAAAACGTCTCGCATAAATTTTGATCTGACTGAAAATGGACTGAAAACCTTCAAGGTGCGTAAAAATTATCGTAACTCGCTATAGCGGATATTCTAAGAAATATTTATTTTCTCGTTGGTAACTTGACGTAAAATATTTTGTAACGGATGTCACACGATCTCAATCGATTTTTTTCAACTGAATCACTTAGTTACTTGTAAACATTTGATACTCGCTTGATTTCTTTGATAACAGCAATATCCCAATTGTGTTTATTGTAAATATTTCAAAAACGGATATTGCGTGTTTCAGTTGGTTTTTCCTACTGAATCACTTAGTTACTCGTAAACATTTGAAAATTGTTTGAATTTTTCGTTGATAAAACATGTTGCAAGTATCTTTTAACAAATATTACCCAATTGTGTTTATTGTAAATATTTCAAAACGGATATTGTGTGTTTCAGTTGGTTTTTCCTACTGAATCGCTTAGTTAATCGTAATTATTTTGAAAATTGTTTGATTTTTTCGTTGATAAAACATGTCGCAAGTATCTTTTAACAAATATTACCGTAATTTCAATCAGTTTTCTTTACTAGATTACTTAGTAACTCATCAACATTCATAATTGCTTTTATTAATAGTTGTTGCAAAGCAATGTTGTATTTAAATAATATTACTTCAATTCCAACCAATTTCCTTACTGAATTACTTAATTACTCCCCAGTATTTCATAATTTCTTTCACTAATAATTACAAAGTAATATTGTAAATATATAATGGAGTAGATACTAAATTGACACAAATTTTTTTCATATGATTTTAAAACTTAACTAATGTAGTTTTTTTACCAAACATCAGTACATCAAAGACATCATTGTAAAGGAACAAACTATGCAATAACTGTTATTACTTTGTATTTATTACAAGTTGTAGTGCTTTGTATTACTTAGTATTTACTAACTCTAGCTATATTATATGGGGAGATTTTCTTTACTTGTTATGTGATAAATGTATATAATCATATAATGATTCATTTTTAATCAATGTATTTATTCAATTTAGATATATCTCCTCTCTCTATGTAGATATAAATATACCCATAAATATGTACATAATCGACCATATGTACATGAATGTATAGAAAACTAAAAGATCTCTCTCATCTCTCTCTTTCTCTCTCTCAAGATACCATATGTATGTATGTATGTATGAATGCATTGATTGTCATCACAAGTTGTAGTGCTTTGTATTACTTAGTATTTACTGACTCTAGCTATATTATATAGGAAGATTTTCCATACTTATTATGTAATAAATGTATATAATCATATAATGATTCATTTTTGATCAATATATTTATTCAATGTAGATATATCTCTTCTCTCCTCTCTCCTCTCTCTCTCTTCCTCTCTCCTCTCTCTCTTTCTTTCTCTCAAGATACCATATGTATGTATGTATACATTGATTGTCATTACAAGTTGTAGTGCTTTGTATTACTTAGTATTTACTGACTCTAGCTATATTATATAGGAAGATTTTCCCTACTTATTATGTAATCAATGTATATAATCATATAATGTTTCATTTTTGATCAATATAGTTATTCAATGTAGATAAAACTCCTCTCTCCTTTCTCTCTCCTCTCTCCTCTCTGTCTTCTCTCTCCTCTCTCTCAAGATGCCATATGAGTTCAAATTATGTGAAAAAAGTATCAAAACTTAAATGCCATACATTCAAAATCTAGCTGCCATATGAGTTCAAATCAAGTAAAAAAATAATCAAAACTCAAATGCCACTTAAATGCCACTCAAATGCCACTCAAATACCTCTCAAATGAAATACAATATAAACTCGGCGAATTCACCCAACGTCGTAACTCATTGCATAACCCCCAAGGCCAGATCCACAAAAAACACTTGGTAGGGAGATCTGCTCATATATTACTACTAACGCTGCCAAGTTTCATATGTTCGCTACTAAACTTTGCATTACTTTTTATATGGTACTAACTAAAACGAATTATGTAAATATTTGTCCAACTACTACATAGATAGTACTTCTTACTGAGAAACTAACCTGTATAATGCTTTTAAAAATATAAAAAGCATTTTTGCAATACAATTGGTAAGTAACAATTTAATTCACTTTTGGCATTGGTTTTGGTTTTAGCGCTGATAAAGAACTTGAAAACAATAAAGTAATTGTTAAGAACAGTGATTGAAGTGAATGTGACCGGACGATCTAACATGCTAGTTTAGTTAAACAAGCAACTTTAAATTCTAAGTATTACTATCTATTGTAAGCAAGTATGTGTAATGAGGTAAATGGAATACTTTAGGTTGAGCCTTTTAAAAAATCAAATACATGTGGAATTAGACGAGCAAGTACTTTAGCGAAAATAGGCGTCAATTTTAAAGGATAGGTGCAAACCTTTTTTTAATTTTGAAAAGAAAAATGTTTTTACCACAATGGTAGAAATTTTAAGATACAACCAGTTTACTAAAAGCCAAAGTGACCTTCATGAATGACCATTGCATCACTGTAGTTCGGCCTGTTTATGAACAGCCTGTGTTGTTTGATTGTCAGAGAGGTGTAGTATAATCATAGTTTTGGCATAATATTACTATTTTACGCAATCACTCAAATTTTAAGGTCCATAGAGCTTGCTCCGTTTAAGGCGGCATGGTTTTATTAATGTGGCTGAATGAATGGGCATTTCATTGTCTGAGAAGTGCATTGTATTCATCAGTCTACCCATCAGTAGCCGCATATATAAATTTTATTAAACTAGTTAAAACTGCAATGTAAACAGGTAAATGAGAAAAGCCGGTGAAAAGTATACTAGCTGATGCATTAACTGATCACTAAAGTAACATCCGCTATGCTGTATTGTCTCTCCTAGCAATAAAAGTAACCGCGCACTCTTCCCTACCCCGTTATATACCTAACAATTCATACCACGTATATTACCTTATCTCTCATCAGTTACTTACCAACAAAGTAAGTGGTGATTAGATGGAACTTTCCACAAGAGGTAACGAAAGGTTTGGAGCTGTTTGTATTAGCTGGTGTTTTTCTTGTGTCTGTTGCCTGGGAGAGCTCTAGGGTATCTAAAACAACATCAAACCTTTATAATGCTCTAACTATTTGTGGCAGTTTAACTGAGAGCAGTTGAAAAACATCTCTGATTCGTAATTAAAAATTTGTCATACAACTGTTGTTTGTAAAGCTTTCTTCAACTGTATTCTAAACAATCGCAATCAGTCAAGAGTTTAACATTTCTCATACTGAGTTACTAATGACTGCGACGAATTGCTTCTGAGCTATTTTAGCTCTTAGGTCTAGTCACTACACAGTTAGGCTTTTTACTTTACCGTTTACCTGACTGAGCAGTTACAATAGCACTTTGAAGAGTTCACAATAAAGCTTTTGGTAAACGCATTGATTTTTTGCAATAATGCGCTATATACATCCATAGAGAGTAGTTGTTTGTTATCATTATGCTTTAGAATACTTATTCACCTGTGACAACCTGTCTTTTCGCAAACACATTTCCATGTATGACAAAGTGAACAAAGAAATAGGCCACCGCAACTGCCGCTACGAGAAATATTCCTTTGCTTTGAGGCCCCCGCTGCATGTCTAGAGATAGTCTACAAAAGTCATATAGAGTCATGTAATAGACATTTATGTATGTTTGTCGATCAACGCTATGGTAAAAATAATCCATATTGCCTGCGCAAAAAAATGTTACTTTTGAGAAGTTTTTTAAAAAAACTGGCGCTATCAATGTAGGGTATACGGTAAACTTTTATTATCAACTTGTTTACTGCTTTTAATATCAACAGTTTTTTTGCGAATTAGTTAAATAGTTGAAAGTTAAATTATTTCTCATCAAAAATTTTCAAAATAACTTGCTTAAAAGTTGGTTTTCAATCAAACACTCTTATGTCACTGTACGCCATCAGAGAAATAAGTAAAAGTGATCAATATGTAATAGTTGCGGCGGCAATTATGAAGTATTTTAGTTTTTGGTGGTTTATTGCAAAATCGCAGTCAGCCATTGGTAAAACAAAGGATACAAAGCGAAATGTATTGTTATTATAATACATATAACAACTTTGTAGTCAGTTTCTTTAATGTACCTTTTTCTACTTGAAAAAGACTACCATTGTCAAAATGAAAAATTATTATTTGTTATCAAGTATTAATATTTATTACTATTCATCAAGTATTAATTGCTAGTAGTCATCGGATGCTGCTGGCTAGTAATTACCGATTTGTCTTTTCATGTATTTCATCACTTTCATTTTTATTGGGTATTTTTTGTCACTAACTGTTAAGCGATTCTTTACGTGTTGCTAGCTGCTTGCAGAAAAGTTTAAAATTGAGTGGAGACTAAAAGAATCCATCACTGGGCAATCTCAAGCCATTCATCAGAACAGTTTCTTTAAAATCAAAATTTGAAGGTTTGTTTTTAGTGTTCAACCACTTCTCCTTTGTCGCCTGCTAAACAAAATAGTGCAAAAAGTCCCTTTAAAGTTTCTGCTGATTCATACATAATAGTTGATTATACCATTCTGCCAACAGAATCTTATTTAACAAAAAACTTTGATTGATCATGTTTTTTTAACACTCACCTTAAAATTTGTTCTGCAATTTAATGTTTACTTAGTACGCAAAAAGTAGCCTCTGAGTGAAACACAGTGTTGAACAACTACTGACAATTTTGTTTGCATGAGAGTAAGAAAGCATTCATTCGGCACAGCGTAATTGTTTTTGCAATAGACCCATTCAAATTATCTATTGTTACCTGTCACTCATATTTGAATAAGTATAGGTTGCAGCCAATGTTGTCCATTATATAGAGCTCATACTGCACCTGACGGGTAGTTTTCTTGCCAATCGATTCGTTTAAATCAGTTTATTACTTACTAGAAGTAAAGCGTTACTGTTTCTACTAAAAAGTCTGCAGGATAAATGAGTATTTGTAACCCTTTATAATAACAACAAAATGTCTCCGCAAATGCGTTCCAACTCATGTGTGCTCAATGGCCACCAGGAGAACTTTACCCAAACATAATTATCTTTCAAGTGTTGAACTGCGAAGCCAAATGCTTTACTCAATCCTCACCAGCAAACTAACTGCAGTTTTCTCAGTTCTCAATCACAGAGTCTTTAACTCTGCATTGTATTTTTTTTAATAGTCTATACCTTTGAAAATGTCCCACAATCTCCAAAAACTTTCCAAAGAGAGTTTACTAAAAGAAAAAATTCGAGACCCATTTTTGGTGCGGCTTCAAGGACAGGAAAAATTTCCGAGCCTAAGATTTGTTTGGAACTTGAAAATCTTATACTCACTATTGTTACTCTTAACATATTGTGTTTTAGCAAAGTGGCGTTGATTATCATGTGATCAAAGATTAACCTATTAGAAAATGTTTTCATTGCTTGTTAAAAGACGCCCTTTGATGCAAATGTGAATTGAAGTGGCTGGGTCTTTTATGAAAGGAAAGAAAAGAACTTTTTGTATGCACATAATGCAGCTCTTTCATTGCTAGAAAAAGAAAATAAAACATAAGAGTCATATTATATGGTGTTGTCAACGTTCAACTTCTCCAAACAATCTTCATAAAAGCAGCCAATTACAATAGCTTGGACAAAACTTTTAACTACTAGCGTAGGCACTGCAGTTTGGATTCGGCATTTTTATCTTGTTTTTTTTTTTGTTTCCAGAAACTTAAACAGTCACTTGCAATGGTGGTACATACCAACTCTGAATAGGCAATAATTTGCAATAAATTGAGTTGTCTACAACTTCTAGCTGGTGTAAAACACTAACCTTGTTCGACTAATCAGTTTATTTTTCTTTGAAGATTTTTATTGCATTTGAAATGAACCTGCTCTGCGGAGAGGGGAGACAACTCCCATTTTGTATTGCAATCAGGGGCAAACAACTCTCTACTCTTTTAGGGCAGGGTAATGCCTATCCACCGATAGTACCCTGGCTGCCAGAGGGGGAAGACAACTTTCCACAGCACAGAAGACAACTTCGCTGTAGGTGTATTATTCCACCTCAATGCTAGTGATGCTTGCTCTATGACTATCCGAACAAAAAGTCATAGTTTGCATTGTTACATATAAACAATGTCACAATGCAAACATTGTGACATTGTCACGATGTCACAGTATGTGACATTGTCACGATGTCACAGTATGTGATATTGTGACATTTTTTCACAATGTGATAACTGTCACATTGTGAAATTTGTGACATTGTTCATACGTCAGTTTGGGTGACATCAGTTTGGGCGCTTTGTCACGGAGTAAGTTTTTTAGTACCCTGAACTTGGTCAGCGGTTACTGGCAGGTTCTCTTTGATGAAGAGGCCAATTACCGCTCTGTGTTTCCCACCCGTAAAAATCTGTACAAGTGAAAAGTCCTCCCTATTGGCCTAACTTCAGCCCCAACCACTTTCCAGCATTTGATGGAGGAGGTACTCCAAAGTCTTCACTGGAAAAGCGTCCTGCTCTACTTCAACAACATTTTCGTGATCGCTCCTGACTTTTCCACTCACATCCAGCACCTGGCTGAAGTCTATCAGCGGTTACAGTGAGCCGGTTTGAAACTCAAACCGAGTAAATGTGAGTTACTCAAGCTAGAAGTCCGGTATTTAGGACACATGGTGAGCAGTGCAGGAGTGACCACAGACCTGGAGAAGGTCACTGCTATAGCACCCTGGCAGACACCCACAGAGTTGAAAGGTCTACAAGCCTTCCTAGGTACTGTAGGGTACTACAGTCAGTACATTCCTGACTTCTCTACAGTGAGACAGTGCCTTACCCATCTCACTAGTAAGTATGCTCCTTGGGAATGGTCTACTGCGCAAGAGACTGCTTTTCAGCAGCTGAAAGTAGCTATGACTCGTGCCCGTATTCTCAACTACCCTGACCCTAAGTCACAGTACACCTTGGACTTTGATGCTAGTAATGCAGGTGTAATTGCTGTGCTGCCGCATGTACAGGAAGGTAATGAGGGAGTGATCCCTTACTACAGCAAGACGCTCAGTTCTCAGGGGCGCAACTATTGTGTGATACGGAAAGAGCTGTTGGCAGTGGTGAAAGCTGTCAAGCACTTCTGTCCCTACCTCTATAGTCAGCACTATCAACTTCGGAGAGATCAGGTGGCCCTGCTATGGCTCTTTTACCACCCGGAGCCCACCATTCAGCTGGCTAGGTGGCTCGATTCCGTCCCCGAATTCAAATGCACCATTGAACATTGGTGCGGCCCCGACACGGCGACACAGACGGCTTGAGTCACAAGTATCCCCAAGAGTGTAGGCAGTGTGGCCACCTCCAATAAAGAGATGGTGGACCCTCCAAAGCTCAGATCAAGCAAGAGCAGACCTCCCCTTCTTAGTTTCAGCATTCCTCTGTTTCTGTTACGACTCGGTATGAGTCCCAGCCACCACTTCCAAGCTCAATCACCTGCTTTGTCCCTCAGGTACCTTCGAATGCCGTTCAGCCCATCCAACTGCATGTTGACCTTCTCCAGGCTCAGAGTGAAGGTCACCACGCTGTAGCTGTCATTTACCAGGTAGAGTCTACACAGAGCCCTCTCACTAAGGAACAGTTGGAGCTCGGCAGCCAAAAGTTGAGACGGCTGAACAACTGTAATTGAGGCTATGAGATTCAGGAAAATTGGTGTATTGGAGCTCCAAGTCTCTCCCAACTGCCTCTCCCGGTGGTGTGCGGTCTGTCCGGCAGAGCTCTGTGGTAACATGGTCTGGCAGACCCATCCCTTGCGCACCAGGGGGTGAGCATGACCCTGAAGTGCCTCTAGCTCACGTGGTAATGGCCAGGTATGACGTCAGATGTACGTGTATGGTCAGGAGGTGTGAGGTTTGCAAGTGAGCCAACAGTGGTGGCACAAAATCCAGTACCGGCCATCAGCGCATGAACGCTGGCCATCCCTGGCAGAAGCCGGCCACCAATTTGGTGGGCCCCTTCCCTGAGACAGAGCATGGCAATGCCTGGATCCTGGTGTTAACTGACCACTTCACCAGGTGGCAAAACCCTCTGGCCATTCCAAGTGCTACGTCCCCGGTGGTAGCTAGTGCTGTGGATGAGCAGGTCTTCTGTTATATGAGTATCCCTGAGCAGATCTGCACAGAACAGGGGCACAGTTTGAGTCCCACTTGATGCAGGAGTTGTGTGCTCTGTGGGGTATAGATAAGACCGGTACCACCCCTTACCACCCACAGGCCAACAGGGTTGCCGAGAGAAACAACCGGTTACGAGATGACGCCTACGGTCCCTGCTCTTGAAACACTGTCCAGGTGACTGGGACTAGCTGCTCCCTCAGCTGAAGAGGACCTTTAGAGCCACACCTCATTCAACCACGGGTGAATTGGCCAACTACATGATGCTGGGCAGGGAACTTCAAATGCCAAATCAAGTGTCCTGTCACCCCCTCTAACTGATTGCATGCCAGTGCATGAGTATGAGAACCTCAGGTTGAGACTGGAAGAAGTGAATGAGGCTCTGAGAGAGCAGCAGATGGTAGTTAAAGCGGAAAGAGGGAAACTCGGTTTATACACAGTTGGGGACCAGGTGTGGCTAGCGAACGGTCGTAGATGTAGCTGAGAGAAATCCAAGCTGTATGCCATGTTTATTGGTCCTTTTGAGATAGAGGAGGCGTATGACAACCACACCTACCTTAGCAGTAGACAGGGTCAGTGTTCAGCATAGAACGAATGCCGCCTCAACCTTTACTACTCCAGTATTGACCCCAGAGGGCAAACAGCAGCAGCTGTAGAGTCCAGGCAATGTTCTAACATGTGAGGTACACGTGCATGATTAGCACCAATGCCCATTTCCCCTCTATTTAAACCATGCCTATTTGAGGCAGATTTTCCTCCCTTCCTGCCAAGAATTTGCCACTTTTGGAGTGGTCAGAGATACAGAGACCTGCCACTCCGTTGCTATTCCTTGCGAATTTGATGCAGATTGGTCAAGCGGTCTGGCCAGGAATGATCAAAATACGCGGGAGTTGTATCCCCCAGTAGCTGAGACACCCCTACCTCACACAGACTGAGATCCTGTCACCCTGTGTCTCATTCCAACAACCATGTAGGAACGTCAGCCCACCCATACACTATGGACACCCACTATGCCATGTAGTTGCAACTGCAGAAGAAATGGATAGAATGTCTGAAAGAGAAAAACGCTGAAGACTCAGACGGCTCGTCTAGACAGAGTTCCAACAAAAACCCCCATAAACTGGGTATATACAAGATGGCTAACCTCTAGCACTGCTGTCTACCACAGTTCAGTTTCCTGACACCAAAACCAACTAAGCTCTGAAGCCTCAAAGTTGACTAGTTTTCACCCAAGGGGTAATAATTTGCAAGAACGGTTAGTGCCGCACGGAAAAGGGAACAACTCTAAATGGAATGTAGTCACCCCCCTCTGCTGGGTGTCACCACAGCGCGTCCCATGACCCCCCTTGCTCTTAGGCAACCCCCCTCTCCCAGTGGCAGTCTACTGAGTCCTTCCCCTCAATGCCTCAACACCCCACAGAATGGCCACGACACCGTCTACGAACACTGTAACCTATAACCAGAGTGTTTCCCAGCCTGCTGCCACTTCCCCTCTCCTAAGGGCTTGCATACCCCCTCCCGGGTAATGGATAGGATACTTCCACCCCAACCCAGGGCCGCCTACCCCAACCCGGAATTACCAAGGTTGACTCTTATTTCAGTTACTGTGGAGACAAAGCCTTTTACAGTTGCTCGGTTGCCTCATGAAGCTACTTGTGAGCGCATGCAGGCGTTAGGTAGGATAGTGCCTAGTAAGAGGAGAGGAGCATAGCTTTTGGTTGAGCCCTTCCAAGCGGGGCAACTCCCCTTTCACAGCCACCCCTTCCTCTGTGCCTGCACTTCCCTCGCTGACCGTGAGGGCGGTCCCCACCCTTCTCAACCCGATCGTGTCCAGTAAGGAAGTCGCAATTGCTGACTTAATTCCTACATGGAAGAAAGTGAGTACCCCTGCTGTGCTCCCTACCTCTACACCTGCACCTACCCCTCCTTTCCCCTCTCCCTTGCCTGTGAACGAGCTATCGCCTTTGGTTTCTACCCCCATTGTCAGGTTGATACACATTGCTGCCCACACCCTTTCTCACCTACCATTTAGGAAGAGATAGTGGCACCAATCTAGCTGGAAAAAATACCCCCATTGCTCGGCGGGTCCTTCAGTGGATTGCCCCCAGCACAGAGAAAGCTATACAGAGGCAGTTGAAGAGGGCACGCCAAATCATATGCCCATTCTGTAACTTTCCTTCCAAAAACATGAGGCAGCTGCCGGTGCACCTACATCAGCACTATGTGCATTACTTCAGTCGTTGTTGGTACACTAGTGGTAGCCGTTACAGCATGTACTTTCACCAAAATAAACACAGAGACCCTGCGGACCCAGACCCCTACCAGCGTCTTGGGTACATCTACGCAGTAGATAGGTACAGAACCTTTCGGCATCTGCCAGCCTACCTAAACTGGAGACCCTCAGCCTTCCCTCCACAGCACCCCATCCTACCCTGGTTAGTGCTACGGCTATGGCTCTCCCCCCACGCCTCCCGGGACCCTCCTCCGCACGATCCACCATCGTGCCCTTGATGGCATTAACCCTCACCGGGTGTAAGATACCCAAAAAGTCATGTACGGTGGTTGTTCCCATTTGAGAGGCCATGGCTATCTCCCCCAGCCTTCCTTCCCCCAGCCTCTGGAAATTTTGTTTCTTAAGTTAAGCCTTGAACCTACCAAAAACAGTCCACTGTTTGCTGTATGGAAACTTAGACACCTAATTCTTTACACTATATCCGGTTGACTCTACCACCATTAGTCATCTCTGGAGTTAGTTGACACAAAATACAATGAACATTTCCTGAAAAACGAAGTGTATATAAGCTTTTCAGATTGTTGAATCAGATCAAACAACATCTTTTTATACATTGATGACGAAGCATCATGTGGTTTGTGGCCTTTATTCATCACCCAATACTTGCTATAAAGCTGCGTACACACTAGGACGATTTTGTGGCCGAAATCGGCGCAAATACAAAACGGCCTAGTGTGAATGCAATAACGGCCGATATTGTATCACATCGGCCGGCGTTATTGCCATTTGAGCACTGCTCAAAATCCCCGACGATTTTTAGCAGATTATCAAGGAAACCACAACACAAAATCAGTTCAGAAGTAGCTTGTGGTCACAAACAATGATGATAGAATAATAAAAAAATCATCAATTCTCCCAGCAATAACCAAATAATAATTATTATTATTTTAAAACTCACTAAAAAAATTTATGATTTATGTATTACCATTTTTATTTTAACATGGTTGATCAATCATTGATAAGCATAAGTTTAATGAATAATTTAGAAATAATTTTAATTAATTAAAATAAGTATTTGGTAAAGCTAAAAAAAATAAAAAATTCTGTTCAGAACAACATAAGTAATTAATAATGCCGCAGCCACAGCTAGTGCATTTACTAATAACAACCATAGACATGGTGAATAATTGTGAAATAACAGAGAGCAATATCAAAAGTAGTTCTATGGTTATGCTGAAAAACAAAATTTATCTATCTCTCTCACCAAAGAGCAAATGTTTTTCGGCCGAAATTATTTACTAGTGTGTACGCAACCTAACAGTTGTTATGCTGCAATTCTAAATAAAAAAAAACTACTCTTAAATTCTATTTAGCTAAAGCCTGGTTTCCATACATGTCCCAAGCGCTCGCACACTGTCACAGAAGCTTCTGCCACGATCTGTGATTTATGGAAACCGTGATTACGCGATGTGCCACGATTCCCTACGAGGTTGCTGCGACGTCCCACGAAAGTTGTTTGCAAAGTACTTTTCTGCGACTCACCCACGATCGGGAACAACTGGCGATCGCCAAAGATCTATGGAGACCGTAAACATGTGACCAAACATAGCTTCTAAAGATTAGGCGACATCGTTTTGTGTCTTTTTCCTAAAAGATCAGGGTCAAGGTCAGGAAATTTAACCATGGCCGAAGCAATTATGTAGTAGTAGTATTATTATAAAAATAATAATTATTTTTTGTCATTGAAAAAAAATTGACTTATCAATAATAACAATTTTTTTTACTTCATTCATATAAAATCTATGGCTTCTAATAATAAAAAGCGCAACAATAGCAGTAGTTTGTTCGTTGATGTTAATAATAAGTAACGATTGAATAATAATTGTATCAATTAATTTAATATAATTAAGTATATATAATAATAGCTACCAGAGATAAATAAAAAATAATTTTGGAAATTTTCACTGGTGAAATTGTTATGATTAATTCAATAATAATAATACTGTTGAGTTGATCATTATTATTATGAATAATAATAATTATATAATAATAATTTAATAGCAGCCTTTTATAATAATAATTATTATTTATTACTTACTACTTAAACTGCAGTAGCAATAAACTTGTGTTATTATTATGGTTACCTCTTATCATAATAATTATTAACATAAAACCTCTTTGCATGATAAAAATAGCTAATTTTCACATATTAATAAAATGAATTAATAGGATGATAATAATAATTAAATCTGTCACGTATTCACAAAGGAATCGCAGCACGGGCGCCATCAAATGCAAAAGTATGGAAACCAGGGGATCGCAACTCCTCGTGAGTCACCAGAGCTCGCAGGTGCACAACTCACGATGCTGTGATTACTTGGGAGATGTATGGAAACTAAGCTTAAATAATGCAATAAAACCCGACCGAGAAATGTGCGTGAATTGTAAAAACAAACAAAAAAATGCTGGTACCAAAAAAGAAATCAACTTAGTTTTGCTGCAAGATTAAATGCCTATTTCTCTTCAGCAACCCTTTTCTAAAACATTTCTAAGACCACAAAAAACTTGCCCATCATTTTTTCAAGAGTTTCTTATATGTTTGTACTTTCTTACACATTTGGAGCTAGCATTTGCTCTGGATAATTGCACCTATTCAAATAAGGGGGAATAAATTTGCAAAAAAACCCATTTTCACCATCGTCTACATACAGAATGCACTTCACTGTATCAATGATAATGAATGTTCTCATAGCACTTGACAAAAAAATTTCTAAAGATTGATAAGTTGCTAAACTTATATCCTCTAGTCAAGAAACAAGCTTCTACTTTAAGTGACTAACCTTCGCAAAAGTTTTTAATTTAGAAAAATGATGACTGGCTTGTAACACACTATCCAGCTTGGTTTCTTTCCATTTTCAGGTCCTTCTCACTTTTATTCTTCAAAGTTGATTGGGAAAATTTTTCATAAGCTTTTCAATTACTCTAAGAGAAGCCTTTGCAATTGATTGACAAGAGAACTTTGTTACACAAAAAAGTAAGTAGTTCCTGGTTTCTGCCCTCCTAAGAAGAGGAGACGTTCTACGGGAAAACACATAGTAACGTATTTTAAAATTTTTATGTAACAAATGCTCTTGAGATGGCACAGCGAGCAATGATGCAGCTTATGGGTTGCAAATTACATGCAAATTTTGGTTAATTGGACGTTAAGTGCATTTGCTTGCACTTCTTCACTTCCTTGCATCTATGGATCCAAGTAATACTAAGCTTCGAATTAGCATGGGATTCTTGCAGGAACCACAGTAAAATATTGATTTCAATAAAAGGCTACATCTAACCAATATCTATAATGCGTGTTCTTTATAAAAAGAAGACAAATCCAGAACAAGATACTTTCATTTCAAAAAGTGACATGGATGGTTTTTCTGACTGCAGAATTAAACTTGACACATTTGGTCTTTCATTTAATCATTATAGCTAAAAAGAACAAGGTGAGTGAAAAGTAAAATTGAATGGGTATTTAATTTTGAGTCATCATTCAACGGAGATTGAGCAAATAAATTAATTATCGCCAAAATTTGGCTTACTTTGTACCAGGGAACTTAAAGAATTACTTCAACAACAGTAGTAATATATGAGCAGATCTCCCTATCAAGTGTTTTTTGTGGGATGAATGCCCGGGGTGAATGCAATGGGTTACGGCATTGACTAGAGTTGCCGAGTTAATATTGTATGGCATTTAAGTTTTGATAATCTTTTTACATAATTGGAACTTATATGGCATCTAGATTTTGAATGTATGGCATTTAAGTTTTGATAATTTTTTTACAAAATTCTAACTCATATGGCATCTAGATTTTGAATGTATGGCATTTAAGTTTTGATAATTTTTTGATAGCGATGTACATATTTAGGTTCATATTCATGTCTACATTGAATAGAAATAAAACATTGAATGATTGTATATATTTATTACATATTGAGTATATATTAAAGATTATATACTTGATAAAGTTTTAACATAGCCTAAAACGAAAAAATAGATGAAGTTATACATTCGTCTGTTTGAATATACCTTAAAATGTTTGTCTTAAAATCATATAGTAACTCTTCACTCCATTGAACTTTAATTAAACTTTGAGTGAGAGCTTGATCCCATGCTTTTTTTTCAAAAAATCATTTATGTTTACGGATTTCGACATTTTTAAAACTGTCTTAAAATTGTTTTGAATCGTGAGTCTTAATATTCTTTCTTGATTGTCAGTATGTATGGTCGGTATTGTATTGGTGACAAATCTCCATATAATGAGGCTAAAGTTAGCAAATGCTGCGCTATACATAATGCTACAGCTTCTAATGTCAAGCGATATCTGGCCTTTTCCTGTACGATGAAATTTTCTTTAATATACTTAGGATATATCTCCGGGAGGAACTCCTTTATTGTGTATGTTTTTGAACTCATAACGAACTAAAATAAAAAATTTATGTATTAGTATAGGATGATTAAACAGTGTTGTAAAATAATTACATATTAAATTCTATTAAATAGTGTTTTTATTAATTCTTACCTTATCACCAAGAAATCAGCTGTACTAGTTGATGCTCCGGAGGTTATTGCTGGAGAGAATGATTTCTATGCAAAGAGAACTGTTCTTATATACTATAAGCCACACCTACTCATTTAGCTTATAACCATTAAAAACATTCACGCGAAAACCCTATCATAATAGTGTTATTCGCGTGAAATATTCCTGTTTTATTCGCGTGAAGATAATTATTTTATTCCTGCAAAAGAATTATTTGTCTTTTCGCGTGAAAATATGTTTTTTTAGTTGTTTTTTGGATCCGTGTGAAAAATTTTTGCATTCGCGTGAGAAAAGAGACTTTTATTTACTGTCATTTGCGTGAAAAATTGGATTGTTTTTCATGTTTTATTTGCGTGAAAATAATCATTTTATCCCCACAAAAACATTGGTTTTTATTCGCGTGAAAACATTTGTTATTCCAGCGAAGACATAGTTTTTTATTCGCGTGAAAATAAATGTTTTATTCCCGCAAAAACATCGATTTTTACTCGCGTGAAAACAAGTTTTTTATTCCCGCGAAAGCATTGTTTTTTATTCACGCGGAAATAAATTTTTTATTCTCGCGAAAACATTGGTTTGTACTCACGTAAAATTAATTTTTTGATTCCCGCGAAAACATTGGTTTTTATTTGCGTGAAAATAAATGTTTTATTCCCACAAAAACATCGTTTTTTATTTGCGTGAAAATAAATTTGTTATTCCCGCAATAACATTGGTTTTTATTCGTGTCAAAATAATGTTTTTATTTCCGCGAAAACATTGTTTTGTATTCGAGTGAAAATGAATTTCTGTATTCCCGCAAAAACATTGGTTTTTACGTGTGTGAAAATAAATTTTTTATTCCCGCGAAAGCTTTGTTTTTTATTCCCGCGAAAACATTGGTTTTTATTCACGTGAAAATAAATGTTTTATTCCCGCGAAAGCATTGGTTTTCCTTCGCGTGAGAAAATGCTGATTCATAGATATATATATCAAATATAAAAACATTTGCTAAGTTCAATAAGCAACCTGAACAATGAAGCTTCCCTTGCAGCATTTGTATTCCACTGATTATATTCTGCTTCCAAAACTTAGGTCACAATACAAACAGCTCTATTGATATACTTTAGCGAAGTTTTTTGTATATCAAAAGACTTCAGTTTGAAATAAAATTTCTTTAAAAACACAAAATGTATAACTTTAAATTTTCTATCGGCTATTATTTAGTCAAGGCAATATAATATATTTCTTGTTGCACCAGTTGCCTTGTCTTCGGTCACTATTTTTGCAAAATCATGCTTGGTTCTGTGCAGCAGCAGCTAATATACATATAGTCAACTAATATTTTGCGCATCTTGATTTTGTTGATTATTTCTACAAACTGTTAATCCTTTTCTATCTTAAGTTTAAACGCTTTGTTTTACCTTCATGTACATAAATGCAAAACATAACATGTTTTTTCATTGAAGAAATAAACTATGAAAATCTTTTGTTTTCTGGCACTGAAGACTCAATGAAAGTTGAAACTTGGGTACATTCTAAAGAAAATCGGCATCTCAGAGTTTGGTGTTTCTGTAATTTAGTTTTCTGACTGAAGCTGGTACACTATTGTCTTCTAGCTACTATGCAACTTTTCATTTCCAATCACAAAAGCTTTAGTAGGTGTTAGACATTGAGTTGTCTCACTACGAGTAGTAATAAGGGAGCAGATCTCTGTCATAGAGTCTAGGGAGCAGAAGGTTCTCCTGGTTCCAGGTACTTGAAGTACGCCCCTGTTACCATGCGAACCTGTGAGGTACCTTTTTGTGTGCACCAGTTGTTTATAATGTATGTAATTTTATGGTGTTGATTGTCGGTTTGAACGATGGTTTGTATGTTGTGTGTATTTGTTGGATGTTTTGGAGGTTCTCCTGGTGAATTGTTTGGGTGCCTGAGGTGCCTTTTTGTGTGCACCAGGTGTTTTGTAGTTATTTGTGTTGGGTGGTACCTTTTTGTGTGCACCAGGTGTTTTAACTTTATTGTATTGTATTTAGTTGTGCAGGGGTTTATATTGTGATTTCTTATGTCGTTAGATTATGAGTTAGATTGGTTTATAAACGTGTAGGTTTATACAGAGTTTTGTATTGTGATTTTGATCGTTGGATTAACGTTGTATAGTTATTGGTATAGTTTTATGAGTATTACAAGAAAATTTAAGCTGTTTTATTCATACATAATCGTGGTGTTTATAGATACGTATTTATTGAAAGGGTATTGAATAGTTTTATTATAATGTTGAAAGAATGTACAGAAGTATTTATCTCATAAAGATAAAATAGTTCGGAAAAAGAACTGAGTGTAAATAGTATTACAGTTTGTTTTTTGTAGATCTTTGTACTCTGTGATGGTGTGGTTAAGGATGGAGAATCCGCTTTCAAACGTTGTTTGTTTTGCTAAATGCCGATTCAATCCACATCAAGTAGTTTTGCTTCTAATTGTCCGATTGTGAAGAAATTTATTTCATTCTGTAGCTTAAAACTTTCTCATTATGTCTTTTTACAAAACACTAGCTCTTATGTGCAACTTTACAGTACTTTGCCCTCAGATCATAGACTTATCACATTTTTCCAATTTTTTTCCCACAACCATTTTCTCGCAGTTGGGAAATATGATTTAAAACATTTTTGCACCAAATTGAAGCCAACGTTTGAAACTTTGCGTCTTTTATGTTTTTCTTGTAAAAAGTAATAACTTCACAGCCAGAAAATCCCCATTTATGCAGTGTATTTTCACATCAGTCTATTAGGAAACGCTTAGTCATGTTAATAGCTTCAGGCGAGGCTGTCATTGATTAGTATATTCCCAACATTTCCCAAGTGCGAGTGCTAGTTTTTTTGTAACTAACAGATATTCTGCTCACTCAACATGTCAAAGTTTTACTTGAAAATTTTGATCTTGTCCTAGCAAACAATAATCTCAAAGCTTCATGAGTTTTTGAGTGGGGCAAGTCAGCTTTTGACTTTACAATGTTAACCCCAGTCCAAATTTTGGAGCTCATGGTGCACAGCTGCTTCAATGTTGTAATTGCTGACCTTATCTTAGGTATGCAGTAACTTTTGTTGTTGTTCGCCTTGCCTACTGGAGGAGTCACTAGCTTTTTTGTTGATACCCTTTCAATGTATTACGGTTTATTTTTAGTTGTGTAGAGTTATTCTTGTTTTGAGTTTGCAGTAAATAAGAAGACCTTTCCGCAGTAACGCTCATTTCATAACACGACAAGCAGCAATCAATGTATCTATTTACTCAACATTTATTGTGTTCCTATTAGTTCTTCAGCAGCATTTGAAAGTTTTATTAGAACTTTTCACAGAAATGATATTGGCGTTAAGAATTGGAGCAAAAGAGGAATTTAATAATACGCAACCTGCTTCTAGAGTCAGCCTATATAAATGGCTAAAAAAATGGTGAGGACAAGACTTTTCAGTCATATTTTTCATTTACAAACTTTATCAAGTTGTTGGAAGCTGAAAGGCAGCAACAAACGTACTTGAAGTGTTCACAGTGTGTAGTTGACAACAAGCAACACTTCTACTTGTATCGAGTCAATAAAACTGCTCCCAAAAACTTACAACTGAATTACCCACCAACATCTCAACCTGGCAGTTCCACACCAAGCACAACAGGCAAGTTGCTAGATGCAACACTAGATTCATTAAAAATAAATCAGATAGTATGCAGTTAGGTAAGAGTAAAGCTGATAATTTTGTCAAACTGATTGAGAAACTCCACACTTCATCTGTTCTCCTCACAGGGAAAAGTCATTACCTGTTTATGGTGTGGTTTTTGTACGATGACTTCCGTTATTATACTGACAAACAGTACAAGACCATTAAAAACACAGGGCAAAGAGGTTACCTGCACTAAAGTTATTTTCATTCATCACACCCTATTGATTACATTTATATGCAATTGGCCCAGGACTTTTTGTTAACGTTTATTGTCATAGATGATAAGTTTGAGGTGTTCTAAATTCAGGCGAACCAAAACAATCATAGACCAAGGAGAAAAAAGTTTAATTTGTAAATTTCACTGAATTTTTTGTGACACCGCAAAGTTCTTTGTTCAAACTTGGTAGCATCTGCCCTCCATTTCGATCAAATTCTAATCGACCCAGAGATTTGCTCAAACAGCTGTCCAGTAGCTTTCGTGTTTCTATATTGTAAAGCTTTCAAGTTTTTTTGAGTTTTTTGTGTGTCTGCCCCAATAATTCCATGTTTATGCAATAATTTTCGCAGCCAACTGCCTGTGTTAACAGTAGTGTTATATGAGCAGTTCAAGCCACCTGGGTCCCCGGGGATTTAATTGGGAGTGTGAGTTGTGGGTGTGAGTTGTGGATGTGAGTTGTGGTTTTAATCATGAGATGTATTCATAGGTGTGAGCCAGTGTTTTTTTGTGGTGTTTATGCCTGTTTTTATGCAATGTGTTATGGCGTTGATTAGAGCAGTGGTTTAATATTTTATGGCATTTAATTTTTGATTTTTGTTTTACATAATTTTGTTCTGTTATGGCATCTTGAGTGTAAATAATTTTTTTAGTTTGCTCATATTCATGATGTTGTACATGATCATATCCAAATCCAAACATATCTATGATTATATCCATATTTATTTATGCTTACATTTATATCCATTTTTATTCTATAAATATTACTTTTACTAATGATTATAATAATGAGCTAAAATATGTATACAGTAAAAATGTAAAATGAAATTGTTTAAGATATACAATTGGTTTCTATTTTACTAAGCACTAGTAGGTTCTGTTGACACTCCGTTTGAACATACTCGTCTTTTAGCATAAAAATATGGGAGTCCTCGTTTGATTTGTCTGTAGGTTAACATTTTTCCATCTTTCATTATGAAACCTCGATTGGTTCCTTTGAAAGACTTTCTTGTCCTCAATACATTCAGATAACTGTGTTCGTTTAAGTCATTACTTCGCTTGTTTAAACCTTTGGAACTAAACTTGTTTCCTTTTTCTCCCCAACAGTAGTAGGATTTAGAGTTGAGCGCAACAATTCCATCTCCAGTAAACTCCTCTTTGAACAACCCAGGTGTTATTTTTCCATGTTTTAGCACTTTTTCACAACAGTCACGTATGTTCCATTCAGCACCCGTTATTTTAACTTTAAAAAAATCATCTATATGTGTATCGCAGTATGGACGTGGAAACCAGTTCGCATAATCGACATAAAACTCTTTTTTCATGTCTGCTTTCACCAATGTTTCTAACGATCCGCTCAAAGCCATGTACGCGCTATCTGTATCCATTTCTACATACTGGAAATCATGTCTATCGATGTATCTATAATTAAAAAAATAGGTGATTGTTTTATTTAGGGTTATGACTATTGTTTAAGTTAACTATTAGGAATTAATAGAGGAAAACTATGAGTGACTTACTTGTCCATAAAGTCATAGTAAAACTGCAACATTCTCAGCTTGGCATATTGTAGTATGGAGAAACCCAAGTGTATAGGAACATTCATATTCAGCTGAAATGAATATCATAATGATTAATGTGATGAACTTGAAGAATGCAACAGTTTTTTTTGTATTGACTTTAATTAAAGTTTAAAACGTACCATTTTTTTAGCACTTATTATTTCGTAAAAATCCTCTGATATCTCCTTCATAGCAACAAATTTGTTTCCTCTGATATGGAATGAAGCTTTTCTGGAACCATCAATGTACTTGACCTTTGAATGTTTTGCCTTGTCCGTGATTGTTTTTCCATAGGCAGCATTTCCCACCAATTTACTGGTGCTGGCAAGCAACTCTTGACTAGGATCCCTATCTCCCATTCTCCTAGCATCCGAAACCGATGTTCCAAAAGCCTCAAAAGCATTTCTAGGGATGTATTCTATGAGCTGATAGACTTTGGTGATTTTTAATCCCTGTTTCAAGTACCACTTTAACAACGGACTCATTAACAATATCTTTTCTCTAAATAAGCTTCCAACTAGCGAACGTTGTAGGGTATTGAGGAATCCTTCGGTTTCTGCAAAGTTCCTCATCTCATCACTCAAGTGCTCTCTGCTCAACATTGCGTTTTTAAAAACTGGAGACGTTTCGGAAAATTTATCTTCTAGATCCTCAGGGACTTCAATGTCACATTCAACAAATCCAAAAAATTCCTCTGATTGAACTCTCTCCAACACTTCTTCTTGATTCAGCTTTCTTTCAAGTATTTTAGGATAGAAAGAGTCGTAAAAAGTGTCGACAAATTGTTGTAAATTTGTATGAGTTTTTACACGTTTCATCCACTCACACTCCCAAATCGAGATGACTGTATAACCAAGAGTTCAGAGAAACTCTTCATTTTTCATCGTGTCTGTATACAATTGAGCCGTTGACTTTTGCCCAGTAGGATGAAGCTCCTGATGTCTAGCGTTGTTGAAAGTGCAGTTGTGTCCGTGCCAAAAACAGCCATGGAATTGAAAGACATTTCGAGTTTCAATGCAAAATCCATCGACGCGGAGACTCCGTTGTCCGAGAGCGCCTTCTCCTCCGTTGAGCTGATGTATGATATTGATTTTTTTTGAAAACATTTGGAACTGTAACCAGCTATGAGCTACCTTACTGGTTCAGCAACAAGGGATTTTTCGATTTTTCTTCTTCGAGGATAACCAGTAGGCATTGATTGCATCATACACCATAAATAGAGCGCATTTGCATCAACTCCATAGATTCTATCACAAATTTTTGATTTTTTATTAAGCCAATGTTCTCTAATTCTCGTCAGTCCCTTTTTGTGATATCTGTGCATCACCAGACTGGGACCTCCAACGATGCTTTTCTTTATCAAGTAATACAGATCCATATTGCATTTGTCAATCAGGCAGATTGGGAGAGTCTGTCGAAATGAATTACCAAGTTCTCGAAAATCTACATAAGAAGAAAGTTGCGGAGGAGATGGTTGGGGAGCTTTGTTAAACATCCACCGAAGTGCCAATCCGGTAAAGATATACCGTCTTTCAACATGTCGATCCCGTGTTCTCTGTAGAGAGCTCTTTGTCTTTCCAAAGCTTGAACGAATGGGGTTACATCCAAGTTGTTGTACCACTTTAAAAAATCTCTCATAGTGCTCATGTTATTATCTTTCCATGCTTTCTGACAAATAGCGTACTCTTCTTCGCTGATGCTTTTCTGCTTCAACGAGCTGTAGAAAGCTTTTCTCGGAGGTAGATATTTTTGTTGCAGTTGACTCAAGTCTTTCATCCATTCGTAAGGAAAAAATCCTTTTGCAACTTCGCATTTGTATGCTTTGAGATACATTTTGTAACTGGATCCAGGAGCGATAAAGTTTGTGCAATCCAAAAACAAAAACGATCCTATGCTGATTACAGGCATCTTGGTTCCTTTTTTGACAACAAAATCAAAATCTTTACCTGAGACGTCTTTCAATTGTTCTAGCAAAATTCCTTTCATCACGTTGATGTCATAGCTCTGCGAATTGAATCCTAGAACAGGAAGCTTTTCCATGTACTTTTCCAGTTCAACCAGAACTCTGGAGACTCCTAGTTTTCGTCTAAACGGTTTTTGTTCAAGCGGTGATTGATCGAGGAATTTTTGTTCAGCGTTTTCCAATCGTTGTATCTCATCTGTTACTCGTTCTATAATTCGTGAAAAGTTTTTTCTTACTCGGATGTACGCTTCTTCCGCGATGTTTTCCAAATGTAGGATAAATTTTTCAACACACTTCCTTTTATCACCGTTGTTGATAATACATCGAGGCATCTCAAAACCAGGTACGTTTGAACAAATTGAAATGCTCAAGAGCCTATGTTCGCTAGTGTAGAAAGTGGTGTCCGTATATTTATTCTCATCGCATTCAGGAAGCAGACATTCAATATCATACGTGGCAAAATATGAATAATATCTCAAAGGATCTTCCGTGCTGATGTTTATTCCAAAATGTTCTCTCAACTTGTTGAAAATTGTGGCGGGAGGTTTACATTCCCCCCCCCCCCCCCCCCCCAGGAGAAACCATGTCTGTTGCATCTGAGGTTGAGCATCTGTGTCTTTTCAGATTACCAAATCTGTCAAAGCAAGTGGAACATGTTGGACACTTGTATGCTCTGGCATATCCTTCCAAGTTTGTGATGAGACTAAAATGTCCGTCTTGCAAATTGAGATACAATTTATTTTCATGTTTTGAGTTCGAACACCAAATAACCGTAGATGTTTTGTTTTCATGTAGTGTAAACACCGTTATCTTTACATCAAATTCATCTTCCAAATCCAACAAATTCATTTCATCCACTCTTTCTTCCAAACCTGTTCTCTTTGAGTCCTCCATTAAAAATCCATCGCAGTCTTTACTCTGTAGATTTAAATAGCGCTTGTAAAGCTTCTGTACAACTTTTTCATCTGGTCGAGTTGATCGAGTATTGTTATCCTTTTCAAACATCATTTGCATTGTTAAGCACCTGAAGAAACACAAATTATCATTGTATGGCACACCATGACTAGTACATACCATGGTACGAATATGTCGATTGAGGTAAACATAAGGAGGAACCGTGTTCGAAGTATCAGTCTTTTTACGTCCCCCAACTTTTCCCATTCCGAGTAGTTTGTAGAAATAAAACGAGATGTTTGTAATCAACATCAATCTCCAAGCCGTATTTGGCCTTTGTCTCAAGCTATTAGTACGATGATCAGTCTCCATAACATCAACAAAAAAGTCATCAAGCTCTCCTTTAGTTTCAATCAATTTAGCTTTTGGATATACGGTAGCATTGTTTGATGATGAGTGAAAGTATCGGAGTTCACCATCATTTTTATTTTCTAGTATACAACCTACGCTACAGTTGACTTTTGCTCTCGAGCTCAATTGTCTCCAAACTTTTTTTAGCAATTCTAACACTCCTGAATAATGATAGTCATTTTGGTAGGTATCAGCTTGATCTCTTGGAATCCCATCCCAAAGTCTTACATTTAAAAGTTCTATCGCTTTTCCAACTCTGTGTTTGGTTTTCATAGCACCCCAATATCTGGCAATCAGATTGTCCCATTCTTCATCATGAAAAGATGGAGATACACTTTTGTCAATAATAACTAGAGTGGATGCTGGAGTAGATTTTTCAAAATGTGAATCATTTGTTTCTTGTTCTTCTTCTTGCACTACTTCTTCAGCATCATTACCTTCTCCTTCTTCATTTTCCACCATTGATTCATTCTCATTTTCTTCAACTACATCTTCACAATTGGTTCCATATCTTTAACTATCATGCTAGCATCGGGTGCGCGATCTTCTACACCGAAACCTAACTGATTAGCTGTTTCATCAGGTAAACGAAAACAAATGAGATTTTCTTCGAGCCATTTCCAATTAGGACAAATTCCTGGACTTTCTTCTACATTTGTCTCCTGATAATTTGAATCTTGTCTACAATTGAGATATTAATACATATTAGTTCTGCTATAGGACATGTATTCTGTACAAAATGTATCAAAAAAAAACGACTCAAACAGTATTATTAATTAGTTTTTGAAAACTTACTGTGAGTTCGATTCCCAACTCTCTCTTTTACATTTATCTCCTGACATTCTGACTCTTGACTACAATAGAGATGTATTCGTAATATTTCTACTTTGAATCATGGAATGTATATAGAAAATAAGCAAAAAAAAAATTACTCTACTACTACTATTAATTTATGATTCAAAAACTTACTGATTACTGAGAGTTGTAGTACTTTCAGTAGATGATGAATCTTGAAAAGATGAGTATTTTCTTGACAAAAATTTTCAAGTTCAATCTCCATTTCATCTTTGTATTTCCCAATGCATTCATCATCTATGTATTCATCATCAACATCCGGAAGTCTGATAACATTATGATTTTCCATGAGCCATTCCCAATCCTCCTGTATTTTTACATCACTTCCCTCCTCCATCTCCATACTTCCTGCTAAAATAACAACATTATTTTTTGTAGAAGTAACAAAAGACTATATATATAGCTATATATAAATGTATTTAAAACACAAATTATTTATTTTAAAAATAAATAATTAGAGTCTTTTACTAGTGTTAAATAATTATTTATTATTTTTTAACTTATCACTACTTAGAGTCCTCATAGTAGTTGTAGTAATACATTTTTTTTTTTAGGGTATCACTTAGAATCCTCTCTCCTAGTAGTTCAGTAGTAGTTGTTTTTTATCCTATTGCTGAGACTCCTCCTAGTATTTGTAGTAGATGTTGTTCCTTCAACCTCTGTTGTTGGAATGGATGCTTTTTGCTTGAAAACAGTGGGTCTTATATAGCTAAATCTGCAGTTATTTTTTAGTCTTATTCGCGTGAAAAATTGGTTTATTTTTTATGTTTTATTCGCGTGAATTTATTTTTTTTATTCCCGTGCAGAAAACCAATGCTTTCGCGTGAAAAATTGCTTTATTTTTTATGTTTTATTTGCGTGAACAAATTTATTTTATTCCCGCGTAAAAAACCAATGTTTTCGCGTGAAAAATTGGTTTATTTTTCATGTTTTATTCGCGTGAATTTATTTATTTTATTCCCACGTAGAAAACCAATGTTTTCGCTATTTTATTCCCGCGAATAAAACACGAAAAATAAACCAACTTCTCACGCGAAAACATTGGTTTTCTACGCGGGAATAAAATAAATAAATTCACGCAAATAAAACATGAAAAATAAACCAATTTTTCACGCGAAAGCATTGGTTTTCTACGCGGGAATAAAATAAATTTGTTCACGCGAATAAAACAAGAAAAATAAACCAATTTTTCACGCGAAAACATTGGTTTTCTACGCGGGATTAAAAAAAATTAAATTCACTCGAGTAAAACATGAAAAATAAACCAATTTTTTACGTGAATAAGACTAAAAAACAACTGCAGATTTAGCTATATAAGACCCACTGTTTTCAAGCAAAAAGCATCCATTCCAACAACAGAGGTTGAAGGAACAACGTCTACTACAAATACTAGGAGGAGTCTCAGCAATAGGATAAAAAACAACTACTACTGAACTACTAGGAGAGAGGATTCTAAGTGATACCCTAAAGAAACAAAATGTATTACTACAACTACTATGAGGACTCCAAGTACAGATGAGTTAAAAAATAATAAATAATTATTTAAAACTAGTAAAAGACTCTAATTATTTATTTTTAATTTTTATTAAAACTTACCTTTCACTGAAGATTCAGTAGCTCTGGTAGATGTTGGTCTTTAAAATGCTGGTCTTTGAGAGGATGGTTTCAGTCTGAAAAAATTGCTGCTTTTATAGTTCTTTGTTATCCGTGGAATGCTAATTATTTTTGTTGTGGTTAGTTGTTTTTCAGACATTAACTTTTTTAGGGATTCCAGAACTGGTTGGGAAATCCATAACAATGCAATAGAGACAATAAGACACGATTGACCAATCTAGGGATTCCAAAAATCAGTTGGGGAAATTCATAACAACGCAATAAGACTCGATCGGTCAACCTAGGAATTCCCAAATCTGTTGGAATTCCGTAACAACGCAATAAGACACGATCGACCAAAGTCCAAATTTTTCTGACAATCAAACAGTAAGTAACGATCGCCAACCTAGGGATTCCAAAAAAATGTATTGGAATTCCGTAACAACGCAATAAGACACCATCGATCAAAGTCCAAATTTTTCTTACAATCAAACAGTATGTAATGATCGCAAGATCCGTCCTAAGATCCTTGGTCAAAAATTGATAATTTTCCTCCTATTTTCCAACAATTTTTAATAAAATAAAAATGTTATTCCAAGTCATAAAAGGTTACTTCAGCATTGTATAATCACAAGAGCTATGAATGATTGCTTTTATTCCAAGTTTTAATTATTTTTTGATGTCATTTTGTGAGGTACGTGCAAAACTGCCTATTTTGCGGCGATGCCCATGTTATTTTCCTATCTAACTAACAAAAATCGTCTACCTTTTGTTCCCAAGAGTATTATCGCATTAAATTGCCTGTTCTGCACCTAAATGCATTTGTTATGTGAAATAATATAATTTTTTCCAATTTTTCAGGAATATTTTATTAATTTTAGAAATAAATAATTAATACAGATTTTTTTGTTAAATTTGAAAATAAATCAACAAATTATTGTTATGAAATTCATGCGCGACTTTATACAAATTTTAATGCAAGGATTTTGCGATCGTTACTTACTGTTTGATTGTCAGAAAAATTTGGACTTTGGTCGATCGTGTCTTATTGCGTTGTTACGGAATTCCAACAGATTTGGGAATTCCTAGGTTGACCGATTGCGTCTTATTGCGTTGTTATGAATTTCCCCAACTGATTTTTGGAATCCCTAGATTGGTCAATCGTGTCTTATTGTCTCTATTGCGTTGTTATGGATTTCCCAACCAATTCTGGAATCCCTAAAAAAGTTAATGTCTGAAAAACAACTAACCACAACAAAAATAATTAACATTCCACGGATAACAGAGAACTATAAAAGCAGCAATTTTTTCAGACTGAAACCATCCTCTCAAAGACCAGAATTTTAAAGACCAACATCTACCAGGACCAGAGCAACTGAATCTTCAGTGAAGGGTAAGTTTTAATAAAAATTATGATCACAAAACAATAGTGATGAGCTCAACTGCTAGCACTGGAGATGGGAAATTTCCTAGAATCTATGGTGAAGTGCTTTCAAGACTTTACAGTTGACACTGATAAACATGGATTTTATCTGATGCAACTAGATTCTATTATTATTATTATTTAGGATATATGTGGCTCTCAAAACTTTACAGTCTGCGCTGACAAATGTTATTATTACTTACCATATACAAGTTAGGATTTATTTGTGCTGGAGTAATTGGGTAAATAACATCATACCTATCTATTGATTTTATAAATAGATGAACTTATCTGTGTTTAAATAATATAGGAATGAGAGTAAACCACTATTATTAAGGTGCTAATCCTTTTTTTAGCGCAACTAGTTGAGTATTTCAAATGGAATTAAATAATTTTTTTTACTTTTAGGAGGGGAGGTGGAAATGGAACTCAGGCGAGTTAAGCAAGTCCTGTCCTGGTTGTCTTCTCCTGTTCTCTTTAATTTTCCCGATTTAGTAGTTGTCTTTCCTTTTTCTGGTATATGTTATAGTGTAAGTTGTTATAACACTTGATTTGTCCATGTTACTTCCAAATATTTCACAGTTTTTTTATGCAATTCTCATCACCAGCTGTTGAACCTTCTCAATTTTTCTTCTAAGCTCATTCTTTGCACTGTAAGTCAAGTTTTTCTCACTTTTTCACGAAAAAATGTTCCAGTTTATAACACTTGATTCTAGAGAGTTAACAACCTGTAAAACATTGAACTTGTGCTGTATGTAATCTCAACATATTGAATATGCATAATAATTCTTAAAATGTCCATTTATTTCATTTATTCACAAAAATTGACCCGATTTGTTTTTTCATTATTTTGCGTCAAATTTTCGTTCATAACTTGCTATAACATCTGATATATCTCAGTTAACTCTCAGTTTTTCCCAATTAAGTTATGCACCTCCAATTCTCAGCTACTGAAGGCTCGCATCATTTTGTAAAAGGGCTTTTTTTGTCCTCTATTCTGTTTTTGTTAATTTTTTTTTACAATTTCTTCACCAACTTTTATCACTTCGCTCAGAAGGGTGATCAATGTCTAAAATGATAAAATAGTGCTCAGTGTACGCTTAACATGTCCAACATCCCAATAACCTTTTAGAAGTCGTGATTCGTTTGATGCATTTAACTTCAAACCAATGACTTTTCCACTTTCTTAGCCCTCTGACCTGCACATTTTCAATCCACCTTCTGATCGAAAACAAAACATTTTTATGTGAAGCGGTCAAAGCATTTGCAGTTCAAAATTGTTTCTTGTGTCAACATCAATTTGTTTTACGCAATTATATGAGTTTTTGTCATTCTTGTTATTTATGTGTTCATTTATTCTCAGTTTAAACACGAACAATCACTTCAACTTCCTTCACAATAGCCACAATAACTACTGAAAGAAACTCTATAGCAAATGCAAACTTTCTAATTTGCTTTTCAACTTTTTCTTTCACTGGAACATATGCTACAAATTGTTCAAGTGTCTTTATGCATGCATACTCTTTGTTTCACAATGATCAGCATTCAAGTCACGCCTCCTTCCATCTCCATCATTTCTAATGGTTCATGGCAGCCTTTTTCTCAGGTGTACCACCTTTCTTTTCAGAAAATAAAAATTGAATCTGAAACCATTGATCACTTTGTTCAAATCGATCATCAACTTCTCAGTAAAGATATAAATGTAAAGTCAATTAGTTTTTTCTACACTCTCTTATTAACATTGAAAATAATTCCCCACTTTTTACTCACATCTGAAAATTGGATTGAAGCGGATAGTGAAGAGATAGATTATCAAATGAACTCATCGTTTGTTGCTTAGGAAGGAAGAAACAATATGGGGACCGGAGACAAAATAAAACACAATTTTTTCAATTCCGATAACGCACTGAAATATGATGCACCTGTTTTCTAAACACTAGTCCGCACATGCCATGTTCGGTTAAATGATTAGCTTTGTGATGTCTAATGAATTTATTCATTCACATGATATGAAGCTGTAAGTTTTGCAGCTAATAGCGTGAATATAAAATTCATTGGCGATAGTAAAAGACACAGACAATGATTGCAGTTTATTGTAGTTGATTGAAAGAAAATTTGCATCAATAGCATCAAACAATACATATATCACAGAAGACTGCAAAGTAGTTTACATCAGTTCAATGCAAGTTACATAACATGGTAGTTCATGAAAGGCAAGTCACATAATATGTAGCTCTATCAATACACTTTAAGCCCAAGCAGGTGAAGAGTAAGCATTCCTGGTGTGTGAGTTTCAGCTTTCTCTACAACAATAATAGCAATTACAAAAAGCACATTAAGATAAGTTGACTAATCCAAATCCAAAACCGATTAACTATTAGCTCTTGTTTTTGTTGAGTTATAGTGATTGATTGTTGTGAATCTACATACATGTAAAATATACATACCTACATTTACGATAAAACAAGATATAACAATCATTTTGCAAGTTTATGATATCTGCATGTAAAATACACCTACTTTTACAACTAGCCTGCATGAAGAGAATACCTGCATGTGCAATTTATCTAAGTTTGCACTCTAGCTATATTTACAACCTAGCTACACTTACAATTCGTCTCTGTGCATATGTACAATTTTTCTATGTCTATATATACTTGCAAGTACAGCTTATCTACATGTACAGTATAGTATAATTATAGATACAATCTAACTAAATGTACAATATACCGACGCGTACCATATACATCCATGTACAGTATAGTAACATGTGTAATATACCTATGTGTACAGTATACAGACCTACAGACACATTCTACCCACATGTACATCATACACACCTACACAATTTGTCTGCAAGTAGAGCTTGTTCACTTGTAGAATCACTGACAGCAGTCATTCTTGTTTATCACCATCATCTGTAATTATACCAGACACTAATTAGTTGGTGAGATGCAAGATATGATTACATAACGCTTTTCATCTTGTAATTTCTAATGAGTTAACACCATTCAGGTGAACAAAAGAATATATCTATTAAGAATATAGTGAACAGGTTTTGCATAATAAACAGTTAACAAGTCTATATATGAGTCTACAAACAAGTCAGCTTTAAATGTTTAAACATGTACAATATTCGCCATACACATACCTGTACAGTACATGTACAGGTAAGATATACCTACAGGTACAATGTATCTACATGTAAGATATACATAAATTTAGAATGTATCTACATGTAACATACACATAAATTTACAGTACCTCTACATGTACATCATATAAAGCTGTATAGTAAATCTACCTGCACTGTATACCTTCATATAAGGTGAACATATGCATACACTTTATCTACACTCGGATAATATTTGTGTACAGAGGATACCTGTATGTACAGTATACCTACATGTAAAATATACCTACTCTAACAGTATATCTACCTGTACAGCTCACCTACATGAATAATACAGCTATATCTACTGTGTATTCACATGTAAAGGATACACACAGGTAAAATATAATTATATAGATGGTTTACCAAAATGCACAAAATCTATTCATATACATTATACTAACATATCTATATATCAACATGTAAATAAATCAAAAATTAAACATTTAACTATATGTTAATATGTATACATGTAGTTATGTTGTACAGTAAACTACATGTACAAAATACCGAAAAGTACAATGTACCTATGTCTACAATATACCTACATGCGCACTTCACTTGCAATTTTGTTGATATACATGCACGCAAATAAAATATATTTTCATGTACAGCATGCATAGATTGATAATAAGTTTACATGTGATATATAGCTACAAGTACAACATTTATATACATATAATACTTTCTTGGCATCAATATCATTTTATAAAAATGTTTTTCATAAGGTGCCATAGCTAGAAGAAAAAGAACAACAAAAATCTAAAATATAACGAAAATGTAAAATGAACACAGAAAAAAATAAGTCTACTCAAGTACAGTTTATTTAAAATAATTTTCCATTGGTGTTTAAAAGATCCGTAAATAAATTCAATTTGAAAACAGACAGGGATTGTGTGATTTTCAGAGAAGTAGGCAGTTGATTGAATGTGGCAGATATATATGTTTCTATTGCAGTTTGGGTGTTGGCATAAAGTTTCTTTCAGTTACGAAAATTAAAATTGCAGTTACGACTGGTAGTAAAATCAACAGAAATAAAGCTAGGAAAAATATTATTGGAAATTTTAAAACCAGTTATTTCCGCGAAATATTGATATGACAACAGGAACAATTTACTTGGATGGATGGTATACATGTATGTAAAATATACATACATATACATCATACCAACATGTACAGTATATCTACATATACAGTATATCTATATGCACAGTATACATAAATGTTCACTGTACATACATGTATATCATATCTAAAGATAAATTATACCTACATGTACACTATACATATATACCTGTACAATTTATCAACGTGTACATTGTACACACATCAGAGTATACATATATATATATACGGCATACCTACATGTACAATATACCTAATGTAAATCACACATACAGTGGCAATGCACCTATATGTACGCTTCACCTACATATGCAGTAAGTTTATATATAAAGTATGTGTAAGTGTTTGATATACTTCCATGTACGTGTAGGCGTATCGTAGTGTTTTATTTTGTGACACACACATCTGCAATAATCTTACATGTGCATTGTGTCTGCATCTACATGTAAAATATCCCAATCGGTACAAAAATACTGACATTTATACTGTATCTAAATGCGTAATATACCTACATGTAAAATTTTTCTAAATGTGGAATGTTTATTTATGTACAGAATGCTTACATGTATGATAAATCCACATGTAAAATACCTCTACAAGTAGAGTAGACCTACAGGTACAGTTTACCTACATATGTAACAAATTTATATGTAGAGCAAGCCTATAGCTTTGATTCTGATATAACTATGTGTGCAACTCAAGTACATGTACAATATAAACACATGTAACGCATGTCGACATGTACAGTATTTCTAAATTTGCAGTATACTTACATTTACATTTTAACTACATATACAATATTTTCACACCTACAGTATATATGTTTAAAACATAGCTATTGTACGGTATGCCTACGTTTACAGTATACCAAAATATACAGTATTTATACAAGTATGATATACATACATACCTGTATACTTATATACCTACCATACAATCAGCTTACATGTTAAACATACCTTCGTGACCATTATACATAAATTCCCGTACAATTTATCTACACTCAAAGTATATATATATTCAATGTATACATATATCAACAGTGTACCTAAATTTACAAATAACCTACATGTAACAAAGCTACATGTGACGTATGTTTACAAGCACCATACACATTCATGCACATGTAGGTATATCATAGTAATGTATTTTATAATACTTACATCTACAATATCTACATCTACAATGCCCCTGTATCTATGTATGCAATACGCAAACAAGTACAGTGCTGTTGGATGTGAAATATAATTACAAGCACAGTACACTTGCAGATAATAGAACATATTTACGTCTACAAATAAACTACATGTACACTTTAGGTACCTGTGGGCATGTATACATGAACATCAAACCCATGCGTACAAAATATCAAATGAACAATAATTTTACATATGCAGTACACCTTCATTTGCAATAAAACCACTTACACAATATACATACAAGTACAGTAAACCTGCATGTACGATATACCCACATGTACCGTGTATCTGCATGCGCCACATACCAACTTATACAATATACTGATATGCACAATATACCTACATGTAATATATAGCTACATGTACACTCTACTTAGATGTACCAAATACTTACATGTAGAATATACCTTTGGGTATAGTGTATATATGTAAGCAATATACCTGCATATATCGTATATGTAAATGTATGGTATACATACCTGTACACTGTATAAGAATGCACAGCATACCTACATATACATGATACATACCTGTGCAATTTATTTACATCTAGATTATATTTATATAAGCAGTAAAAGAATATATCGAATCACTTACGTTTACAATACACCTACATATACAGTGTACCTACATATATATATTGTACGTACATATGCACTATACCTACATATACATCATACCTACATATACAGTATACCTACATACACAGTGTACATGCATATACAGTATACAAACATGTACAGTATACCTCCATATTCATTATAACCACATGTACAGTATACCTACATATGTATATTGTACATACATATGCACTATGCCTACATATACATCATACCTACATATACATCATATCTGCATATTCAGTATACCCACCTGTACAGTATACCTGCATATACAGTATACCTACATGTACAGCGCAGCTACATGTACAGTGTGCCTACATATACAGCGTACCTACACGTACAGTAGACCTAAACATGCAGTATACCTACATGCACAGTGTACATACAAATACAGTATACTTATGCATGCAGTATACCTATATATACAGTATACTTACATGTACAGTATACCTACGTACACAGTGTACATACATATACAGTATACCTACATATACAGTATACCTACATATACAGCGCAGCTACATATACACGTACAGTAGACCTAAACATGCAGTATACCTACATGCACAGTGTACATACACATACAGTGTACCTACGTATACAATATACTTACATGTACAGTATATGTACATGCACGGTGCACATACATATACGGCGTACCTACATATACAGTATACGTACATGTACAGTATACCTACATATACAGTGTACCTACATGTACATCATATCTACATATACAGTGTACCTACGTATACAGTATACTTACATGTACAGTATACGTACATGCACAGTGTACATACATATACAGTATACCTACATATACATTATACCTACATGTACAGTGTACCTACATATACAGTGTACCTATACATACAGTATAACTACATGCACAGTGTACCTACATATACAGTATACCTACACATACAGTCTACTTACACATAAGTATACCTACATATACAGTATACGTACATGTACAGTTTAACTACATACACAGTGTACATACATATACGGTATACCTACGCAGACAGTATACCTACATATACAGTGTACCTACATATACAGTGTACCTACATGTACATCATACCTACATACGCAGTGTACATACATATACGGTATACCTACATACACAGTATACCTACGTATGCAGTATACTTACATGTACGGTGTACCTACATACGCAGTGTACATACATTTACAGTATACCTATGTATACAGTATACCTACATGTACAGTATACCTACATACGCATTGTACATACATATAAAGTATACCTACATGTACAGCCTACCTACATATACGGTATACCTACATATACAGTGTACCTACATATACGGTATACCTACATATACAGTATACCTACGTATACATTATACATACAGTGCATCTATGTGTATTCTTACTGGTATATTACAAATATGTTGACAAAATCTCGCAATGTGGTGTATGTCTGTATGAAAGGTATACATATAAAAAATTCATACCTGCATATGTAGTGTACCTATGTGTGCAGTATAAATGCATGTAAAATAAGCCTAAATCACACTGGATCAACATATTCAATGTGTCTACAGTTTACATACCTGTACAATGTATCTAGATGTACAGCTTACTTACATTTACTTTATAAGTAGATGTACATGTCTTTAGATATATATGGACTACTGTAGTGGAAGGGTCAATATGGCTCGTGGGATTTTGTGGGACTCCACTAGCAAACACCCACCAGCGTCTAGGAAAGAACTGAGTTTCTGGAGAGTTGTCTTCTTTTATTTTTACACAAATCCACAAAAGAGCTATTTTTCTTCTTCAAAGTTGCTTTATAATGAGTAATATAAGAAGCAAGTTTATACCTAGCAACATTTGAGATGCTTAGCAGTGGTCTGTGAGACAATTATACTGCATCATAACGTTTGCAAAGTGGTTAACTTCCAATTTTTAAAGTTTAACCGTTGTTTTTTTTGTATGAATATTTGCTCCGAGAGAACTTTTTTCAGCAAGAAGCACTGTAGCTACATAATCACCAGGGATAACCTATTAAAATACGATAGAATCAGTTACATTTCTTCTGGGTTCATTCCCGCTATTGTTAAAAGAAGAGGACAACTCTCAGTATTTTAAGGTTTTTCCTAGAAGCTGGTGGGGGTTTGATAGTGGAGCTCCACAAAGTCCCGCAAACCGACTAGGCCCGACACTAAGTATACTTAAACATATGGCATATGCATACATACAGTATATATACTTGTAAGCTAAACACATATATAAATTACAACTACATGTACAATGTATTTAATTGTAGAAGATACCTGTATTTACAAAGTGTCTACATATTAAAAACATATTCCAAATGATACAAAATTTATTAGCAAAAGTTATTCATTGAAATGCTTACTTTTTTATAACAACCTACAGGGTAATAGCGTCATAGGCTTGATCACTTGTGAAAGGCACTAGAGTGGCTGAGAGTATTCAATGTTTTTCATCACTGCCATCTGCAATTATACAAAACAGTAATTATTTGATAACCTGTAAGGTATGGTTACTTAACCCAATTAATTTTGTACTCCCTATATATCTTATTAATTGAAGTGAACAAAAAATGGTAATTGGCAAGAATAACTTAAACAGACTTGGTACACTAAATAGTTGACCAAGCTAAGTTTGCGCCTACACACATCAGCTTTGTTTCTTTAAATATGTACAATATGTACCATACACAGAACTGTACAGGAGACCTATATTTTCAATAAACTTACTGTACAATGTATTTACATAAATAGTATTCCTATACTCATAGTATACACATTTGTGCAATAATTCTATATGTGAAGAATATTACTTTCAAAATACTCCAACACATACAGTGCACCTACATATGCAGCAGAGCTAAATGTAAAATTTGCATATATGTAAAATATACACACTTGTATAATATAGCTACATCAAAAACATACCTTTGTGCTAAGTATACTAATCTATCTACATGCTGAATATATTTATATGAAAAGTATACCTACACGCACAATATACCTATATGTACAACGTAACCACACATGCAGTGTACCTGCACGTACAATATACCTACATGAACAAAAAACTATACGTGTTGATTATACATATATGTGCGATACATTTACCTTTACAATTCACGTACATGTAGATATATCGTAGAAGTAAATATACTGAAGAATGTATCTACGTGTGAAATATTCCTCAAAGTCCAATCTGACTACCTGAAAAATATATTTACGTTTTCATTTTAACTACAAACACAACATATATGCATATACAAGATACATGTATGGACAATATACGCACATGAACAACATACACATATCTACAATACACATATGTGCACAATATACATTCATGCACAGTATACATATATGTACAATATGCATGATACTGTAAGTTACGTATGTGTATGATATACGTGTGTGTACAATATGTGTGTGTACAATATACATGCAAGTGCAGCATATATAAGAGTACAATACACATATATGTACAATTTACTTAGATGTACGGTATACTTACATGTAAAATATGCATAAAAGTACAAATATATACGCATTACAGTATGTTTACATGAACAGTATTCATACATGTACAAAATATTGTGATAAATTATATTTACATGTAGAGTGTACATAAATGTAGAGTGTACATAGTTGTACAATCTGACTACATGTAGTGTATGTATACGTGTACAGTGTACATATATGTATTGTATATCCACATGTACATTATACCACCATGCCGAGTACCTTCATGGACACCATATTTGCATGTACGGTGATTACGTTCGCGGACAGTAAGAATTGATTGAAATGGGATTAAAACTCCTCCGCGTTTTTCTGTGTGTGCACATGTTTATTAAATATTAATTTACAAAGTACCTACATGTGTACACCACATTCAAAGTGAGCGAAAGTTTATCACCAAAAGTTGCCTATTAGAATTTATATTTTTTGATACTAACCTTCGGGGTAATAGTACTACAAGTCAGAGTTTCTGACAGTAGTCAATCTTGGTCACCACTGCCATCTTCAATTAAACAATACATTAATTAGTTGTTGATCTGTAAGATATGATTACATAATACTTTTCATCTTGTACTTTTTAAGGAGTTTACGCATTTCAAGAGAACAAAAAATTGTTAATAGCAATAATAACTTGAACAGATTTCACACACTAGACAGTTCACAAAGCGTACTATGCATCTACACACAAATCAGAAATTTACATTATGTACCATACACATACCTGTAAAGGACACCTACTTGTTCAATAAACATACTGTACAACTTGTCTTCATAAATAGTATTCCTGTACTTGTAGTATACATATTTGTACAATAATTCTATAGGTGAAGAATATTAAATTCAAAATATTCAACACATACAGTGCACCAACATATGAATAAGAACTAAATGTAAAATGTGCTTATATGTAAAGTATACGCACTTGTATAATATAGCTACATTCAAAACATACCTGAGTGCAAAATATACATACTTGGGTAATTTAGCTGCATGTCGAGTATATCTATACAGAAAGTATACCTATATGCACAATATACTTATATATACAACACAACCACACATGCAGTGTGCCTGCACGTACACTATACTTCTATGAAAAAAAATTTACATGTGGGTTATACTTATGTGCAATACATCTACCTTTACAGTACACCTACATGTAGATATATATGGTACAAATAGATACATTGTACAGGTAAATATACTGAAGAATGCATGTACATGTAAAATATTGACAGAAGTACAATCTAATTACCCAAAAAAACATTCTAACTTTCACGCTTGGCGCGCATGCACAATACAAATACAAGCGCAATAAACATTTAAGTACAATATACACACACGTGCAATATACATTCGCATATGAATAGAATAAAAATACATGTTCACCTCACATAATGTATGTGTAAAGTATACACATCTGTAAAATATACATGGTTGTACAATATACTATACATATGTGAACAGCTTACGAATGTTACAGTATACATACGCAAACAATATAAATATATGAAAAATATGCACACATGTACATACATATACAATATACGATGCGTGATATGCCTACATTTACAGTATACCGACTTGCAGATATGTTATAAATACCTGTACAATCTATCTGCATGTAGAGTAGTTACACATCAACTTGGTATAACTAGCTTGTTCACTTGTAGAATCACTGAAAGTATTGAATCTTGTTTATCACTGCCGTCTGTAATTAAACAATACGCTACTTAGTTGCTGGGCTGCAAGATATGATTACATAAGGCTTTTCATCTCCTACTTGCTAATAACTTTACACATTTCAAAAGAACAAAAGATTGTTGTTAACAAGAAAAGATTTAACAGATTTCACACACTAAACAGTTGACAAAGACCACTATGCATCTATGCATTAGTCAATCTGTTTCATCATTTAGTAGCGGGGCTCAGTGCCAATCTTACAGAGGCATTTAAATGTAACCTTAGGGTTCATCTGTTTGTCAAACGTAAAAAATTAGCACCTCCAGCTATGATATGTATTGTTGCCTTATCTTGAGAACAAGTTGAGAGATTGCAAAAAAAACCAAAAAGATTGGACCAGATATCAAAGGAATAAAAACAGTGCTAACAGACAATGAATAAAAACAAATAAGAATGCTTGAACGATCACTAGATTTTCTTGCGTATTGTTTTCAACTCTGTAATAGCAGTGAATGATAACAATTTACAAAAAAACAGAACCCCAGCTTCACTGTTTTAACAAAATACTTGCAACTTTGACAAGAGGAGTTAGTATAATGGTATGCTAGAAAATCTTTGTCATAATTTGCTAAGTCATTGTGACTACAGTAGCAATTTCCACTAGGCCACCACCTTAATTGCGTTTTTGTAGACAGGGGCGTTTTGCGCAACTGAAATAAGTTTGTTTTCTGATGTACCCTCACAGTCCATGCTGGAAAATCTATGAGCACTAATGTAAAAATTGGACAGTTTTTTTCCCATGAACTGTTATGAAACTCCAATTTTGTGCAGAAAGTTGGCATAAATTTGAGCCTTAAAACCTGATTTTGATTAGCACAGCTAAAACATGTTTATAATCTAATATAGAAATCAGTGCCGGCACATACTCACATGAAAAAAAAACCGATTTGAAATGAAAAATTTGCCAAAACTTGATCCAAAATCTTTTTAAATTTTTACAATGAACTAAGAGCGCAATAGTGTGACTTGCTTTGTTACTTGTAGCAATCATCAGCATCGCTGGCACCAGTCACTCTTCTTTGTTATCACCACCTATAATTATAACAATCAGTAATTAGTTGCTGTGATATAAGACATGATTACATGATACCTATCACCCTATGCATATATATGATGAGCATACAAGTTCTCACTGACCAAAATATTGGAAGTAGCACACTTCAGTTAAAACCAGTTAGCGTACTTTGCAGTAGAAAGCTAGTTATGCATTCACATACAAGTCGACTAATGTTTATTAAATGGTAGCAGGTCTTCCTGTATACCAAGTGAAGGCAATGCAGGAATATGCAACAGGAGGACTCCTCACTCAGCTACTTCGAAACGAGTTGGCAAAAAAATTAAATGCAAATTAAGAAAACCAAACAATTTTCTAGACAAATAAGATGAATAAATTTACCGAGTCCACACAAAACATTAGGATTGAGAAAGAATCACACACAATCTGGCAAGAAACTGTCAAAAACAAGAACAAAATTGTGGATTGTAAATTGAGATGCAGTGGTTTCTTGGAACAAACAAAAAGATCATTGTTTAAACCTACAACAAACTAGGTTTTATATGTGCTGAGAAAACTACTGGAGACAAAGACTTTAATTTTTGACCAAACACAAATCATTCACAAAAGCATGTTGAAAATGCCAATTGAGAAATTACAAATTTGGTTGCAATGTTCACTTAGCAAAGAAACCGACAAAAAGGCCGGAAAGCTAAAAACAAGTAAAAAAAAATGTAACAGAAAATTGTCTCCATTATTGCGGTAGGCTGATCATGACACGGCAGAAATTTTTGAAGAACACTGAGCAAAAAACCTTGAGCGAAACACCATGGAGAATAAAATAAGTTTAAGGGTTGTCAAAAGTTATTCATGGCAAAGTCTAAAGTATGTTGTAGTGGAAAATTTAGAGTGACCAAAATTCTGTCTCAAAAATATAAATGATACAATTTTGAAATCATTGAAGGACGAAAAAAGACAGTAGAAAAAATCACAGTTGTAAAAAGAGCAAAAGCTAGTAAGAGTTGATGTTTAAAGAATTTCACCATCAGGAACGATGCTGATTCTTTCTGTGTAACTGAATTTATACCAAACATGTAGAACTACAGATAATTAACTTTTACGAGCAACCAAATTATTTACCTTAGGAAGTTTGAGCTGGATAGATAAGTGGTGTCTCTCCTAAGCAGCATTGACCAAATGAGCTGTGCTGTAGATAAATGTACTTGCCTAATAAGTGAAAGGTGCCTGTAAGCATTGTATGACCAGTATAGCCCAATTAACAAAGAGAGTTCGCCCAAGTGCGAAAAAATAAGAGAGCATAACTCCTCGAACAAAAACAATAAACAGGAGAAGACAATGACGGCATGAATTGCTTAACTCACCTGAGAAGAGGATAGTATTATGGGAATACAGGTGAACTGGGATTGACTCGTGAGAAATCGCATCGGGTTAAAAAATTCCAGACTGTGAATACAATGATGAAACAGATTGAACTTGAAAAGACTTGTGAAGAGAAATTAGTTACTCAAGCTTCACCATCCAGCAAGGTAAACATTAATAAATAATTATTTTACTCTCTTTAATTTACAACAGCTAGATTTTAGCTATTTATATTTGAACAAAAAAATAAGTAACTTGTTGTTATTCATTTTTTAGATGATTATCAAAATGAATAACACAGAAATCTCCTTCTGAAGTAACAATAGATTTTTGTATTTTGTAGTCATGACGTCTCCTTCGATCTCACATTTGGATCAAAACCCAGTGGTGGTAAAGATTTTAAAGATTCTAGACAAGATCATATTGAAGTAATTGCTGATGACTAAAGGAACAACATCTATAACAGCAGCAACTAGCAGTCTTGGAAATCATAAGGTAAACCTTAATGAATAATTATTTTACTCTCTTTCATTTACAACAAACGAATCATTTTTATTCAATGTAGACACAAATATAACCATAAATATATACATAGCTGTACATATATACGAGCATGTATAGAAACTAAAAAAAAAATTATTTACACTTAAGATGCCATAACAGAACAAAATTATGTAAAACAAAAGTCAAAAATTAAATGCCATAAAATATTAAACCACTGCTCTAATCAATGCCATAACACATTGCATAAAAACAGGCATAAACACCACAAAAAAACACTGGTTCACACCTATGAATACATCTCATGATTAAAACCACAACTCACATCCACAACTCACACCCACAACTCACACTCCCAATTAAATCCCCGGGACCCAGGTGGCTTGAACTGCTCATATAACACTACTGTTAACTAATGGGAGATTTTTTTGATCAAGCGAAAACAGTGCTGACATTCTCTACGCATCAATGCACAGGGTCAATATGTTAGTATTGTACAGGAATTTAGGGTGAAGTGGTAGCTGTCACCTGTACAGAGGCCCACAGTAGTAAGTGAGTTACAACAGTGCAGTGTACGCCTTCCAACTCGCCCGCAGCCTAAACCAGAGGAATAGAATTTGCAGCGTTGTACGCCCGTAAGCAATACACAGTGAGGAGTTGTCACAACTCCCTCACTTTCCACTGATTTTCTATTCGGCGGAATAGGTGTGTTAGGTCGAACTAGCCGTTCGAATAATCGTTCCAGTATCACTTGCCCGTAGGTCAAGTGCAGTGTGAGTCGAATCGACTGACCACTTTCTACTGACTATTATTCTAGTTACTAGCCGACTGGTTTCAGTGCAATCTCTCTGTCCAAGTTTATTGTGCAAGTGTTTGAACTTTGTAAGTTCCTCTGCCAGCGCAATCAGTGCAAGAGCTTACTTGTGTCTTTTCTACTAAGCTACCTGTGCTTTAGCATAAGTGCGCTTATGCATGTGAATCAACAAGCAAGTGAGAGTGTAGGCTAACTCTGCTTTTATTACAACATGACATGGGTATTTATACTAGAAAAGATTATATAATAAGATTGACGGACATGAATACAAAAGCAGGCTCCGCCTGTACAGTAGATTGGCTGAGCATACACCAATAGAACATGATAGCATAGATCTGGGTGGTGCTTGGTAGCACGGCTGGCTGCCCAAGCACATGTATACAAATAAAGAATATGTGCAAACAATAAAATGTAAGGAAATAAGTGCAAGTAGGTAAATAGGTAAATGTGTGAATGTAAATGGTGTACAGTTCGGCAGGTTCTAGAATATTGAATAAGTATACGGTTCGGCAGTGATACAATGTAATATGGTCGACCTGTGCTGCCGTAACATTTCCTCTACACACGCCGCCCCATTGGCGCTCGTAGGGCCAATTACAATGAGGAAATGTCCTGGGGTCGACTTAGGATAAGTTCCTCTCTTTCTGTATGGCGATTTTTAATTCCTCCACTCGTTGGAGTTGCTTAAAAGCCTCTCTTGTCGCTACATATAGCTCGGTCTCATACTTCTTGATCTGCCGATAGCGGTCCTCTCTACGTTCGTCGTCTACTTGCCTTTCCCAGCTACTCCTTTCCTGTCGATAGGGCCAGCTCTGTTCCTTTCCTCTACTCGACTCTCTTTCTCTCCCTCTCCCTCTCCCCCTCCCCCTCCCCCTCCCCCTCCCCCTCCCCCTCCCCCTCCCCCTCCCCCTCCCCCTCCCCCTCCCCCTCCCCCCCTCCCCCCTCCCCCTCCCCCTCCCCCTCCCCCTCCCCCTCCCCCTCCCCCTCCCCCTCCCCCTCCCCCTCCCCCTCCCCCTCCCCCTCCCCCCTCTCCCCTCTCCCCTCTCCCTCTCCCTCTCTCTCCCTCTCTCCCTCTCTCCCTCTCTCCTTCTCTCTCTCCTCTCTCTCTCTCTCTCTCTCTCTCTCTCTCTCTCTCTCTCTCTCTCTCTCTCTCTCTCTCTCTCTCTTCTCTCTCTCTCCATTGGTGTGAGTTCAAGCTTCATCGCTTTCTGCGACGTGGTGGGCAGTTTCTCTCCCAGTCGTTTCCGTATTGGTTTTACATAGGCTGGGCTGTCCGAACGCTCCTTAATGGGGGCAGGTATGCCGAATGGCGGTGGATTTTGCCAATTTATCGCCCTGCAGAATTCCCCATACGAGGTGCTGTCTACCTCGTACAACGGTCGGTTGGGTCCTCCATGCTCTGTGGTTCCGTTTTGCTGCCTGAGATGCTTGAGTAGCGTGTCTCGCGAGGCACTTTTGTATTGGCACTTGCAGAAAAAAAACACAAAGTGTTGCCTTACGTGGTATTGCATTCGCCTCTTGCTGAGTTGTATGTTGCAGATTCCACATTTCCAGGTGCTGCTGTCGGTGGTGGGTTGTCCTGTTGATTTAATTTGTTCAAGTGTGTCGGTGGAGAGCCATATTTCCTTCGGCTGGTAATTATGTGTGGGAGCTGGTGGAGTCGGTGGCTGTGGCGTTCTGACTCTGCATTGAGCAGCTCCTTCTTTTGTGGTTACCCTTCCGACACGAATAGGAGAGGAATCCATCTCTTTGTGGGCGATTATCCTCGACCTCTTTTTACTTCTTACTGGTTCTGTTATCGCGGCTATCACTGTCGGATCCTCTTCTGTTGATACTATTCCGCTATATCTTTCAGCCATTTTAGTTGTTGTTGTTGTTGTTGTTGTTCCGTTGTCGTTGCACTCTCCTAGTAGTTTGTTGCCTGTGCAAATAGATGTTGCAGCGGCCTGCTTTGTATTGCCGCTGTTTTTTCTATTCTTTTGTTTGTGACAACACGTGGTCTCACGTGTTGTTTCTAGGCCCCTCCTTTTGTCGATCGCTGGCGAGTGCATTGTTTCGAGGGCCGTTTCCGTGAGAGTTATTTCTCCTTCATTTTGGTTTTCCCGTTGTGGCTTCCGCGGGGGAGTTGTCTCCTCTCTCCTTCCTCTTTTCGCAGCGGCTCCACTAGTGGGAGTTATCCACTCCGCATCGTTTTTGGTAGTTGTCTGTTCTATGCTCATTCCTGATGGCACCCCTTTCCAGTTACCCCCACCGAACTTATTTGTTATTGGTTTTTGTTCATTTAAACCTAATTTCAGCCGGGTTTCTGCTGCGTTGGCCCAGGGGATATACACCATATTTTCTACTCTTCCTCGTGGCTCAGGTGGTGTGCCGTTTACCTGCCTCTCGTGCACTGTGGCTTCTTCTTCTCCCTTAGTCTGGTAGCATTGATAGTCAGTGAAATGAACTGGTGGCTTCCTGACCCTCATTGGCCTTCCTTCTGCCCTGTTTCTTCCGATTTCGGTGCCGAGCGGGGGCCATTCTGTATTCTCTGCAGCGGGTATTTCGACTGCAGGGGGTTCTACCGGTACTGGTGGCTGTATGGTCTCTGGCTCTGGTGGTGTGCAGGTCGGCTCTGCAGGCGGTGTTGTTGGTGGCATTTCTTCCGCTGGTGCCTCAGGCGCCGGGGGTTCTCGTGGCTCCCTTTCTCTTGGTACCCGCGGGAGGCGGGTCTGGATACTCTGCTTGGGGGCGGGGCACCCTTCTTTGGTATGCCCCCCTCATGTTTGGTTGGACGGCCTGCTCACGGCTGGGGGGCGCTCTCCCCACCGTCTCTCTGCACGTTCGGTATGCCTTTAACCTCCGCCTGTTCTGAGTGAAACCTTGCCCATTTCTCTCGAGCCAATAAGTATGGTTCGGGTAGGTCTCGGTTACCGTATATGGCCCTACGTAGCTCGGTTGTAGCTTGGGATTACTCCCCTTGGTCTGCCGCTTATTTTCCATCACAACTAGTCTTTACTAAAGCGGGGTGGCTCTCCTGTCTCCTCCTGACGGAGCTTGGCTTGGTGGCTTCGCACATAGTCGTGGGCTATGGCGAGGTCTTCTTGTACTCGTAGTGTGTGCTCTGTAATGATATAGGGGTCCAAGGAAGGGGGTGAACCGGTCAATTGGTCGGGTAGCCGTACCTCTCGTCCTAACATCATCAGGTTGGGGGTCTCGCCAGTGGTGGAGTTAGGGGTGGCTCTACAAGCCCGCATGATTTGTGGCAGTAGGCCGTCCCACTCGTCCTGGCCCTTGCGCAGTATCAGCGTTCGCAACGCATCTCCCAACGTCCGGTTCTGCCTCTCGACCATGCCATTTCCTTGGGGGTGGTACGGTGTGGTACGCGTCTTGCGTATGCCCCACAGAGTGCAGAGTTCTTCTAGTAGGGTAGACTCAAACTGAGCCCCTTGATCCGAGTAGAGTTGTTCGGGGAGGCCCCAGTAACTGAACACTCTTTTATCTAGTGCTACTGCCACGGTGGGTGCAGTAGCGTCTGGTAATGCTATTGCATCCTGCCAACGGGTAAAGTGGTCTGTGAGCACCAAGATCCACCTATTCTTCCGTTTGGTGAGGGGCAGGGGTCCTACTAGGTCCACAGCCAGTTTTTGGAATGGTCGCCCGGCGAAGAGCCGTTGGCCGTCGGGCCCGGTGGGTCGATTACTGCGTTTCGCCACCTGGCACACTTCACAGCTCTTGACGAGTCTGCGTGTTAGTCCCGACAGACCTGGCCAGTACCAATCTAGCTGTAGCCGGTGGCGTGTCCTGTTAATTCCTGCGTGTGCTAGCAGGTGCGTGTCCCACACGACCTTGTGGCGCCAAGCTGGCGGGCATACCGCGCAGGTTCGGGTCCGTCCCTGGTGCTCCGAGGTGATGACCAGCGTCCCATCTGGTCAGATGCTCATGGCCTCGATCCTGTCATGTAGGATGTGGCGCTCTGTGTCTCCTTCTTCCAACTCTCGGTTCGGGAGTTGCCTTCCTGCTTTCACTGCGGCATACACCTTAGCTACGGGGTGTTGCCCTTCCTGCTGTGCCTGCGCCAGCTCTTGTGCATTCCTCGTGGGGTTGGTGACTGTCACATTCACCTGTCCCTTTTGCTCGGTAGGCCCCCCTTGGGGGTACTCGGCACGGGTGGGTCCCCCGTCCATCAGTTCCCTTTGCTCTGCTGGTCCCCTCGGGGAGAGCTTGGCATGGGTGAGTCCCCCATTTATCCATTCACTTCGCTCTGCTGGTCCCCTCGGGGAGAGCTCGGCATGGGTGGGTCCCCCATTTATCCATTCCCTTCGCTCTGCTGGTCCCCTCGGGGAGAGCTCGGCATGGGTGGGTTCCCCATCAGTCCGTTCCCTTCGCTCTGCTAACCCCCCCTGGCTAAGCTCGGCATGGGTGGGTCCCCCATCTCTCTGTTCGATTGACCGGCACTGTTTACAGTCAAAACAGGGGTCCTGTCGACTGAGGCCGTCTGCGTTCCCATGCTGGGCTCCTGGGCGGTGTTCGAGTTTGAACCTAAACTCGGCTAGTGTCTCAAGCCAACGGGCGATCTGGTTGGATGGCTCTTTTCTCCGACACAACCACCGGAGGGAGGCATGGCCTGACCGCAGTTTGAACTCCTTACCATACAGGTATGGTAGGAAGTGCTTGGCCGCCTTGATCACTGCTAACAGTTCTCTCCTTGTCACGCAGTAATTCCTTTCTGCGGGTGACAGAGTCTTGCTGTAGTATGCGATCACTCTCTCGCGCCCTTCTTGCACCTGGGACAGCACTCCGCCTACTCCGACGGCACTGGCGTCTGTGTCCAGAATGTATGGCAGTGTAGGGTCGGGATATCCTAAGATGAGTGCTTGGCTGAGCCCCAGCTTCAACCGTTCGAACAACTGCTGTTCGTCTGCACCCCACTTCCATGGGGCGTCTTTCCCAGTGAGGACCGTGAGTGGCTTAGCTGTAGTGGCGTAGTCGGGTAGGTACTGCCTGTAATAGCCAGCCGTCCCCAGAAATGCCTGTAGTGCCTTCACGTCCTGAGGTGCTTGCCACTTCCTCACTGCCTCGACCTTGTCAGGATCGGTGGCTACGCCTTTGGCGCTTACTATGTGGCCCAGGTACCGCACTCGCGGGCTCAGTAGTTCGCACTTCGATGGTTTAACCTTCAAGTGTGCGCCCTGGAGGCGTTGCAGTACTTCCTCTAGTCTTTGTAGGTGAGACGTAAAATCGGGGGCGATGACGATTACATCGTCGAGGTAGAGGAGCAGCGTCTTCCAGTGAATACCTTTGAGCACGCGTTCCATGAGCCGCTGAAACGTGGCAGGGGCTGAGGTGAGGCCGAATGGCAGCACCTTCCATCGCCACAGACCACTGCGCGTGATGAATGCTGACTTGTTCTGTGCGTCCTCATCTACGGGTACTTGCCAGTATCCGCTGGTCAAATCCAAGGTATTGAAGTACTTACTGCCTGCTAGCGCGTCTAGCGAATTGTCAATCCGAGGGATTGGGTAGGCATCCTGCTGCGTGACGTCGTTCAGCTTACGATAGTCGACCCAGAATCGCCAGGAGTCATCTTTCTTCTGTACTAATACAACTGGAGAGCTCCAGGCTCCTTCAGCGGGTTCGATGAGGTCCTTGGCTAACAACTCCTTGACTTGCCTCTCTGCCTCTGCCTCCTTTTCTGCCCCTAGCCGATGTGGAGGTAATCGTATGGGTCGGGTACCGGGTACCACTGGGATGGAGTGTTCTGCTAGTGGGGTGCGACCGATATCTCCATCGTGTCGACTGAATACGTCTTGGTACTGAACGAGGAGGTCTCTGAGTTGGTACTCTTCACGGGTGTTCTGGCAGCCCTCTCTGGCTTGGGCAAATAACTGTCCCAGGTGGGGGGGCAGTTTCCTATCTCGTGGTTGGGGTTCCTGCTGGGGACCTTGTAGGGCCCGTATCTCGCTGGGGTCAATCCCTGTAAAGGTTCCGATTACCTCTCCGGCGGGAACCCTGATGCTATCTTGAGAGGGATTCAAACAGCGAACCAACACCCGTCCACGTTTGTCCGGGGCGTTGATACTGGTGGCCAACAGTAAACCTCCTTCCCTACTCTCTATTACTCCTTGGGCACAGGGGGTCCAACTAGTTAGGTGGCAGGGCACTGTTGCTTCTGACTGGGGTGGTATGTGGGTATCTCTCTGTACCTGTACCTTAGATACCAAGTCTCTACCATGTCTGTCCGTACATGTCAACTCCTTCCCTTGCACACAGAGGGTGGGTCGATCAAACCCCATCTGACAATTTTGCTTTGCTAGGAACGGCATGCCGAGGATCACATCCTCGTTGATCTGGCTCACAACAAACGTCTCTTTGTACTTGACGTGTCGTATCCGTCCAGTTAGAGTGATCAATCCATAGAAGGGCAGCCTGGTACCATCTGCCATCAGTCCATGAGAATCGTACTCTTGGAGGTTGAGTTGTTGCTGGGGGGTGAGCAGGTCGAACACTCTTTTGGATAGCAGGTTCGTGTTGCAACCTGTATCTATCAAGTAGGTGACCGTCCGTCTTTCCACCCGACCTGGCAAGTAGTAGCTAGATTTGTACGGTCTCTCTACTTGATTGAGGTGGATGGTGAGGGGCTTTCGAGTGGTCTCCATGGGGGGTCCGACTTCTCTTCTTGCTTTCTTTTTTTTGGGGGGGTTGTTCTTGGCGGCTTGTCATAGTCGCCTCCTCTTCTTCCTCTTCATCTTCCGACCTCTCGTCGGTTAGGGGGCTGAATCTGTTGCTCAGCGGGAGTGGCATTGGCTCTCTGGGGAGGGGTCTGGCTCGTTCATCTCGAGGTTGACGAATGGTGGGGGCCCTGTTGCAGCCAGTAGGAGTCCTTACTGCTGCGGGTCGGATTCGTTTCCCTGTCGTGAGTGCCATGGTGCAGTTTTACACTGACTCCTGACGTGTCCTGTGCGCTGACAGCCCCAGCAGCGCCTTGGGGGGGGGGGGGTTTGTCTGTGCCTTCTTTTAGGCTGGCCACCTCCTTGCTCAGATGCTCGATGGTCTTGAGGGGCTTTGTTAGGGGGTCCTCTACCTCTTGGCATTTGAGTGTGGGTTCTGGGGGGGATGGCGTATCTTTCTGCTCTCCTTCTTGTACGGTGCGCACATTTGATTGTAGTGGAGCTTGGTGCTACACCTGCAGGAACTCATTCTCTGCCTGGACGGCTTCTTCTAGGTTTGCTGGTCGGATAGCCAACAGATGTCGCTGGAGGTACACGTGTCCCAGCGTGTTTTGGAATGTCTGTAGGGTGAGTTCGACTCTATTTCGGAGTGGTAGGTCCCCGTAGGCTGCTTCTACCAACCGCTCGACCTGGAGTGCATGCTCCCTCAAGGTCTCTCTATGGGCTTTCCTATAAGTCGTTAGCTTAGTCTGAGCTTCCGTGCGGGTCAGGCCGAAGCTTGCCCTTAACGCTTGGATAATGGCTGTGGTGTCGACCCCTCTCCCACATTGCTCAGCCTTTCCAGTTAGGGCCTGTCGCAGATGTATGGTCAACTCCTCTGGTAGCCACCGGTTAGCTCTGGCCACTTCCTCAAATCTTTGGATAAAGTATCCAACGTCTCCTTCACCCGTGAATTGGGGGACTCTGAATCGGTCCCTTCCGTTGTTTGTCGACATTCTGTCAAGGATGTCTGCCAGGGTGCCCATTATCTGTAATGGGGAGCCATCCCTGTCCGAGCTGAGTGCTCGTCGCCTGATCGCTATTTCCGCGCTTGCTGCCTCCTGTTCGTACTCACTGTTCCTGTGTGTTGTTTGTGTGGGTTCTTCTCAATCCCACTGCTGCCACCAATGTACAGGAATTTAGGGTGAAGTGGTAGCTGTCACCTGTACAGCGGCCCACAGTAGTAAGTGAGTTACAACAGTGCAGTGTACGCCTTCCAACTCGCCCGCAGCCTAAACCAGAGGAATAGAATTTGCAGCGTTGTACGCCCGTAAGCAATACACAGTGAGGAGTTGTCACAACTCCCTCACTTTCCACTGATTTTCTATTCGGCGGAATAGGTGTGTTAGGTCGAACTAGCCGTTCGAATAATTGTTCCAGTATCACTTGCCCGTAGGTCAAGTGCAGTGTGAGTCGAATCGACTGACCACTTTCTACTGACTATTATTCTAATTACTAGCCGACTGGTTTCAGTGCAATCTCTCTGTCCAAGTTTATTGTGCAAGTGTTTGAACTTTGTAAGTTCCTCTGCCAGCGCAATCAGTGCAAGAGCTTAATTGTGTCTTTTCTACTAAACTACCTGTGCTTTAGCATAAGTGCGCTTATGCATGTGAATCAACAAGCAAGTGAGAGTGTAGGCTAACTCTGCTTTTATTACAACATGACATGGGTATTTATACTAGAAAAGATTATATAATAAGATTGACGGACATGAATACAAAAGCAGGCTCCGCCTGTACAGTAGATTGGCTGAGCATACACCAATAGAACATGATAGCATAGAACTGGGTGGTGCTTGGTAGCACGGCTGGCTGCCCAAGCACATGTATACAAATAAAGAATATGTGCAAACAATAAAATGTAAGGAAATAAGTGCAAGTAGGTAAATAGGTAAATGTGTGAATGTAAATGGTGTACAGTTCGGCAGGTTCTAGAATATTGAATAAGTATACAGTTCGGCAGTGATACAATGTAATATGGTCGACCTGTGCTGCCGTAACATTTCCTCTACAGTATCACAGTTTGTGTATGGCAGCAATCACCTATGACAAGTAAGCATTGTGATAACCAACTGCTATCACTGACACGCAGCTTAGTGGGATGTACGTACATCACAAAGATATGTTGAATGAGCGGCCCTGCTTGATTAAATGTCAAACTGATGAATGTGTTAATTCACATGTGTCTTGTTTTCTTTGCAATTGTAGTTGAGCTACCCAGAAACGCATATTCTGAGAATGCACTGCACAGAATGAGTTCTGATACTTATGTATCCAAACTTTATCCTGTAGCATAGACACCAGTTTGTAGATTTTATTGACTTTAGCGTAATATACTATTTTTACATAGTTATCATTTGGTGATTTATCAAATATTACAAAACGAAGCTGCCTTCTCTTCAAAGCTAAGCAGCAGCTGAACAACTGCCGCTACAGCTGAAGTTTTGAATGCAATCCATTCGTAGGCAAAGTAGAAGCCTCTCACATGTTTTATAAAGAATTGTCAATGTTAATTATCTTTTTACTATACCTCCAACACATTTCTAATTCTGACGAGGCAGCTACATATATGCTCTACACCGGTATTTGAGAAATGTACAACTCAATGCTACATGGTCTTTAGTAGCCTTTGTTGTGTTGATTGTTTGTTATACGGGGCAGTTTATATTCATCACACGTTAATGTGCACAATCCAGCATTTTAGCAATTGGTCATACATTTAACATTGACATTTTATTGTATGCAGAAATACGTGCTTCACAACGAAAGCCAAGGTAGTTTTTATACATTCATTTTTACGTTTGCTGCAAGGGACTACACAAGATTGCTGTTTGAGTACAAGAAAAAAACATAAGTTGGGAAACGTGTTATGATCACAAGCATAACGGTTCATTTGTTTGTATTACAATAATAATAGACATCAACATCAACATGATTTGCGATATATTCATAAAAGACAAATTTTAATGTTACTATGTGGCAGAGATGTGACTCTTTTGGTTGCGTGGAAAAGAAGCCTGAAAACCCCAGTCAAAAATATATTTTTGCTCTGCTTATTGTACAAACCGCAAAACTTTTACACATTGGTCTACATTATGGTCTTCTTTAATTATTCTAAAGCTGGGAAAAAAATGATAGAATTAGGCTGCATCGCCCATGTATAGCTCAAATGCCCTGATGTGCGTAGAGCATAGGGAGGTAGTGCTAGGGCAGGGTAAGGGATAAGACTCCGTAAAGCAGCAGCGGAAGGCAATCTACTTTGGCAGCAGTGGACATGGATATAGTAGGCTGACATTGTCTCCTTCAGCAGCTCATATGCTATAAGTTGTAGATAAAAAAAGCAGCAATAGTTCGGCGTGACTTGCTGCTGTACTATAGGCTACAACAGCATCGGTGAAGAACAACAGGCAGCATATTTTTCATTCGAGTGTCTTGTTGATTGCCATTTAATGGGCTTTTGTGGTTGATAGCAGTCAGTAAAACTTATCACTGCTTTGTAATCCCTCAGTCAGCCAGTTCACTGCAAGAACAACATGACTATAGTTACGCTTGGTTTCAACACATTTCGCTTATGTACAAACTCACTAAATCGGTGGTCAACAAAAATTACAAAACAAAGCGAGCATTGCATATGACCAGCTTCAAGCTGATTATTTGTTTCTATGTTTTATTCTGGTGGCTAAAGTACAAAAGCAGCTGTTCAGCACAGAACACAAACTGTTGTGAGAAATGCATGGGAGAAGACTATCTACTATAGTAGTGTAATGGATTTTGGTCTGGTTACACCGAAAGTCCACTTATCTCAAGTATTACACCTCTCTCCAGAGGGGACACTGTGCCGTACGACAGTGACAACTATGCTTAGTAGCTGCCGAACCATCTGGCATAGACAGAGCCCACGACTCAGACAGCCTACACGGAGTGTGGTTTGAATAATGGCTTTATTCCTCAATAACCGAAGCCCTGGGGTGGCTATCCACTAGGGTGATTGGCAAGACATGTGTGAATGAATGCAATGAATATATACATTTCCAGCCCGTTTATAGGTAAGCTGGTAGGAAGTTGTTAACATAATATTATATAAAGATAAAGGCACAGGAAGAAATTAGACCAATCGGAATACATATATAAATAGTAGGCAAATCATACAGTAAATAAGGATTAAAGGTAATTGGTGCCAAGTGGCGAAAGGCGGAGTCCTATCTCTTATTGTCCAATCACAGGTATCTGCAGGGCTCCAAGGCTACAGCTAGCTTGCGGTTACCGTACTCATCATTCCGTGGAAGGGTACATCCTGTTCTTGCTCTAGAGTAGGATCCTAGATAGTTTTGTAGGTCCTCTACTGTAGGCGCCATCATAGACCAGCCCTGGCGCACTGGTGTGGAGACTAGAGTGGTAAACAACCAGTTGTAATAGATTTCTGTCCTCTATCACAGACACAACGGTATCCTCTCCTTCTCTTCTCGCACTTTGGGGTCTATCTCCAATAGACTTTAACAACTTGCACGGGGTCCACGACCCAGGCACACTACGCAGAGATTTATCGAGTAAGTAATTTATTCCATAATCTATTTAGCAACAAAATAAAAGGGTATTCAGCACTATCCACACAACTACTCTCTCTCACAGTGCACAGCTGCTCCTTTTATAGGAGATAAGTGGGAAAACTCATCACTTTATTAGGAGTGGCCAATAACACAAGACAATATAAAATATTCACAAATAATAAGACATGATACAAAGTACAATAATAAAACAAGCCAATAAGAATACATGCACATGGTGAAATAGCACTGGGCTATGCTTCCCTCTCCCTTTAGTGTGGTGGAACCTTTCCACTCCTTATTTGGAAGCTCCACTTCATAGTCTCTGTTCCTGGTAGGTGCGAGGCTCCGGTCTCCATACAGTTAGGGCTTTCTGACTCCTAGGGGCACAGGCTCCCTGGATCAGTCATCTTTGATACTGGCCTGGGGTCCTAGCCCGGGTAGTTACTATAAATTTATATAGAGTGATACTGGGTTGATACAGGCCCGGGGTATCCGATATTCATTTTTAGGGGGGTTTAGGTAACTACCGAGGGGGAAGAGTTCTGACGGTACTGCAAACTCTGCTAATGAGGCTGCAAGGGGTGTAGGGGGGTTTTTAGGGTGGGGAAGGGTGGGGAGGGGCACCCGACATGACTCAATAACCATGCAAATCTCCCACACAGTTTACCACTGCCATTTATCAAAATCTACCACATACCTTTCTCCATTAAAGACACACCCGGTCTTTAATTACAACATATCAAGAGCAATATGTGTGGGGTACCTCTTGTGCCCCGGTTAAGTATATTTGAATATATATATGTTTTACAGGTGAGTAATTACGAGTTATATGTATGGATATGTCCAAGTCCGACGTCTCTTAAAAGAGCGCACCTCCCACACTGGTGGCTTACTGATGCAGCTGTCCTATTTCTGTGATTACAAGCCGTGCTTCCACTTTCACTGTCTCTATCTGCTCACTAGAAAGTGTCTGGCTTATTAGCAGACCCCTCAGTTCACCCAACTGTTGCTCCATTTTGGTGCCGTGAGACTCTATTGAGGTAGCCAGACAATTACTGTGGTGAAAGGTCTGCGAGGGCCTTGGTATAACTCGCCCCTCCTTTGGCTCTACCAGTGCTCCATCTGGCTCTGGTGACGGCACAGACACTGTACCGGGTGGGCTAACTGCCAGCTTAGGGATCTTGTACCCTGTCAAGGAGTGCGTCTGCTCACTCCTACTAGCCGACGCCTTTTTTTGCGTGTTACTTTGCACGGGAGATCCCAGCCTCTTCTTGACTGAGGTCCGGGTAGGTGTTGGCTCCCCTTAATGTGTGGCTGACACCTTCCAAATTTTGAGGGGTTCTCCCACCAAATAAACTGGCAGAACCTGGTGTAGGTGGGTCAATCAACAATATAAACAATCCCCATCTTCAAGTGGTGTGTGGTGAAACCATAAGCACTCAGCATTAACAAAGTAGAAGGAAAAGACACTGGTGCTTGTACATGGACATCGTAGTGCATAGACATACTAGTACATAGGCACATTGCTACATATAAATACTTGTACATAGACACAGTACTACATATAAATACTGGTACATGGACATAGTAGCACGTAGACATAGTAATGCGCAGACATAGTAGTACATAGAAATAGTAGTACACAGACATAGTAGTACATATACATAGAAGTGCATATACATAGTAGCACGTAGACATAGTAGCACATGGACATAGTAATGCAGTAATGCGTTGTACTGCATAGACGTAGTAGTACAGAGACACAGTTATAGACTACATGAACACAGTAAAGGGGTATATGTAGTAGTGCATAGACCTAGATTTACATAGACAGTAGTATGTAGACAATATGGTAAAAAGAAATAATGTGTGCGCTTATTAGTACACAGGCAACGGCACATAAACATAAAAGTAGATAGACATTGCGGTTTACATACATACACATCGTAAAAATAAATCAAAGTATTACGTACATGAACCTAGTTGTATATAGATAGAGCCATACATATACATAGACATAAAACAGTATATCCTTCCACTAATACACCCTATAGGGTTCTAATAACAATGATAGGAAGACCTCCTGTGAAATGGTCACTTGAACTGAACACCCGGGCGTTCTATTAAGGATTACTCTTAGCTGGACATTGGAAGTCCTGTCATCAATAACATTCCATACAGCATCAATGTCAGTCAAATGTGCTAAACCAATTAAAACGCTAGGGTAGTTCTGGCCACTCCCATGTTTCTAACCCAATCACACTACTAGAATTAATAGAATGCTAGGATAGCCAATCACATTCAACTTCATTCCAATAGTTTGTCTCTATTGATCTCTCTATAACCTTGTCCATAATCACTAGGTTCTACAGGCTTATCCACCGTACCAAGTTACAAAGTTTCTCTTCCTAAATTGTTTTTTCAAAACAGTTTCCTACTACTGTTATTACCATCACCATCGATATACCCTCTCTGTAGTTGCTTCATACAGTTGTTGTTTTGGATATTTCTGTGTTCTTTATTCATTAATATCATGCTAAGTAGATTCCATATTAATTACTATGCTCAATAAACCTGTCAGTCATCATCTACTACTATTCATTATTATTAACAATAATTGTGCAGGATTTCACTGTGTGAGTTGGTAGCTCGGCCTACCTGCACAACTTCCCGAACTGAGTTGGCAACTATGTCTATCGCTGAGCAATACAACCCGCCCACAGGTCGACTAGTATCCTTGGGAATGGTGTGTAACCATTCCTATTTTACTAGTCTAACTGCCGGTTGCGTTAGCTTGTTTCAGTGTGCAAGCAGAGGTCGAACTTTGAAGGCGAACTAGTCAGAACTAGGTTCGGCCAGCAGAGGTTCGCACTGTTCTGCAGAGTGCAGTCAGTGACCGAACTTTGAAGGCGAACTAGTCAGAGCTAGGTTCGGCCAGCAGAGGTTCAGGCTGATCTGCTTATATATTACTACTCGAGTAATAGAGCATTCGGTGTACGAGCATGTACTAGCGCAGTGAAGTTATTATTGTTAGAGAACAAAGAAACTTCTGAGAGTGGGGCAAGCTGACTCTGATTTATTGTTGCCTTAACACGGCTATTTATACAAAAGGTTACATAACCGATCAATATGTAAACAAGACAACACAAAAGAATATTATAAGACACGCCTGTTAAGAAAGGCTAGACAAATGAGAATAAGTATATAAAAGATAGGGCTGGCCTTGCAGCTACGGCTGAGTGCATGCACATGTGTTACATATAAAATTGCATACAAGGTGAAAGAGTAAAATAAATGTATAGTGTGCATAGAGCGATTAGTCATTGAGTGCATACATAGAGTGTCATACTGGTTAAATATGGCCGCCGTCCGTCACACAATTACTTGATTATCAAGTAATAATAATATTTATTATTATTATTATTATACACATATTAATCATTATTATTATAATAATAATTATTTATTTTCATTGTTATCTTTTTCTTGGATTATTTCATTGTTTTTTTTTATTGTTTTTTTCTCAGTAAATTATTTACTCGTCATTATTTTTTAATCGTTTTCATGATGCCCATTATTTTGTAAGGGACGCCATAACCGTAACCATAGCTCCATCGACACGAACGTTCTACTACATAGATTTATCCTACCTTACCTGATTGTTCTACGTAGATTTATCCTACCTTACCTGATTGTTCTATGTTTTACCTACTCATGTGTTCTATGTCCTAGTCTCACCCAACCACTATCGATGGGTGGGGCTATTCTTTTATATACTTATCCAAGGAGGTGCTAACTGTCTGAACTAGCCAATCATTATTAACAAGGCGTGTATCAACCTTATCTTTTATATATTTCTTTGTGTGATTGCTTATTATAAAATGCTTGGTTTTGACATAATAAATCAGAGTTACCCTGCACACTCTCAGAAGTCACTTTGTCTAACCAAACACTTCACAGCGCACTATACCACACATTGCAATACGCTATCCACTATAGCCTGCTATAAAGATACATTCTTGCACAGTAGTATAGAAATCAGACAGCACACTAGCCAGACTGTTCGGCCCTGCCTAACATTGTTCGGCCTCGGCTGTAGAGGGCAAGAGTGAGACTGGCCGGCTCAGCTAACAGTCAGTAATGACTAGTCACTGAGTCAGCAGAAAGTCGTAGCTGTGCCACTACTTAAGCAGAGCCTACAATTGGTGACGGGAGGACGTACAGGTGTCAAGGCTAAGCTACCACAGAGCGAAATCCTGTACATTGGTGGCAGCAGTGGGATAGCCTACTGGCTGCAGACGGGCAACCACCACCAGAAAGATGGACCAACAGACTGCTCCTAGAGAACAGAGGAAGACGCCGCAGGTCAAAATTTCTCTGGACCTCCTGACTAGCCCCCCGATCACTCTGTCCAATCGCTTTGCCAGCCTGGCCGGCCTAGCCGATTCAGCAATAGCAGGGACAGAAGAGACGGGGACTCTAGAGCAGCAGGAATCAAGGCCCAGGATGAGAGACAAACAGACCCAGACGACTTTCCCTCTGGAAGACAAGAAAGGCAGTCCGAAACCAGTCACTCTGCAACTCAACAATGTTACACGCCCCTATCGCTCCAGCTACTACTTGCCTGGACGGGTGGAAGGAGAAGCAGTGACCTACCTGATCGATACCGGATGCAATACCAACTTATTGGCAAAACGCATCTTCGACCGACTACCAGAACATGTCCAACGAAACCTGCAAGAGTATGATTCACATGGCCTCATGGCCGACGGCACGAGACTCCCCTTCTACGGCCTGCTAGCGCTCAAAGGGAGGATCAGACACATCAAGTTTGATGAGACCTTCGTGGTCGGACAGATCAATGAAGATGTGATCCTCGGCATGCCATTCCTGGCTAGCCAGCAGTGCCAACTGGGATTCGGCCGGCCGATACTAGTCATGCAGGGAAAGGAACTGATATGCACCGATCGACATGGAAGGAACCTAGTGTCAAAGGTTCAAGTGCGGCAGGAGACGGAACTGCCTCCCCAGGCCGAAACCACGATCAGATGTCACCTCAGTTCACGAGAAACCTACCCACAAGGGGTAATTGAAAGTATAGAAGGCGGAATACCCATAGCCACCAGCGTCAACCAGCCTGACTCACAAGGACGGGTGCTAGTGCGGTGCATGAATCCGACGCAAGATACAGTGAGACTCCCAGCAGGGGAAGTGATAGGCATGTTCACTGGAATTGAGACAGAAGGGATTCAGACACTGGCCGAAACCCCCACCCCAGTCAGACGACAGACGGAGGACAATGAGGTTCCCCCCCACCTGCAAGAGCTTTTCACACAAGCTCGGAAGGGATGCAGAGGCGCCCAACAAGAGACACAACTAAGGGAGTTGCAACTACAGTACCAGGCCGTGTTCAGCAGTCACAATGGCGACATTGGACGAACACACCTGGCCGAACACTCCATACCTACCGTGGAAGGAGCACGACCTATTCGATGCCCTCCACACCGCCTGGGGCCGGAGAAGGAAGCAGAGGCGGAGCGTCAAGTCAAGGACCTCCTCGAGAAAGACCTCATAGAACCAGCTGATGGTGCCTGGAGCTCCCCGGTAGTCCTGGTGAGAAAGAAGGACAACTCCTGGCGGTTTTGCGTAGATTACCGCAAACTCAACGACATCACTAGGCAGGACGCCTACCCCATTCCACGCATCGACGAGTCCCTCGACGCCCTGTCCGGAAGTAAATACTTCTCCACGCTGGATCTTACAAGCGGCTATTGGCAGGTGCCCATGGACCCCGATGCACAGGAAAAGTCTGCCTTCACCACCCGCAGCGGCCTCTGGAAGTGGAAGGTACTTCCATTTGGCTTAACATCCGCCCCAGCCACCTTCCAACGGCTGATGGAGAAGGTCTTGAAGGGATTGCACTGGCGTACCTTACTCCTCTACCTGGACGATGTCATCATCATCGCTCCAGACTTTGAGAGCCACATGCAGAGGTTGAGCGAAGTATTGGGACGACTCCAACAGGCAAATCTAAAGGTCAAACCTTCCAAGTGTGAGATCCTACAGGAGCAAGTGAAATACCTGGGCCACGTGGTCAGCGCCGAGGGCGTAGCAACAGACCCCGAGAAAGTAGAGGCCGTCAGACAATGGGAGACACCCAGAGGGATGAAGGAACTCCAGGCCTTCCTAGGAACGGCAGGCTACTACCGTCAGTACCTCCCTGACTACGCCACAGTAGCGAAGCCCCTCACTGTGCTCACCGGAAAGGACGTGCCATGGAAATGGGACCAGAAAGAGCAGACAACCTTCGATCAGCTCAAACACGGACTGACACACGCCCCGGTGCTCGGGTACCCCGACCCCCGCCTACCATACATCCTAGATACGGACGCTAGCGCGGTAGGAGTTGGAGCAGTACTGTCCCAGCACCAAGACGGCAGAGAAAGAGTCATCGCTTACTTCAGTAAGACGTTGGCACCAGCCGAGAGGAACTACTGTGTGACGAGGAAAGAGTTACTGGCCGTCATTAAGGCAGTAAAACACTTCCGACCCTACCTCTACGGCCGAGAGTTTCGACTGCGGACAGACCACGCCTCCCTACGCTGGCTCTGCAGACGAAAGGAACCCTCCAACCAGATAGCTCGGTGGCTAGAAACGCTGGCCGAGTTTAAGTACAAGTTAGAGCACCGGGCAGGAGTCCAACATGGCAATGCGGACGGACTCAGTCGTAGAGGACAGTGCATAGACTGCCGGCAATGTAATGCCATAGAGCAGCGAGATGGCGGTCCCACACATGCCGAGCTCGCTCAGGGAGAGAGACTACCAGCGCCGGCCAAGGAACAGGTCAACCTCACCATCGTGCAACCCCCCCAGGCCACGGCCGACCTAGTGCGAGAACAGAAAGAAGGTACAGGACCGATTGCACGGATATATGCAGAGGTCAAACAACCTGGGAGCATAACCGAGCGAGAGCTCGCAGAAGGCGACACAGAACTGCGGATCCTGTATGAAAGACGTGGTTCAATGACGATACGGCCTGATGGGACGCTCACCCTCCTACTCCAACACCCAACTCGGCCCAGACAGTGCATCCTGTGCCCACCCAGCAGACGCACCCAGGTCATCTGGGACACCCACCGGCTGGCACACGCGGGAGTACACCGCACCAGACAACGTGTCTTGCTGGACTGGTACTGGCCAGGTATCTCACCACTCGTCAGGAGGCTGATCAAGGAGTGTGAAGTCTGCCAGGTAGCAAAGAATGGGAGAAAGACAGACAACCCACATAGACAGCGCATGTTCGCCGGCCGGCCATTCCAGAAGTTGGCCGTGGATCTAGTGGGCCCCCTACCGCTGACCAAAAGGAAGAACCGATGGGCGTTAGTACTGACCGATCATTTCACTCGGTGGCAGGACGCCATCGCCTTACCAGACGCCACTGCACCCACTGTAGCTACGGCCCTAGACGAGAGAGTGTTCGCCTACTGGGGTCTCCCCGAGCAACTCCACTCTGACCAAGGAGCCCAGTTTGAATCTACGCTCTTAGAAGAACTGTGCAGCCTCTGGGGGATCAAAAAGACCAGAACTACCCCCTACCACCCTCAAGGGAATGGAATGGTTGAGCGGCAAAACCGCACTCTCGGAGACGCCCTACGTGCTCTGATACTAGCCAAAGGACAAGACGAATGGGACGGCCTCCTTCCCCAGATCATGCGGGCGTGTCGAGGAACACCACACTCAGCCACTGGAGAGACACCAAACATGCTGATGCTAGGCCGAGAAGTTCGTCTACCTGACCAGTTGACAGGAACTCCTCCATCCCTAGACCCACAGAATATCACAGAGTACGCCGCCGAGATCCAGGAAAACCTGCAGGCCGCCCACCAATACCTCCGAGACAAGCAGCAAGAGGTGAGACAACAAGAGAGCGAAGAACCGCCCGTCTTTCAAGAAGGAGAACTAGTAGTTCTAGAAAATAAGAGGAGGGTAAAAGGAAGCAACCCGAAACTGCAGCCCCGGTTTGTGGGCCCCTACCAGGTCTTGAAAGCCTTCCCCAACCACACGTACAAGGTGGCCAGGAATGGACAATGGTCCATACAAAATGGACAGCGTTTACGGCAGTATCGGACCTGCAATGAACAAGTAGGCAGGGCCCCCCCATGTAGAGAGCCCGCCATGCGGCCCAATATGAAAGGCGCCCGGAGAGGACGACCTCGGAAGGAGCCACCCCAGCCACGGGGATTAGACGAGCCAATCCCGCCACTACCTCTGCCGAACCTTCCATTCAGGCCACCACCACCACCCAGGAGAGACGAGCAACCCACTATTGAGGACCTGCTCATGCCACTCAGTGACACAGAGCCCATGCCGGAAGAGAGTGGACTCTGGAGTCCAGGGGGAGAAGGACATGGGCCCAGTAGCCCAAGAGGGCCCGGTAGCCCAAGAGAAAGAGAAAGGGAGAGGGACCCCCCACCAACAACCCTTCCAACACCCAGCGAAGAAGGGCCAAGAGAAAGAGAAGAGCCAGAAATAGACCGGCCACCGGTCATCCAAGAAGAGCCACAGGAGGAGATGGGGGAGTGCCTCCCACCCCCACCTGCACCAGCCATAAACCCGCCTGCCCTCAGTGAAGAGGTATGGCCCGCCCTAACTGGCCGACCAGAACAAACGTCTCCGCTAAACCGGCCACAAAGAGAAAGGAACCAGCCAAAGAGGCTAGCAGACTACCACTGCTACCAGGCTGCAGAAGAGGAAAGAAGTAGAAGTAGAGCAACACAAAACTACAACAAAGGAAAGGGAGAGGCAGCCGACCACTCCAACAACAAAAAAGTAGAAGAAAATTCGAACCAAAACAAGGAAATAGAACCTGCTAGAAAGAGCAGAAAGAAAAAACAAATGAACTGGCAAAGAACAAGGAGTTGCTCTCCCCTACAACAAAACGGACCAGCTGAACGCAATCTACGCGAAAAACTACCCCAGAAACAAGACAGAGAAACGACGAGAACCGAAAATGGCGACTGGAAAAAACAACCAGCAGAAAACCCGAGCGGAAACGAGTGGGTGAAAGTGGTACGAAAAAGAAAGCAACTAGATCGACAACAAACTAGGAGTTGTTCCCCCTCGAAACAAAGGGAGACAACCCCCACTCGCAACCACAAAAACCACTTCATACCAACAACCGCACCACTACGCCCCCAAGAATCAGTCACGTGGGGTATGCAAACAAAAGAAAACAGCGCCAACAACCTCGTTATAGAACAACCGAAAACCCACCAGCGCTCACTCGACTACCAACTACGAGAGGAGACAGCACACCACCTTGCACTACTACAGATAGCCACGCTACTTAAGGAAGAAATGGCCAGAACAAGAGGAAGAGATGTGCAAGGACCAGCTGTCGGAAGTCAGACATCGGTGGAGAGCGGTAAGCAACTTCCTACAGTGACAATAAATTCACTCACCACTGCATTAGATCAACACATGAAGCGGCTCACTGTCAGAGTCCCTCACAAAGAGGTGACAACGTCAAAAGCCTGCACCACTCCAGTCATTCGACTCAACAACATCTCTCTTACAGCTGACAGCACAGAAAAGAAGCCGAACTTCGACCAAATGAGGGAGATATGGCTCACCGGCAAGACGATGAGAGACATCAAAGATGCAGCAGAGAAGGTGGGCACAGACGACGATGCATGGAGATGCCGCCTGTGTGACTTACGCCACTCCAGAAAACGAATCATCTATCACGTGAGGCAGCATTATACGTTCTTTTTCTGCCATTGCGGCAAAAAGAGCCCCTCACGTGATGCAATCGTCAAGCACATCAAGAGCCACCAAGGAGCCGACGAACATGGCGGAGAAAGCAAACCACTGTATGAAGTGGACAAAGAGATGTATGCCGAGTTCTGCAGAGTACGCGGATGGCAACATCCAGAGGACTTCGGCAAACCAACACCCAGCCAAGAAAGGAAGCAGGAAAAGATAATCGTGCAGATCCCCATACAGAAACGGCTGGGCGAGAAGGTGGAGTCATCCCCCCCTACAAAAAAGAGAAAGATGACCCCGATGACCCCGACAACACCACCCACACCACGGAGACGGGAGACAACTCCGAAGAGAGCCACAACACCCCAGCAGAGGAGGAGAACTCCCGAAACTAATAATATAGCACACCGACAACCGAGGCACTGGCGAGCATCGCTACATCTAGACAACAAACAGGAGAAGGCCAGGTGCAGAAGGGAGAGCATCCGACGACTAGAGCAAATGGAAGAGGAATTGCATCGGCTAACCAGGGGAGCATACAAACTTCTACAGGAGGCCGAAGATGTCAAGACCAAGATGCGGCAAGAGCAGAGGAGCTTGAACAGAGACATGTAAACCACGTTTATGGCTTATTTTTGATTGGCAGTGTCGCCAATGGGGCGGCGAGTGTAAGGGACGCCATAACCGTAACCATAGCTCCATCGACACGAACGTTCTACTACATAGATTTATCCTACCTTACCTGATTGTTCTATGTTTTACCTACTCATGTGTTCTATGTCCTAGTCTCACCCAATCACTATCGATGGGTGGGGCTATTCTTTTATATACTTATCCAAGGAGGTGCTAACTGTCTGAACTAGCCAATCATTATTAACAAGGCGTGTATCAACCTTATCTTTTATATATTTCTTTGTGTGATTGCTTATTATAAAATGCTTGGTTTTGACATAATAAATCAGAGTTACCCTGCACACTCTCAGAAGTCACTTTGTCTAACCAAACACTTCACAGCGCACTATACCACACATTGCAATACGCTATCCACTATAGCCTGCTATAAAGATACATTCTTGCACAGTAGTATAGAAATCAGACAGCACACTAGCCAGACTGTTCGGCCCTGCCTAACATTGTTCGGCCTCGGCTGTAGAGGGCAAGAGTGAGACTGGCCGGCTCAGCTAACAGTCAGTAATGACTAGACACTGAGTCAGCAGAAAGTCGTAGCTGTGCCACTACTTAAGCAGAGCCTACAATTGGTGACGGGAGGACGTACAGGTGTCAAGGCTAAGCTACCACAGAGCGAAATCCTGTACAATTTATTTGATAGATATTAGTGACATCATCATTACTAACTACTAATGAAGAAGATGAAGATAAAGGTTTTGTTAGTATTGCTATTAATTATTATTATATAAATTGGTAATTTTATTATAACAATCCTTTAATTATTATAATCATTATTGTTGTTGTTGTTGCTTTAGCTTTGTAAGTCTGTATTTTTCAATTCTTGTCCTTCCCACTGCTACAGCCTTTAAATTACTTATCATTTTTTATATTTATTATTATTAGGACTTATCTGGCAGCGGCTTTTAATTATTTATTCATCGTCAACTATACTCATTGTTGTTATTATAATTATTTTATTCTTATTAATCAAGTTATTGCCATTTTGGTTGGCATTATTATAGATTATTATTATAATTATTTTTCTTAATGATTTAGATCTTTTTACTATCGAGTTACTAACTAATTTAAGAACTTCAGCATATGCTAGTTGTTGTTTTTCTCTAAAGGCATGCGTTTATTCTTCACATATTTTTGATACTTCTCTGGACTAGTAAATTGTAATGGACTTCTCTATACTTTCAACAACGCAGTACTCCTTCATAAATTTTATAAAAGAAATGAAAAACAATTGACCAAACTATAAATGCTGTAAACATTTTCTTACAGTTTGTCTTTGCAATAATTATCTAACACTAGCTGCATTACCCATGTTGGTCTTCAATAACCTCTTTCCTGCTGTTCTCAAACCCATTCCTTCGCTTTTGCTGGTTTAGTGTCTCTTCTTTCCTCTCTACTCAGCATCCATTATTAGTTTTTTCCGTCCATGTTCTTACATTTATTTCCTCTCCAGCACATCGCTTTGTCCCCAATTTTCTTACCTATCATCCCCTGCCCCAGCAATTGTGACCCAAGTTTCCTCTAGATTTTTTTCAGTTTAAAAGCAAATGCTTATTAAGTATCCAAGTATTACTTATTGACCTAGCTAGTTGAAGAATGTTTCTGTACAAAAAACTATGTACCAACATATCTGGGATTTCGACATTGGCATCAATTGCTGTGTTCAGCACTGTTACTTTGCATGTAGTCTGTTTTGACCATTTGCGTTAATTGGATTCTATTCCTTTACGGCACGGGTGTCAATACTTACTTACTGATAATCTTTTTCATTTCATGTGTTCGTTGTATTGCAATGCTGCATAAATTGTTGATTAAGCAACATTGCAGAAGTGTTTGGTTTTGGAAAGCACTTACAGAAAAGGAAAATGGGCCCAACCAACGGGCTAGAAGTAATCCAGATTTTTAATTTCAACAAAGAAAATTTATTTAATCAATTGTCATCACTTACTACGCTTCTTTATTTTGTTTATTGCTTACTACCTGCACTACCCATTGTACATGGCAACATATGGATGTAGCTAGACACATCTGTCACGTTTTTTCCAGGTCCTTCCTCACACAGTAACCTCCTTCCCTGGCCACCTCTTTTCACAGTCACATTCTCTCATTGCCACCTCCTGTTGAGGTCGCCTCCTCCAGTAGTGTTCTTTCTCTCGTTGCATCGCCACGCACTTCTTCCTCTACCCAGTCCAATAAAATTTTGATCAAACATGTTTCTAAAAAGATTTTTGCGGATAAATTTAAATTTTTATGTCCATTAACTCCCCTAATTTTAGTTTAAATAGTTTAGTTCAAATATTAATTTAATCGGTTTATTCACTATGTTTCATCAATGTATTTTAATCCAATTAAGTAATTAACGCATACTTGACAAATAAAAAGTAGTATTTGTGGTAATTTTAAAGTTAAAGGACAGTATTATTCAATAATATTATTTAAATTATTTTAAGTTCTTTGTAAAAGTTAGGCTATAAATTTTTCTGGGATTATTTTGAACGAAGACTGTTATCACTTTTGCGCTGATCCAAATTTCTGACAATGAAACAGAAGTTAATCAATAATTATACGTCGTAATAATAGCAGTAATTATGTAAAATTAATTTGAACTGTAATAGTAAAAACTTAAATAATAAGATCAATTTAATCTAACAGATAATTTAAAGGATTGATCGAAAAATTAAAATCAATAATTTCAATTATTAAAATATCACTTAGTTTTTTTAGGTTAGTAAAGTTTAAATAATCATAAAAGGTAATATCATGTATTGTTTGCTAAACGCTATGCTAGAGAAAAACTGTTGCGTTTTCAATGTGCTAGTGTTTATTTTTCCATTTGCAATTATAAACTTTTACTAAACAAGCTAACTGTGATAATAAATGAAAGTATAAGACACATGATTAACAGTACAAACAATAACATTAAAAAGTTTGTACTAAACCATACACATCTGGTGAAGCAACAGAGTGGCCCTGCTTTGCAGACCCACAACTTATTGCAACATGTTGTATGCTTCATCTCTGAAAAATCCAGATGAGTATGGCATTTTTTGACCAATTAAAGTTTTTAGAGCAGAAAATATTTAATTTGAGAGCAAATTGCAAGTTTACACCCTAGCCATACATCTAAGTGACCCAATAGACGGTTTTTACAGCAGTTTTTTCTCACTGCAGCGGTTTTAGCGAATTTACAGAAGCCGGATGTTTTTCATGTTTGTTTATCTATTGATATAGTAAATAGTAGAAAATTTTTATGGATAATCATCCATAATGATAGTGACATTAGTACTAGATACTATTAGTTTGATTTGTTAGTAATTATTGTGATTTGTGGGAATATAAACAAATGTCAAGTAGAAATAATAAATACGATATTTCAATAGTAGTATATCAATTCTGAATATCGATGAGAAGCGTTTTTGTTCGATATTCTGATTGATATTTTTCTCAATTAACGTTACTAAAAACAATAAGTTATTAACATAATAGTCACTATGAATAATTTTGATGTTAAGTTATGAATAATAATATTGTTAATAGTACGCCAAGCCAAAATATTGTTGTGAATAAACTTTCAAGGCTTGTCAAAAACATAATACATATAGCGCTCTAAAGTTGAAATACCTGCTGAATGTGTTAGTAGAGAAGGAGCCCAACTCTATCTTTCACTTTATTGAAACGGAAGGTGGGCAACCTGGAAATAGGTTATCCTGGATCAGAATTTTGTCACAAATCCAAAAATCACGTTTCTACACCTCTCAGTACAGACCTTGACCTTGTTTTTGGACAAAATGTATCCGTTTTTGACGATTTTGTTATTTTCGCTGTAACACATCTACATTGGCTAAAATTTGATAATAAAGTTGAATGAAATAATGATTCATGTCATAAACTGACCTGGTTGATGAAAAACAAACCCACAAGAACTGTCTTTGAATAACAATCGACAAAAATTAGTAAAAAATGAGGTAGAAAACGAGACTTACATGTATAAATTGTAATTCTTTCAGAGGCATGTCACCCATGTAGAAGGGTTACTTCAGAACACTGTGATGATTACGCAGATGAAAAGGGTGTTCGATAAACTGCATTCTGAATTAAATTTTATACATGATATAAATGATATTATATATTGATGATGTATTAGATAAATGGTATGATTATTGTTAGATGAAACCAAATGTTTATATCGCGTTCTGAATCGGTCTACCTGTCTCTTTGCCCACTCGTAGCCTCCTCAATTCTTTTCTTCTGTTCACACGTCTGTGGGAAGAAGCAAATAACAAATGGTTAGATATAACACAACATTAAACGTCAACATGAACAGCACACGTAAATGCAGGATAGTCTTGCTGACAGCCATGCAATTTATCTTGTTCAGTCGGTTTAGCATCCACCATCCTCTCTTGGTTAAAAATTTTGCATGTGTGTTCACAAAGAGTATATCTAAGTTTCTATAAGGAAATTAGGTTGCCCACCCTCCGTTTCAATAAAGTGAAAGATAGAGTTGGGCTCCTTCTCTACTAGATAGGGAACAGGTCTTTGCCACTGGCAATCAGGAGATTGAAGATGGTCTCTACGAAGATTTTCAAAGGTTTGTTGATGAGAAGTCTGCAAGCAGTTCGACCTTCAAATTCTGGGTGAGCTATATCGAAATGATGTGTATGCTGTTGAGCTTTATCAGGGGCACCCGAGAGTCTGATTGGGATCTGCATAAAGTATCCCTTCGCCGAATGCTGCCCTGGTTCTTTGTGTATGATCACCAGAATTATGCTCGTTATGGAACACTGTACTTCATGGAAATGTCGGAGCTTGAGAGAACACACCAACCTGTCGCAGAACTGTTCTCCCAACGAGGTGGTTACACCTACCAGACGGGGCATCATCGTCCATTTACCAGCATAGCGTGTGATCAAGCAATAGAACAAACGGTAAATCGTCACACAAAGTCACAAGGTGGAGTAATAGGTTTTACTCTGAAACCCTCGGCAGCACAGCGATGGACAACCACACATCCCGAGCGCACAGCCATCCATGAAGAGCTTCGCAAGCTGACAGACTTGGACGCTGCTCTCTATGACCACCATGGTCTAACAGAGACCTCGTGGAAGGCTGATGAAGATATCAGAGTCGCAATGAAAAAAGTCATCCAAACCCGGATCAACCCATTCAGCTATGACGGTATAAACCTTGTGAACATTGTTAGTGGTATGGAGGCTTCGCCAGGTGTGAAAAATGTTCTCGAAAAAGCTTATCACGATGGTGAGACCAAACTGCAAGACTTCGTAGAAAGCCGCCTAAAGACGCAAAAGACTAGCTTTCATTCTCCCATCACAGCATCAAAATCTATGACATTCTCTTCCATGAAAGCCAAGACAAAGCCATCTGCAACCAAGAGACTCCAGTGCTCAGGACGGCTGTTTGATAGACTTTTGATTGTCAGTCAACAACGCAACGTTGACATGAAAGCAGTTCTGAGTTATTCTCTGGGTGAAATTAGCTGGACTCTCACGAAGCCAGATGGAGGGCTCATGAAAACCAAAAAGGCAGACTTAGTCGAAGCTGTGGAAAAAGACCTGAGTGCAGCTTGCTATGTGGAGACAAGGCAGCTGACACATGTTTCATCAGTTATTCTGGATGGCATGGCTGAGATCCAATCTCTGAAACCTCTGGCAACATTTGGTCAACTAGCTGCTGCTCTACTCAAGCGAATCACAGCAATTGCTTTCAGCTACAAGAGCCAGCGAGTGGATTTTGTGTGCGACATATATCCAGCTCTGAGTATCAAAGGTGGTGAGCGAGAGAGAAGAGGGAGTCAGAAGGGAACTCAGAGAGTGACTATTTTTGGCCCATCACAACGTGTGCCAGTAAAATATGATGAGTTTCTGGCAGGGGGATCAAACAAGGAGGCTCTTGTTCAGTTCCTTCATGCAGAATGGACCAAAACTCAGCTGGACCAATACGTAGATGTCGTCATAGCCTTCTCCACAGTCTGCCACATCATCAAATACAAGAAAAATCTTCTGCCGGAGTGTAACCAGGTGTTCAACCTCTCTAGCAACCATGAGGAGGCGGACACTAGAATGTTTCTGCATGCGAGGCATGTGATGGAGGTTGTAGGGGAGCGAGTTGTGATCAAGTCCCAAGACACTGATGTATTCATGATAGCACTTGCCCTAGTTTCTAAACTTCCCAGCCCAAAGCTGATATACTTCCCTGGGAAAGGAGCTAGGATGAGGCACATCATTATGGAGCAAGTACAGACAGAGCTCACATCTCCATTATGTGAAGCACTGTTAGGATTGCATGCATTTAGTGGCTGTGACAGCACAAGCTCCTTCTACGGCAAAGGGAAGAAAACTGTGTACTCAATGTTCAAAGCAGATGAGGAGAGCCACTTTGCTTTCGCTAAACTCGGGAAAGATTTTCTGGTGCCTTCTAGCCTTCATAAACAGATGGAGCAATTTGTCTGCAAGCTTTATAAAATAGACACTAGGGATGTCAATGAGACCAGATATGCTGTTTACTGCTCCCCTTCCAGGGTCACACAGCAGAATCTACCACCTACTAAAGATGAGCTGAGACAGCATACTTCAAGAGCAGCGTACCAAGCTGCAATCTGGCGTAGATCGTTAGAGAACAAGCCAAACGTTCCCTGTCCCAGTTCTCATGGTTGGAGAGTGGAAGATGACTCGCTCAAGGTGCAGTGGATGCTACAGGATCCAGCACCACCTGATGTTCTGCAGAGCATGTATTGTAAGTGCAGGAGTGGTTGTGCCTCAAATCACTGCAGCTGCAGGAAATCTGGGCTTAAGTGCACTGATCTTTGTCAATGCCGAGGCTGCAAGAATCGGAGGCAAGAGGCTCAACTGCATGGAGATGAGGAAGCTGATGAGGAGTCAGACGATTCATCTGAGGACACAGACTTTGAAGGTGAGCATTTTGCTGGATGAATTTTTTTTGCATTGTTTAACCAAGACAGGATGGTGGATGCTAAACTGACTGAACAAGATAAAGTGCATGGCTGTCAGCAAGACTATCCTGCATTTACGTGTGCTGTTCATGTTGATGTTTAATGTTGTGTTATATCTAACCATTTGTTATTTGCTTCTTCCCACAGACGAGTGAACAGAAGAAAAGAATTGAGGAGGCTACGAGTGAGCAAAGAGACAGGTAGACCGATTCAGAACGCGATATAAACATTTGGTTTCATCTAATAATAATCACACCATTTATGTAATACATCATCAATATATAATATCATTTATATCATGTATAAAATTTAATTCAGAATGCAGTTTATCAAACACCCTTTTCATCTGCGTAATCATCACAGTGTTCTGAAGTAACCCTTCTACATGGGTGACATGCCTCTGAAAGAATTACAATTTATACATGTAAGTCTCGTTTTCTACCTCGTTTTTTACTAATTTTTGTCGATTGTTATTCAAAGACAGTTCTTGTGGGTTTGTTTTTCATCAACCAGGTCAGTTTATGACATGAATCATTATTTTATTCAACTTTATTATCAAATTTTAGCCAATATAGATGTGTTACAGCGAAAATCACAAAATCATCAAAAACGGATACATTTTGTCCAAAAACAAGGTCAAGGTCTGTACTGAGAGGTGTAGAAACGTGATTTTTGGATTTGTGACGAAATTCTGATCCAGGATAACCTATTTCCAGGTTGCCCACCCTCCGTTTCAATAGAGTCATTTTTTTGACATGATAGGTTTATGTTCCTTCTCAACTATGTTGAGTGTAGGTCAATTTGTCATGCCAGAAAAGTCACTGGCCCGTGAAATGAATCTTCTAGTTATATGATTAGTGTAGATCATGAAAGACCCAAACACCATTTACGATGGAAAAAACATACAAGTTTTAACGCACAAGTTTTAACCGGTAAAATCATTTGAAACCACAATAGGCATGTTCTTTAAACACGCAAAACTACTAATTTTTTTCGTATTCATAGAGTAGTACATAGGTGAATTTAGCTAAAGTGGTTTGATTATCTACACAGGTGGTAGGAAGATTTCCATGAAACCTTGAAACAGTAAAACCTGGAAACTCTTCTTGTTGTTGTTGAGATGACAGAGATTAACCAAATTCTGCTACTGAGTGTGCGAATGGAGCCCATAACTTCCACTCTGAAAAGCGATCAATAGCTAGTGACTTGGTAACTATCGTTATGATTTTTTGATTTTGAATGCTGTGTTCCCATCATGTCTATATTCTACATTTTATATATTTGTCAATTTATTGATCAATTTTAGATGAGAATATTGAGATCCGGATGAGAACTTTGCATGTCTAGATAGCGAATTTGGCAGACTGAGTGCAGAGATCGAGTTCACAAGCTGAAAACTTCATCGCAATGCATAAAGTTTTCTTGTCACTTTACTTGGTATAAATTAGCCATTACACAATTTCTTGGCCTCCAAAAGCTGTCTATGGGAGCGTTCTTGAAATAAGGCACAGACAAGATATGGTGATGTAACAAACATCACTGAATTACAGGGTAATTTGATGATCAGCTCTTTTTTGTGAGTTTTTGTTTATTTTTCCACTTCTATGAATAAAGTTTAACTTAATATACTTGATAAAGCTGTTATAATTACTCAATCGTGGGCATAAATGTATTTTTGTATATTGAAGTTGAAAAAAATGTTCAGTGCTCAGATTGGTCAAATCCTATTTTCATAAGGCTTGACCACTGAGTGTCTATTGTTGTTTCATTGACAACTGGTGGTCCTCCAGCATTCTACTTACCAGATATCTGATGGAATTTAAGGTTGTCTATTTTTAAAAATATGTTCACCCTGTTAAACGAAATTATCCATTTCTCATGAAGTCAAACTTTTAACAAAACTTAGAGTCTGTTTCCTAGAATGGAAAATGGAAATTGATCTCATGTGAAATGTTGTTAACATTTGTAAACAATTTTTCAGTCTTAAAAACTGATGATAATGTGAAACTAAAACCTAGTGTATGCTAAGAAATTGTTTGTTAGGCAGTTTATTTTTACCCTTAGATGAGATGTGTTAAACTCCACATATTTACAACTTGGTTTTAATTTAATCAGTGGTACAGTATGATAAATAGTGCAAACTTACGAAATCTGAAACTCAGCTCGACCTAACCATTGTAACATGACACAAAATTAGTACTACCTTGATTGCTTGTATTGACAAGAGTTGCTTCCTCTTTAGCACAAATGGCAAGTAGCCAGTACTCTGTTGTTTATTGTTTCAAAAGCACAATCTCCTGTTAATCAGAGTATTATGTTTTTAAGCCTATTCCGTCTCTAGTGTAAAAACTACCAGTGCAAATAGTGTGGAGCTGCAGAATAAATGCAACTATTAATTAGGTGCAGATAATTTTGGCTGCATTATGTTCCAGTTCTTTTCTTTATAGAAAAGTACAATATTATCTAAGTAACTGTCGATTTGATAACGGCAGTGTTTTGTTGTGTTGACATAGCTGTAACAACATGAATTACAAAAGTTATCTCCTCTACATGGTAAACTATTCATTTTTTTTACATTGAAGTACTGCGTCATTTTTGGAAAAAATATAAAAAAAAATGGTAATTTACCAACTTTTTAAATTTTCCCTGGCAAAAATCAAGGTACTTTTATAGGTTTAAATCATAGTTTGGCTAGCTATGCAGACAATTAGATGTTATCAACATCATACTTACATCCACTCCCACATAGGAAAAAAACTGTTTAGGATCTCAAGTAGACAGAGCTTATTCATGTATTTCTTACCTTATGCAAGTGGCTTTGCTTGCATACATGAATTTCTAACAGATTACAGCCTCACCTTTACACTTATAAAATTGATGAATTAATTATCAAATTAGCCGTCAATGTGTTGGACAATTTTACTGAACAACTATGTGGCATAGAAGCAGAATTTAATAGACTACAATGGCATAAAAGCACTATGTAAACATTTTCAAATAAAGTACAATGGTAGTTATCATTGAATGAATATGACGAAGTATGGTATATTTATTAACTTTATTTTGTATCGCATAATGAGGTCTGTATTTGTAAAAGTATTTACTAAAAGTATATATAGGCCGGAAGTCGCTAGAGTTTCCAAGACCAAATGACTAGATTCGTGGAGTTGCTACCTCATAAACAGACAACTCAATCAAAACAACTATTAAAGCCGTATAAATAGTAACTAGTTAATAAAAATTTTTACGGCCGTGTAAGCATTATTTTTCTCCCTAAAACAAAATTTGGTGTTCGCATTTTCAGGTCAGTAATTTAAATATAGTTTAAATAATTTGTCAAGCTGTTTTATTGAAAACGTTATTGTTTATTTCACTTAAACAGCACCTTCTTTTTAGATATGTTCAATAGCGCTACCAGGTCTGGTTGCTGTTTCTAAGATCAAATGACATTTGAGAAAGACTGTTGCCGTGCCCATAGAAAATGGAACAAATGATGCCAACAAGGTTTCATGTGATCACCACATTAAATAAAATATTGTTACAAGGAGACAAAAGCTTGAAAGTTGTTTATGGGGCAAGATTGATGGAATAATATATTGCTGAAACAAAGACCTAAAACAAGAACTTGATGTAACAGCCCAGCAAATGCACATCTTTTTCAAAACGCTTATTATTGGTGATAAAAAAGTTTGTTGAAACCAAACGTTCAATAAACTTTTTTTGGAGCGACAAAATTTTTTTTCTTTGCTACCATAAAAATTGAAAATCTTTTTTTACGTCTTTAAATCGTTTGCTAGGAACTCAGTATGGTAGAAACATATAAAAAAACCTCTAATCAGTCACAATTCCATGGTTTTCCAAAAAAAATGTTTTATTGATGTTTCTTAAATTGTGTTTGGTGTAAATTTGAAACTAAACGTTCAAAAAACGATTTTTCATCTAACCATTTCATGACCTTATAGAAGGAAAGTTTTTTTAACGATTTTAATATGTTAAAATTAGGGAGAGTTTTAGACAAATGTGAATAAAACGTCAATATTAGTTGGTTTTTCACTTTTATTTCTGGATTTTCTTTTCAACTTCAGTAATTGGTTTGTTTTGGGAAATCTGTCACAAAAATTTTTTTATAAGAAGTCTCACACGAGGTTTGTACCAATTGAAAGTTATCATAATTTATGAACGTTTTTTTGGTTAACTTTTAATTAGTTATCACAAAAATGTAAATAAAACAGCTTCAACATTACGTTTTATTCACTTGAAAACCCATATGCTTTTTTCACGTTTTTAAAAGGGTAATCCTACAAAATTCATTACAAAAACGTACAAGAAATGGTTTCTGCATCATGATAAAAAACACTTAAAATCGTTACACTTTTTTAACGTTTTCAATTGGTTAATCCTAGAAAAATTTTCATAAAAATATAAATAAAACCATTTTTACATCAAATTCTTTTTAACTTGCAACTCAGTATGTTTTTCTAACGTTTCTCTTTGGTTAATCCTTGAAAAGTGATCACAAAAATGTGAATGAAACCATTTCTACATCACATCTTTATCACTTAAAAGTCAATACGTTTTTTTGACGTTTTTATTTGGTAGATCCAGAAAAGGTCATCGCAAAAACGTAAATGAAACTGTTTTTGCATCATGCTTTAAATCACAAGACAGTTGACAAGTTTTATGAACGTGTTCTTGTGGTTAATTTTTAGATAGTCATCACAAAAGTTTTAGGCATCATTTTGTAATCACTTGAAAGTTAATCCATTTCGTTTTAACATTATTGTTTGGTTAATCCTTGAAAAGTCATTACGGAAACGTAAATCAAACAATCTTTACATCAGGCATTGATCAACTGAAAGTCAATATGTTATGATTGAAACAAAATTTTTGGTGTTGAGCTTTAATTTTTGCTCAGCGTTATCGCCTCAAGTGAAAATTAGAAGTTTCATAATCTTTATTTTATGTTTGTGGTAACTGCTCGCTTCACTAAAAGATTTAGGGATATTAAAGTTCTAGCGGATACAGAGTTGAGTTTCATTATGCTGTGAAAAAAAAACTAGTTTATTTTGAAGGACTTAAGAAGTGCACTTTAGATTGTATTGATTGGATTGATTGAAGTTGACTTAATTTAAACTTTTTCAGCTTGCAATCTAGTCAAAAAAGTATAGGGAGTTGCCCTCTCATCGGTGAGGCAAATCAGTCAGCACTGACCCAGTTGCAATTTTTTTCACAAAGAAGCACTAAGTCATACAGAGCTATATAGCAAGCTTTTAAAAGTTTGGTGTGTTTCTATAGAAGAAGGGTCTTTTTTTAATACTGACATGGTGCAGAGGCTTTTGTGATTTCCCAAAAAAATGGTATTGTAAGAAGTTTTAATTTTCTCGGAGCTGTAGTTTCAAGCCAGCAAATCTTTCATCCTTGGTTGCTTTTGAAGGGCTAAGGAGGCGTACTTTTTATCAGATTGAATGAATTTGAAGTAATTTAAAATTTTTCAGCTTGAACTCTATTCACAAAAATTACAGGGAGTCAGTGAGAAACGTGAGAAATGGCGACCTCTTCTGAGGAAGGCAACAGGCACGCAAATTACCCACTTCGGACACCGAGAGGTAGTGACGAACAATTCCGATGCGGCGTGCTGTTGTGTTGCCTTAATCGGAATGAGTACTACTCAGTCAGCAATGACACAGCTGCAAGTTTTTCACAAAGATGCATATAGAGCTGTATAGCAAGTTTTCAAAAACTTGGTTTGTTTGTATAGAAATAGGGCCTTTTTAATATTCACATAGTGCAGAGACTTTTGTGATTAAAAAAAATGATGTTGTAATACGTTCTAATTTTCCCGGAGCTGCTTTTTTCAGTCAACAATTTTTCCATCTTCGGTTATGTCGCTATTCTGCATGCACAGACTGAATTTCACGTGATGGTGTTTTGTGATCAAAGTTAAAGTACTGATGGATAGTTATTATCAAAAAGTAATTGTTAGTTTAAAAATTACTCAATACCACACCAACCCTTAGGCAGACCCCACATCAGGACAGTGGAGGCCGACCCCCTGAAAGAAGAGATGACCCAACAGAGGGAGATGGCTTGACGCCAAGAGGTACAAGACCCCTTGGCACAGCTACTTCGGACCGTAGAGGGGCTGAGCAAGGAGATTGCCAGCCTAAAGGCGGAGACGAAGACCGAGCCACCGAAGAGATGTTGGGGATGTCAGCAAATAGGTCATACCCGGAAGGCATGTAGAACCGTCCCTTGGCCTAGTCGCCAGGGAAACGACTACCGCCCGCAGCAGTAGGGAGACCGACTGGCTGCACACGGGCAATGACACACCAGAAGGAAAGGGCACAGGCGCCCTCCAGTGGACCGGCGACGACGCGGCGAGCAACTCCTCCTCTGGACCTCCTGACTAGTCCCCCTATCGCCCTACACAACCGTTTTGCCAGCCTGTCGGTACCCGACAGCTCAGCGGCAATAGAAACGAACGGCGACGGGACTCTTGAGCAGCAGGAACCACCCAGGCCCAGAAGGAAGGACAGGCAAACCCAGACGCCCCCACTGGAGAAGGAAGGATTCGTTCCGAAACCTGTGACCCTCCAGCTCAACCAGATCGAACGACCATATCGATCGAGCTACTACCTACCTGGAAGGGTAGGAGGAGAGGCGGTGACCCACCTCATCGACACCGGCTGCAACACTAACCTGTTGGCCAAGCGAGTCTTTGACCGGTTACCGAGCCATGTACAACGCAACTTGCAGCACTATGATTCCCATGGGATCATGGCCGACGGCACTAGACTCCCATTCAACGGCTTGCTCGCACTGAAGGGAAGGATACGTCACGTGAAATTTGAGGAGACCTTTGTAGTGAGCCAGGTCAACGAGGACGTTATCCTAGGGATGCCCTTCCTGACAAGCCAAGGATGCCAGATGGGATTCGACCGTCCAGTACTGATTATACAAGGAAAGGAGCTGGCGTGTACCGACCGCCACGGGAGAAATCTCGTGTCCAAGGTGCAAGTCCGACAGGACACCCAGCTGCCCCCGCAGACGGAAGTGACGATTCCGTGTCACCTGAGCTCCAGGGATACGTTTCCCCAAGGAGTGATTGAGAGCATACAGGGTGGGATACCTATCGCCACCAGTATCAACAAACCAGAGGCCCAAGGGCGCGTGCTGGTCAGATGTCTCAACCCGACGCAGGACACCCTAAGACTATCCGCAGGAGAGGTTATTGGTACCTTTACGGGAGTGGAAGAGGGTGGCGTCCAGGGGTTGACCGAACAAGAAGGACAGCAGAGGAACGAGACGGGAGGAGGAGAGATACCCCCCCCCATCTACACGACCTCTTCAACCAAGCCAAGAGAGGGTGCCAGAACCCATGGCAGGAGCAACAGGTGAAGGAGCTGCTGATCCAATACTAGACGGTATTCAGCAGCCACAACGGAGACTTGGGCAGGACGACCCTAGCAGAGCACTCGATCCCCACAGTGGAAGGGGCTCGACCCATCCGGTGCCCACCGCACCGCCTGGGGCCTGAGAAAGAGGCGGAAGCGGAACGCCAAATTAAGGACCTCTTGGAGAAGGACCTAATTGAGCCGGCCGACGGAGCATGGAGCTCCCCCGTGGTACTAGTGAGGAAGAAGGATGACACATGGAGGTTCTGTGTGGATTACCGGAGGCTGAATGATATAACCAAACAGGACGCCTACCCCATCCCCAGAATCGACGAGTCGCTGGACGCCTTGGCCGGTAGTAAATACTTTACTACACTGACCTCACTAGGTGATACTGGCAGGTACCCCTGGACCAGGACGCAAGCAATAAGTCGGCCTTCACCACCAGAAGCGGCCTGTGGAAATGGAAGGTGTTGCCATTCGGACTGACGTCCGCCCCCGCCACCTTCCAGAGGCTCATGGAAAAAGTCCTCAAAGGTCTCCACTGGAAGACGCTGCTCCTGTACCTGGATGATGTGATCATCATCGTGCCCGACTTCCAGACGCACTTACAGAGGCTAGGCGAAGTGCTAGGACGGCTCCACCAGGCAAACCTGAAGGTGAAACCCTCCAAATGCGAGCTGCTGCAAGAAGAGGTCAAATACCTCGGACATGTAGTGAGTGCAAAAGGGGTGGCCACCGACCCAGGGAAGGTGGAGGCCGTCAGGAGATGGGAAGCACCTACGGACGTAAAGGCACTGCAGGCGTTCCTAGGAACGGCCGGGTATTATCGCCAATACCTCCCCGATTACGCCACTATCGCCAAACCTCTCACAGTGTTGACAGGCAAGGAGACACCCTGGAAGTGGGGACAAGCAGAACAGACAGCCTTTGACCAGCTCAAAGCCAGACTCACCCAGGCCCCAGTACTCGGGTACCCCGACCCCAACTTACCATATACACTGGACACTGATGCCAGCGCGGTAGGAGTCGGTGCTGTGCTCTCCCAAGTACAGGAACGAAAGGAACGCGTCATTGCGTATTTCAGCAAGACGCTGGCACCAGCCGAGAGGAATTACTGTGTCACTCGGAAGGAGCTGGTCGCTGTCATTAAGGCAGTGAAACATTTCCGTCCCTACCTCTACGGGCGGGAATTCAAGCTCCGGACGGACCACGCCTCCCTACGCTGGCTGTGCAGAAGAAAGGAGCCATCCAACCAGATAGCTCGCTGGCTAGAGATATTGGCTGAGTTCCGATACAAGCTTGAGCACCGAGCAGGGACTCACCATGGCAATGCCGATGGACTCAGCCGACAAGGACCCTGTGCGGACTGCAGGCAGTGCGGCTCCATCGAGCAAAGAGATGGGGGACCTTCCCATGTAGAGCTACAGCAGGAGGCTGGACAGAGACCTCAGAGAGAGGTGAGAGACGACCTCAACACATTGAACCCGGTACATTCCCCCCAGAATTCGGCTCAGAAGCAGTCGGAGGGACGGAATGCGGTAGGCCGGACTTATGCCGAGCCGAGACGGCCGGGAGACATGCTGAAGAGGGAGTCTGAGGAGAAAGGAAAGAAAGAGGAGCGGGTCAACCTCACTGTGACAAACCCGGTACATTCTGCCCAAACCTTAGCCCAAGAGCAGAGGGACGGACAGGATGCGGTAGGCCGGATTTATGCCGAGCTGAGACGACCGGGAAGCATCACAGAAAGAGAGTTGGCTGAAGGGAGTGTTGAGCTGAAGACACTCTATGAGCGGAAAGAAGCGATGGAGATCCGCCCGGATGGGGTACTCACCATCACGCTCCATCACCCTTCCAGACCAAAGCGCTGTGTAGTTTGTCCACCCAGCAGGAGGACGCAAGTCGTCTGGGAGACGCACAGGCTGATCCACGCAGGGATACACCGTACAAAGGCAGCGCATCCTACTAGATTAGTACTGGCCGGGCATTTCCCCCCTGGTCAGGAGACTGATAAAGGATTGCGAGGTGTGCCAGGTGGCTAAGAACGGAAGGAGAGCAGAAAACCCCCACAGACAGCGGATGTATGCCGTTCGACCGTTCCAGAAGCTGGCGATCGACCTAGTTGGTCCCCTACCTCTGACTAAGAGGAAGAACCGCTGGGCGCTGGTTCTCACAGACCATTTTACCCGCTGGCAGGACGCCATAGCGCTGCCCGATGCCACAGCACCCACGGTCGCCGTGGCACTTGACGAGCGAGTGTTCGCTTACTGGGGTCTACCCGAGCAACTACACTCCGACCAGGGAGCACAGTTCGAGTCAGTATTACTCGAAGAGTTATGCAGTCTATGGGGCATCAAGAAGACGCGAACCACCCCCTACCACCCGCAAGGGAACGGGATGGTGGAACGCCAGAACAGGACCTTAGGAGATGCGCTTCGCACGCTGATACTGACAAAAGGGCAAGATGAGTGGGACAGTCTGCTACCGCAAATCATGCGGGCATGCCGCAGCACCCCTCACTCGGCAACAGGAGAAACACCTAATATGTTAGTAATGGGACGGGAGGTCCACCTTCCTGACCAACTGACAGGCACGCCTCCTTCTTTGGACCCTCACAATGTCATGGAACATACAGCAGAGGTACAGGAGAACCTCCAGAAGGCGCACGAATATCTCCGACAGCAGCAGCAAGAAACCAGGAGCCGAGACGACGAGGAACCCTCCGTGTTTCAGAAGGGAGAACTCGTCGTGCTCGAAAACAAAAGAAGAGTAAAGGGCAGCAACCCGAAGCTACAACCCCGCTTCGTGGGGCCCTACCAGGTGACGGAGGCCTTCCCCAATCACACCTATAAGGTGGAAAGGAACGGACAGTGGTCGATACAGAATGGAATGAGACTGCGCCACTATAGGACCTGCCAGGAGCCGGTCGGCCGGGCACCCCCTTGTCGGGAACCAGCTCTCCAGCCCAACATGAAAGGGGCCAGGAGAGGACGACCCCCCAAGGTACGCCAGGCACCCACCGAAACCGTAGAACCTCTACCACTCCCATTACCATTGCCATTGCCGTCACCCCCACGGGATAGATCTCCACTGGTGAGGGAACCCCCTAGTCCGCCACCTATCCGGGAACCTGGGAACCTCCCCCTGAGAGGTGAGACACCCTACACCCAGGAGTTGTCACCCCCGCCTTCGCCTGTGGCCAGCCACAGTCCAACCCGGAGACCGGAGGTGATAGAACACGACAGGAGCAACGAAAGAGAGAGAAGGAGCCTAGGAAGAGAGAGCACCCCACCCCCAGAGGTCATCCAAAGGGCACCCAGCCCACAGAGGCCCCCAACCCTCAATGAAGAGGAGTGGCCACCACTGCAACAGAGCCGGGCACCCACCTCACCACCAGATCGACTTCAAAGGGAGAGGCAAAAACCCAGGAAGTTAAATGATTACCACTGCTACGCAGCAGGGGGATAGCCTCACCTACCCAACACCCCACCTACTGAGACAGGAAGGCAAAGGGATACATCACAGCAACCCTCAGCCCCCACCCCAGAGAAAGAAGTAGCAGAAGACCCGGCCGAAATCGGTTGGATAGTAGTAGAAAAAAAGAGAAATAAAAGAAAGTTACAAGAAAGAGAGACGAGTTGTCACGAAGAGGGACGAGAAAGAAATAACAAACAAGAGGACACAACTCCCCAACTTAGTGAACTCGTCACCAAAGAAGAGAAATAACGAGAGAGTGTAACTCCCAAACGAGCGCCCGCCGAAAAACCTAGCAAAGAAACCGCCATCCCACGTCACCCAAACGGAACCACGTGGGGGGCGGCGTTAGAAGAGCACGTGGTACCAAACACCAATCAAAATAAAGATAGGTGTAGGAGCCGCCAACGCTCAGTTCGCAACCAGCCACGGAGGAGTTCACTACCCAGCAGAAAAAGAAGCGTAGACCAACTGGACTCTCCACTGCAACTACAACTACAACGAACTATGGCTCGGGCAATACAGCATATCAAAGAGAGAATCGACATTACGCCGACCACAGGTGAGACATTACCAAATGTCACAATAGAATCACTCACTAGAGCACTTGATAGTCACCTACGACCTGCTGTAACTATTCCTCGTAAAGAGGATATGATGAGAAAAGTTGCTCCTTCACCTACGGTCAACGTACGACGCATTGATGTTGTAGGAGAAACCGACATGCCACTCAAGCCATCAAGCAGTGCTGCAAGAGAGATTTGGCTCAGTGGTGAGACCATGAGAGAAATCAAGGAAATGGCCGAACCAGTAGAAGGCAGCGAACAATGGAAATGCCGACGCTGCAATTACCAACAGGCAAGGAAGAGAGTGATCTACCACGTGCGGCAGCACTTAACAATATTCTTTTGTAAGTGCGGAAAAAGAAGTGCGTCACGCGATGCCATACTTAAACACATTCGAGTGCAGGGAGGCACCCTGGAGCACGGTGGCAAAAACAAACCGCTCTTCGAAGTAGATGCAGCAAGATACGAAGAGTTCTGTAAGGCTATGGAATGGCAGTCACCCCCACCCTTTGGTGTACCGACACCAATCATAGAGAAGGAGAAGGAAAAGAAAGAAAAGGAAAAGGAGGTGGAGAGAACTCCCATTCAGAGACGTTTAGGAAAACCTACAGAGTTGTCGCCACCACGAAAGCGAAGGAGGACAACTCCCCCTCCCAGGTCGGAGACACCACAGAGAGAGAGAATACAACCATCCAGCTACAACTGGCGAACTGACCGTGAGCGTTCAGCGGAGGAGGAGAGACATCGACGACAAAGGGAACACCGCCACAGAATGGAAGCACTGGATCGGGAATTGCACGCCATAACCCATGAAGCTTGCCAGCTCTTGCTAAGAGCAGAAGACATTAAAAAGGAACTTACCCGACCTTACAGAGACTAAGATGACACGTTACCGATGCCGCCGACATTGCTTCATTGGCCACCATCGCCAATGGGGCGGAGTGTGTGAAGGACCGGCGCCATCTTGAATCACGCAGTAACAATCTAAACTTACATTCTACCTTATACACCGTATACATCGTATCATTCTATGCTTACGTTCTAAAGACATTTGTTCTATGTACATTTATTATTATTTTACTTAACATGCAATCTTATATGTGTGCCATGTGCAACCAGTCATCCATTTATTCAAGTACCACCCTTTGTTTGTGATTTGCCCATGCTAGCCAACCAGTTGTGCTAGGTGTGGCTTCCTTTGTCTATTTGTGTCTACCAGAAATATCTTATGTAACCCTTTGTATAAATAGCCGTGTTAGGCAGCAATAAAGTCAGAGTCAGCTTGCGCACTCTCAGAAGTTTCTTTGTTCTCTAACAATAACTTCACTGCGCTAAGTACATGCACGTACAACGAATGCTCTATTACTCGAGTAGTAATAAATAAGCAGATCAGCCTGAACCTCTGCTGGCCGAACCTAGCTTTGACTAGTTCGCCTTCAAAGTTCGGCCTCTGCCTTGCACTGAAACAGATCAGCCGAACCTCTGCTGGCCGAACCTAGCTTGACTAGTTCGCCCTTCAAAGTTCGGCCTCTGCCTTGCACTAGAATAGCTAACGCAACCGACAGCTAGATAGTAAACTAGGATGGTAATGCACCACTCCCAAGGATACTAGTCGACCTGTGGGCGGGTTGTATTGCTGAAGCGATAGACACAGTTTGCAATCACAGTTCGGGAGGTTGTGCAGGTAGGCCGAGCTACCAACTCACACCCCCACAGTGAAATCCTGCACAATATTAACATTACTTACAACTGGTTTTGACTTGTTTCTTATTTTTATATGCCTTACACTTTGGCAACAATCCCTTTTATATTTACTTTATCTTGACATAATTGCATGTCACTTTTTGGCAACAATGCTTTTAGTTTTAGTATATATCCAGTTTTTATGTCTGCTTACAGCAGAAAGTGCTTGAGCCAGAATAAGAGTCTGAGCTAGTTGATTTTAATGAATAAAGTTTATTTTACAAGCAAAGCTTCCAAGTGTTGAGACTGTGGTGCTAGAATAACAGGGCATCACACATCAATTGACCTGAGCTGAAACCAATAAAAAGTCTCACACGGAAGTTCTTTACAACATAAAAGAAATTGAACAAGTTTGTTTATTTGCCCGAAGATCCTTATGTCATAAAGGAATGTTTGCGCGAAAAAAAAAATTTACTCGCAAGAAAATCCTCATATACTATCAAGGGATTTTCGGGCAAAAAAGAGATGTTTTTTTGCATGGAAATTTTTGTATTTTATAAAGAGATTTTCGCGCAAAAAAATTCTTTTTACCCTCCCGAATTTCTGGAATTGTTGTTGTCATCACTAACAACAATGATTTTCAAATCTGAATTACAAGTTTTTACGACTGGGAAAAAATCATGGAGTATAGATTGTAAATAAATAATGATTTTTAAACACAATAACAAAATAAATAGCCACTAACTTATGTTTATTTTGAGTATTTTGGTTAGGTCTATTTAGCACTAATTAACGCTAAAAGCAGAACACTCTAGCTAGCAAATTGTGTCTCAATCGCTGACATGATACCTTTAATTAAATATTATCACTATTTTGCTTGGATATTTTTTGACGTTTACTAATAGGTTTTTTCTTTTTATTTTAGATTATCATGTCAACAACAAAAGCACTACAGCTCGAAAATTTCATTCCTGAAGTTTATCATGAGTATATAAAAGACAATATATTTGTTCCAAAGAGGCAATCAAACTATTAACATTCCAAGCTTTGAGATTCTCCATCACACAACGTATGTTGAATATGGGAGAGTTATACAATGAAACCTTTTCGCATCAATACAATCTCAGTATGTAACAACAAGACAACGCAACAGGATTATTATTGGAGACAATGGATAAAAAATTTCAATTTATTTTATGCACGTCAAACATCGTAGATATTCATATCTATTTAAAAAACTAAAAAGATTTCTTTGGATGAAGGATTTTTTTTAAACACCGAACTCGACATAAGTAAAATAAAAAGTATTGGTACAATTGATCTTCGTATCAACAGATACTTACAGATAAATTGTAAAGTAGAAGCTTTCGTACGATCGTTTGAATGGACTGTGAAAACAATCGATAAATATGTATGATGATTTCTTTCACATGTACATGTTTGTACTCATGTCCATTTCCATGTTCATACCTATTCCTTATTAGCCTAAGTCTTAGGCCAACATTTGAGGCATTATGTATATTTTGCTTGGAATAATCTGTGCGTTTTTTATTGGGAGTTGCATGCCCCCTTGTTATCTTGTAAACTTTTAAATGGATTTCATTAAATATTTAGTTTAATGGGCTGGGTTTTTTGTGCTGGTTTTTTGGCCTAAGGGTGTTTTCGGATACCCTATGCGTAGGGCTTAACGATGGGATTAAATGGGACCAGTTGGAAACCCCATCGTTGAGGGCAAAAAAAACATGGCGGCAATGGGCAATTTGGGCTCAACGATGGAAATGACAAGCGAGGTAGGTAGCATCGTTGAGGGCATAGGTTTTTCTCCACCTGAACAACAATTTTAACTGGTCAATCTGTTAATTAATCTTTCTCTTCGTTTTAAGTCGTGGCAATCCAATATAACGTATATAAAAAATACATCTGACGATAACATCATCGTAATTAAGTTCTGTTTGTAAAGAAACTAAAGTGGGTTCGCTTTAGCTATACAGTTTTCATAGACGTAGATGGAAACAAAAATTCTATGGTTTAAGCACAAACAACTTTCGTTAAACGGCAGTCATCGTTGAGCACTCAACGAATGTTCAGCGAGTGCCCTACACGTAGGTTATCCGAAAACACCCCAAGTTAAAGGAATTGCTTCGGCGACCAAATGGTCACCAGTGCAAAAATTGTAGTATACATTAACGACCCTCTTTGACCCAAAGCTTGATTAGCTATGTTTTGCTTCAAACTTTTTATTAGACCTCAGTTTAATTTTGGCTCTTCTTATTATTGATAGTTATTGTACAGGATTTTATAGTCGGTTGACAACGACTGGTAGCATACACCTGTACACGACCCCAGGTTGCTTGTTGTTACTGTGCACGACCACTGCTACAGCACACGACTGGCTGTCAGTCCCTACCACTGCCTGTCCAGCATAGTCGTACTAGCTGGGTAGGAGACTAGATAGAGTATAGGGCTTTTACAAGCCGGCACTCCTTAGTCGTACTGCAGTGTAGTTGTTCTTGTAGGCGAATGAATAAGGCTTTGTGTTGAAGAGAGAATAGGTTTGTATTGCGTACTGCCTAGCTGAGCGCTTGTCCTGCTCTACTAGACAGAGAGTCTCAGCTGGCTTATATATAAAATATTATGTAATTGCTAGCCTCAGTGGCTAGTCAACAAATGTCAATTGCGTAACAATATATATATGGGTATGCATAGAGTAAATAAGCTGCCTAGAATAAAGGCCAAGTCACATGAGTGTCTCTTTGTGCTCATGTGCTTTCATAGAGTAATAGTAGCTAGAGTGTATGTTCCTTGTTGTAGGTGAAGCCTTAGTAATTCTACCACACACTCCCCCCCCATTGGTCAGACTGGGGACCAAGAAAAAGAGAGGGAGAATGACTAATAATATGTACAATGCACCATGCCATATATATATCTATATACAATACAATATAATATATTTAATAATAATAAAAATAGGTTTTCGTGCTAGTGCACTACAGTTCTCCTGGTAAGTATCTTTACTTCTTTGCTCATCTTCTTTCTTTACAGCTTCGTTCTTTGCTTGGTCTTTCTAGTTCTCTTTCGTCTCTCTCTATCATGACCTTTAATTCATCGACTCTCTTCAAGGCTCGTAGTGCTTCCGACGTCAGTCTGTCCACGTCCCGTCGGCCTCTGGCTATCCTTTGTTTTACTTCTTGTTCCCACCTTTCCCGCCGAGGGGAAGTTTTCCTCTTTCTGCGAGGGCTCCGACTGGGTGATGTGTAAATTACTACTCGTCGGGGCTCAACTTGTGGTTCCTGTCTCACTTCTCTCTTTTCTAACTTCGGAATTCGTGTCCTCAGCATCGTGGCTTCTCTTGGCGTCGGTACCGACACGGGTAACACTTTGATAGGACTTGTTGGGGGTAGGGTTGGTGATGCGTTGTGTTCCGTCGGGCTGCTGGCACTGACGGGTGCTCCTAAACGATCTTGTACAGTTAGAGTTCTCTTCACTTGTGGTGTAGCTTGCTTCTTTACTTCGGTTGGACTGGGTTTACCGAAGGGTGGTGGATTTGACCAGTTCATGAATTTGGTAAATGCTGGGTAAGTGGCTTCGTCTACTTCAAACAGGGGTGCAAGCTGGCCTCCATGTGCGCCGTCCTTGTTTTGTCTCGTGATGTGGCGTCGGGTGGTATTCCTCGACGTGCTGCGCTTTCCGCAAGTGCAGTAGCAGAACGAGAAGTGTTGGTGAGTGTGATAGGGGATCCGTCGTCGGTTACCCGTATAGCTGCAGTGTACGCATTGGTAGTTATCCTCTCCGACCTTCGTGGCTGCTTGTTCCAACGCGCTTAGTGTCTCTACCGATAACCACGTGGTACGGAGATGGGGAGTTGTGCTTTCTGTCCTGGGTATTACTATCTTCAACTTTGGCTTTGGTATGTTCTCCTTATCTGCAAGACCAACTCGGTTTATTGCAGCATGCGCTTGTTGTTGCTTCCGAAACATTTCTTCCTTAGTGGGCGCACGGCTTTTACAAGCCGCTTGCCTTACCTCCAGTTCACTGGTGACTTCCATTAAATACTCAGTCTGCTCACCTAATATTTCAGCTTCAATCTGAGCGTCCTCCTCCAGTGAAATGTCAGCCATTCTTGTCCTTGTTTTTTGTGTTTCTTGCAGTAAACCCTGCGCTATTAGCAGTAATTGTTCAGTAGTAAATGTGGAAAGCACGTCCTGATAGTTAGTCTCTGAGGCAGCAACTGGGCTCTCCTCTCTTTGTTTGTCTTGTGCTGCGCGGGCCATTACGTAATCGTTCATCTCATTGGTGAGAAAGCTGTCATGCTGCGTGACGTCATTCGTGTACACTGTCCCTCCTTCGCTCATGCAGTTCGGTATTTCAGGGCGGTTCGATGTCCTAGGGGGCGCTGCTTTCACGTTTTCACTTTGGGTGATGGTTGTTTTATCACTTTCACTTTTGCTTCTTTGGCGGCTGATGGGAATTATTTCCCCCTCGTTCTCCGACATTATTCTTCGTGGTGTTGTTGCTTGTTTACTGGAAGCCATCGCCTTCATTGCTTCCTGGTTCCTTTGCTCTACAGACTCTTGGTGGATCGGGTAAGTAGTTTGTTGTTCTACTTGGCTTGCTTCATAATTAATATTAATTATTTCGGCATCTTTCTTCCACTCTCTCCTTCTCTTGTATGATAGCAATGATAGTCGGCCAGTCTCGATGGTGGTTTGGTATCTCTTTTGGGTCTATTTGTTGTGGCTGGCTCATCTCTGCTAGGCATAACACCTTCTGTGCTATCCTGTGTGTCGGCTGTGGGTGGAACACTGGGTGTTAGTGGACGGTGTTGGCTGGGTGCACTAGTTGTTAGCGGCGGCCATTCTTTGTCCTGTTCCCATTGCTGACGTCGGCTACGTCGGGGCTCGTCGTTGGCTACTTCCCACCAACACGAGCTGGGTGGACTAGGACCAATTGTGGGTGGTGTTGCTGCTCTGGGGGGTGATCGAATTATCTGTTCAAAAAGAGCCTCTAGGTCCCTGTGGTCGGCTGTGGTGGGTGTTGGCCGTTCAATGGCTGGTGTTCTTGGCTCGGGAGGGGGTTCCAAAGCAGCGGGGGGTGCTGGTGGTGGTCAAGGCACCCTTCTCTTTATGGCCCCTCTCATGTTGGGTCGCAAGGCTGGCTCTCTGCTCGCCGGCGCCCTTCCTGTTGGCTCTGGGCAGGGGTTGAACTTCTTCAGTCGTCTCTCATTCTGCGTCGACGTCTGACCACTCCTCTCAATCGTGTAGGTGTGGTTGTCGTACGCCTCCACGACTTTGTATGGGCCCACGAAGCTGGACTGCAACTTTGGATTGCTCCCCTTCGTACGGCGTTTGTTCTCCACCACCACGAGGTCTCCTGGGGCAAACAGCAGGGGTTCATCTGTGTCTTCTTGTTGTACAGCCCGCTGTTCCTCTCTTAGTAGTTCATGGGCTGTCTGGAGCCGCTCTTCCATGTCCAGTACATATTCTGTGACATTCTGTTGCTCTATCATTGAAGGCCGTCCGTCGAGTTGATCGGGCAGGCGAACCTCTCGACCCATCATTAAGAAGTTTGGTGTCTCTCCGGTTGTGGAGTGGGGGGGGGGGTGCCTCTGAACGCTCTCATGATCTGTGGGAGCAGCAGGTCCCATTCTTCCTGACCTCGTCTCAGCAATAGCGTCCTCAGGGAGTCTCCTAGCATCCTGTTTTGTCGCTCGACTACGCCGTTGCCTTGTGGATGGTAGGGGGTCGTACGGGTTTTTTGTACGTTCCATAGACTGCACAGTTCTGTCAGTATGTGGGACTCGAACTGCGCGCCCTGGTCCGTGTGTATCTGCTCAGGGAGGCCGTAGTAGCAGAAAATCCGTTCATCTAAGGTGGTGGCTACGGTGGGGGCGGTAGCGTCTGGAATGGCTATAGCGTCCTGCCATCTCGTAAAATGGTCGGACAGTACCAAAATCCAGCGGTTCTTGCGCTTTGTCTCTGGGAGTGGGCCCACTAGGTCTACTGCCACCTTCTGAAACGGGCGGCTGGCGTATAAACGCTGTCTCTCCTGAGGTAGTGCTGTCCCTCCTTTCTTTGCGACTTGGCAGACTTCGCACGTCTTCACCAGCCTCCTCACCTCACTGGTCATGCCGGGCCAGTACCAATCCAACTGGATTCGACGCTTGGTGCGGTCTACTCCGCGTGCGATAGTCCGTGTGTCTCCCACACCACCTGTTGTCTCCTGGGCGTCGGGCATACCGCGCACATTCGCGTCCGGCCCTTGGGTGCTATTTGTATAATGAGCGTTCCGTCAGGTAGAATCTTCATGGCCTCTTTTTGTTTGTGCAGTGCGCGTAGCTCCCGGCTACCTTCGTCCAGCTCTCGTCTGGATATCTGCTGACTGCCCTGTAGTTCCCGGTATATTCTGGCCACTGCTCCATTGCCCGTCTGCTGCTGCTCCACTAGAGCCGGGCTCGTGACCACGCACATTGCAGGCGTGTCCGTCACCATCTCATTACCCATCTGTGCCACTAGGGGTGCTCTCGTGACCACGCGCATTGCAGGCGTGTCCGTCACTGTCTCTCTGCCCGTCCGTGCCACCTGAGGTGCTCTTGTGACCACGTGTGTTGCCGGCGTGCCTGTCACTGTCTGGCAGTCCGTCCGCGCTACCTGGGGTGCTCTTCCAACCTTCTGACCAGCGGGGTTGCCTGGCTGGAGTCCTGGTCCAGGGGCTCTGGCAAGTTCAGCATGGGTCGGCCCTCCGTCCCTCTGCTCGATGGTACTGCATTGTTGGCAGTCTAGACATGGCTCCTGTCTACTTAAACCATCTGCGTTCCCATGCTGGTTGCCAGCCCTGTGCTCAAGTTCGTAAACAAACTCAGCGAGGATCTCCAGCCATCTGGCGATCTGGTTAGAAGGTTCCTTCCGGCGACACAGCCATCGTAGAGATTCGTGATCCGTCCTGAGTTTGAACTCGCGTCCATACAGGTAGGGTCGGAAGTGTTTTACTGCCTTTACGACAGCTAACAACTCCCGCCGCGTCACGCAGTAATTTCTCTCGGCCGGTGCTAGAGTCTTGCTGTAATAAGCAATGACTCGTTCCTGTCCGTCCTGAACTTGAGAGAGGACTGCCCCTAGTCCTACTGCACTGGCGTCTGTATCCAGTGTGTACGTCAGCGACGAGTCTGGGTACCCCAGCACAGGTGCTGTACTGAGGCCGTGCTTAAGCTGTGTAAATGCAGCTTGTTCCTCTGGACCCCACTTCCAGGGGGTGGCTTTACTGGTTAGGACCGTTAGTGGCTTGGCCGTGGTGGCGTAGTTCGGCAGGTACTGTCGATAATAGCCGGCTGTGCCCAGGAATGCCTGCAGCATCTTCAGGTCTCTTGGAGGTGGCCAGTCGGCGACAGCCCGTACCTTCTCGGGATCGGTAGCGACGCCGTCGGCGCTCACTATGTGCCCCAGGTACTTGACCTGCGGCTGCAATAGCTCACACTTAGACGGTTTTACTTTCAGATTAGCCTTCTGAAGTCTATCCAGTACCTCTCCCAGTCTTTCTACGTGTGTTTGGAAATCCGGCGCAATGACGATGACGTCATCCAGGTAGAGCAAAAGCGTCTTCCAGTGCAACCCTTGGAGCACATGTTCCATCAAACGTTGAAACGTGGCCGGGGCCGAAGTCAGGCCGAAGGGAAGCACCTTCCAACGCCAGAGTCCACTCCTGGTGATAAAGGCCGATTTCTCTTTTGCGTCTGCGTCCATGGGGACTTGCCAATATCCACTGGTCAAGTCGAGCGTGATGAAATATTTACTGCCTGCCAAGGCGTCCAGTAACTCGTCTATCCGCAGTATCGGATAGGCATCTTGCCTAGTCACATCATTCAGCCGTCTGTAGTCCACGCAGAATCGCCATGTCTGGTCCTTCTTCCCACTAGCACCACTGGGGAGCTCCATGCCCCATCTGCCGGCTCAATCAGGCCCTTCTCAAGCAGATCCCGAACCTGTCTTTCTGCTTCCGCCTCTTTCTCCGGTCCCAGCCTGTGGGGAGGTAACCGAATAGGCTTGGCGTCGTGCGCAACGGGAATGGAGTGCTTCACCAGGTCAGTTCGTCCGATGTCACCACTGTGACAACTGAACACTGCCTCGTACCTCACTAGCAACTTTCTCAACTGCTCCCTATGTTGCCGACTGGTGCAACCTGCGCATGCCTGTTCATACAGCTCGGCCAGATGTTCTGGTATGCCCGAGCGTCGTGTCCCTGGGCCTGTCTGAGGACTGGGATCTGTCTCTGCCTGAACTTCATCTGCCGTGATCCCCGTGAAGGTCCCGATTACTTCACCTGCTGGCAGGTGAATCGCGTCCTGAGTGGGGTTCAGACAGCATACCAACACTCGTCCTTGTTGGTCGGGGGCGTTCACGCTGGTGGCCAAGGGAATACTGCCAGGTATACTCTCTATCACTCCCTGTGGGCAGTAGCTCCTGGCCGCCAGGTGGCAGGATATTGTAGCCTCCGTCTGTGGGGGTATCTCTGTCTTTTTCAAGACTTGCACCTTCGAGATCAACGCTCATCCGTAGCGGTCGGTGCATACCAGCTCTGCGCCCTGCATTGTCAATGTGGGCTGGTTGAACCCCATGTAACACTCCTGGTTGGCTAGGAAAGGCATTCCCAGGATCACGTCTTCGCTTATTTGTGTGACCACGAAGGTCTCCGTATAAGCTACTGACCGGACGCGTCCTGTCACTTTCAACAGCCCATAGAACGGCAGTTTCGTTCCGTCGGCCATCAACCCGTGGGAGTCGTGCTCTTGGAGGTCATTCTTCTTGTCTTCCGACAGCTTGTCGAAGACTTTCTTTGATAGCAAGTTGGTGTTGCAGCCCGTGTCCACAAGATACGTGACCGCTTTGCCCTCCACCTTTCCAGGCAGATAGTAACTCGACTTGAAGGGACGTTCCATTTGGTTCACACAAAAGGCCAGTGGCGTAGCCAGCCCTGGGGTGTCGGCTGTAGCGTAGTGCTGTGGGTAGTACGACCGTGATGCCGGCGTGGGTCTGACTTTTCTTGGCTTTGGCTTGTGTCGCTGAAACACCTCTGGTGGACAGTCGTCTTCGCTGTCTGTGAGTTCCTCTGTGGTGCCTTCTAAGTAGGAGAAGCGATTGTGAGTGTGGATTGCTACGGGTGTGGTTGGCGGGTGTGGGTAAGCTGGCCGCCGTGCCTTCTGCCAACCCTGAGTGCTCGTCTTGATCGCCCTACTTGGTTCCTTATACTTCCCGTGTGCCCGTCTGCAGCCAGTAGGTTGCTCTACTGCTGCGGGCCGATACCGTTTCCCTGGTTGCTATACCAGGGGTTCTGTCTACACTCCCTTTGGGTATGGCCCAGTTGTCGACATCCCCAGCACCTGGGTGGCTGTTTGGGAGGAGGTCGGTTGACAGGAGGTTGGTTGACAGGAGGTCGGTTGACAGGGGGTCGGCTGACAGGAGGTCGGTCATTGGTGGCTCCTGCTTGAGCTGCGTTCAATGCGGCTACCTGCTGTGTCAGCTCACCTAGTACCTTTGCCATCTCCAGCAGGGGTTGCACTGTTGATGCCTGGACCTGCTGGCATCCTTCTTCTTCCTCCGACTCTACTGGTCGGATCTTAGGGGTAGGAGCGTACGTCGGTTGCACTGGAAGAAACTCCTGTCCAACACGTATGGCGTCCTCTACTGAACGGGGCTGCATCGCCAGGAGGTGTCGTTGGAGATGAACGTGTCCCAGAGTATTCTGGAAACTTTCCAGCGCGTGTTTCTCCTTTTGGGCGCGAGTAGTGTCGTTGTAGGCGGCCTCAACCATTGTCTCAATGGCCATAGCGTGCTCCCGGAGAGAGTGTTTTGCTTCCTTGTGGTAGCCCGATAGCTTGGCTCGTGCCTCTCGGCGCGACAGCCCAAAGCTTGCTTTCAGTGAGTCAGTTATGGCCCACAATGTCTCGCCTCGCCCGTACGGCTGTGCCTTTCCTTTCAGGGCTTGTCGGAGGTGGATGACTGCCGCTGCCGGCTGCCACTGGTTCGCTTCCGATACCTCCTGGAATTGTCGGATGAAATATTGGACGTCTCCTGTCCCGTCAAACTCCGGCGTCTTGAAGTGTTCTCTTCGAGAGTTCTTACTCATCTTTTCAAGAATGTCGGTAAGGGCTCCAAACATGCGTCCTGTTGGATGTCTATCCATACTCATGGCACGTCGGGACGTCATGTTGATTGGTCGCTTGATTCCTGTGGGTCGTCTGTCGGGATTCGCTCAGATCCCACTGCTGCCACCAATGTACAGGATTTTATAGTCGGTTGACAACCACTGGTAGCATACACCTGTACACGACCCCAGGTTGCTTGTTGTTACTGTGCACGACCACTGCTACAGCACACGACTGGCTGTCAGTCCCTACCACTGCCTGCCCAGCATAGTCGTACTAGCTGGGTAGGAGACTAGATAGAGTATAGGGCTTTTACAAGCCGGCACTCCTTAGTCGTACTGCAGTGTAGTTGTTCTTGTAGGCGAATGAATAAGGCTTTGTGTTGAAGAGAGAATAGTTTTGTATTGCGTACTGCCTAGCTGAGCTCTTGTCCTGCTCTACTAGACAGAGAGTCTCAGCTGGCTTATATATAAAATATTATGTAATCGCTAGCCTCAGTGGCTAGTCAACAAATGTCAATTGCGTAAAAATATATATATGGGTATGCATAGAGTAAACAAGCTGCCTAGAATAAAGGCCAAGTCACATGAGTGTCTCTTTGTGCTCATGTGCTTTCATAGAGTAATAGTAGCTAGAGTGTATGCTCCTTGTTGTAGGTGAAGCCTTAGTAATTCTACCACATTATTATTATTGGTTATTAATTATTTTGAAGCCAGTACCAACAAAAAAAAGTTTAAAAAAATGAAAAAAACTATTTTTATTATTATTATTTTTATTATTATTTTTATTTATTATTATTTTTATTATTACGTTATCGTTATTATTATTATTATTATTATTACTATTACTATTACTATTACTGTTACTATTACTGTTACTATTACTGTTACTACTACTGTTACTATTACTGTTACTGCTACTGTTACTGCTACTGTTACTGCTACTGTTACTACTACTGTTACTGCTACTGTTACTGCTACTGTTACTGCTACTGTTACTGCTACTGTTACTGCTACTGTTACTGCTACTGTTACTGCTACTGTTACTGCTACTGTTACTGCTACTGTTACTGCTACTGTTACTGCTACTGTTACTGCTACTGTTACTGCTACTGTTACTGCTACTGTTACTGCTACTGTTACTGCTACTGTTACTGCCACTGCCACTGTCACTGCCACTGCCACTGCCACTATTGTTATTGTTGTTATCGTCGTTATCGTCGTTATCGTCGTTATCGTCGTTATCGTCGTAATCGTCGTCATCGTCGCCATCGTCGCCATCGTCGCCATCGTCGCCATCGTCGCCATCGTCGCCATCGTCGCCATCGTCGCCATCGTCGCCATCGTCGCCATCGTCGCCATCGTCGCCATCGTCGCCATCGTCGCCATCGTCGCCATCGTCGCCATCGTCGCCATCGTCGCCATCGTCGCCATCGTCGCCATCGTCGCCATCGTCGCCATCGTCGTCATCGTCGCCATCGTCGCCAGCGTCGCCAGCGTCGTCAGCGTCGTCAGCGTCGTCAGCGTCGTCAGCGTCGTCAGCGTCGTCAGCGTCGTCAGCGTCGTCAGCGTCGTCAGCGTCGTCAGCGTCGTCTGCGTCGTCTGCGTCGTCTGCGTCGTCTGCGTCGTCGTTGTCGTCGTGCTCGTCGTCGTGCTCGTCGTTGTCGTCGTTGTCGTTGTCATTGCCGTTAGTGTTTGTTGCTGTTGCTGTTAGTGTTAGTGTTTGTTGCTGTTGCTGTTGCTATTGCTATTGTTATCGTTCTTTTTATTGTTATCGTTATCGTTATTGTTATCGTTATCGTTTTCGTTATCGTTATCGTTAGCGTTAGCGTTATCGTTAGCGTTAGCATTAGCGTTATTGTTATCGTTATCGTTAGCGTTATCGTTATCGTTAGCATTAGCGTTAGCGTTGTCGTCAGCGTTAGCGTCAGCGTTAGCGTTAGCGCTAGCGCTGGCGCTAGCGTTAGCAGTAGCGTTAGCGTTAGCGTTAGCGTTAGCGTTAGCGTTAGTATTAGTATTAGTATTGTTGGGAAAGGTAGCCAGCACACTCCAGTCGACCTGGACAGTATAAACAATCTAGTACCGAACTCTATTATCCATTATCATACTCCCGAATTCTATTCCATATACTCACTCTTAATTAACATTGTATACTTTGCCTATTCATTATTTTATCTTGTATTGCCAACCATGTGCTGCTGTGCAGTCAAGCTTAACTAAAGACAGCCTTATTGTTAACATTTTGCCTGCCCCTTTATGTTATGGGCCAATCAGGCCAGAAGGCGGAGCCTGTTCTTTTGTGCTACAATTTATTGCTGCCAATTTGTACCCGCCTATTGTGTATATATGTTTGTGTAAGTGCAACAATAAATCAGAGTTAACCTGGCACTCTCACTTCTTCATGATTCTCTCTGCACAGCAAAGACATAAAGAACGAGTAACTAGATGCAAGCACAAGAACAAACAAGCAAGCAAACAAGACAAGCATAAGCACTTAGCAAATAATTAATTAGTGGCAACTTGGACAAGTCGACCAACAGCAAGGACAATAGTCAGTATAAAGTGGTCAGTCCAAGAGACTTACACTGCACACTACCTTCGGGAGTGTGATACTGGAACGATTGTTCAACCTGTTGGTTCGACCCAGTGCAGCTATTCTGCCCGAGCAGGAACTCAGTGGAAAGTAAGGTAGTTAAGACAACTCCTCACTGTGTACAGTCTACGGACTTACAACACTGCAAATCGTGTTCAAACAGAGTAGCCTGCCGACCTTGGGGCTAGCTAGAAGCAATTGCAATACTGCTACTACACTCTCACTGGAAGTGGGCCGCTGTACACGTGGCAGCTACTACTACCCCTCAAATTCCTGTACATTGGTGGCAGCAGTGGGATTGAGAAGAGCCCACACAAAGTCGACCCACTGGAACAGTGAACGTAGGCAGGAAGCAAGATGACTAGCAGACGCCGAGCCGTGAGTTCAGATCGAGATGGCTCCCCATTACAGATTATGGGCACTCTAGCAGACATACTGGATCATATGTCCACCAACAGCAGCAAAGACCGCTTCCGAACTCCACAGTTCAACGGAGAGGGAGACGTCCACATTTTTATTCAACGATTTGAAGAGGTGGCCCGAGCCAACCGTTGGGCGCCAGGAGAAACCACCATTCATTTAAGGCAGGCACTGACAGGCAAGGCAGAGCAGTGTGGAAGGGGGCTCGACCCCCTTGCCATCACACAGGCACTAAAAGCAAGTTTTGGTCTGACCAGGACCGAAGCGCAGCATAGGCTAACCACCTACCGAAAGGCGCACAGAGACACCCTGCGAGAACATGCACTCCAGGTGGAGCGGCTAGTAGAGGCCACGTATGGCAATCTACCCATCTGCAACCAAGTGGAGCTCACCCTCCAAACATTCCAAAGTACCCTAGGCCATGTGTACTTACAGAGACACCTGTTGGCGATACGACACGTAGATCTGGAGGAGGCCGTTTTGGCAGAAAATGAGTTCCTGCAGGTGCAACACCAGCCCTCAGTCCAGTCCAACGTTCGCACAGTACAAGAGGAAGAGTTGGAAGGAGCAGGACCTCCCCCTAAGGTCAACCTCAAGTGCCAAGAAGTAAAGGACCCCCTGGCCAAGTTGCTCAAAACTATCGAGCATTTGAGCAAAGAGGTGGCCGAACTTAAAGATACCACCACCAAACCTCCACCCAGACGCTGCTGGGGCTGTCAACGAACAGGATATGTACGGAGTCAGTGCAAAACTGCTCCCTGGCAACAGAGGCAGGGAAACGAGTACGGCCCGCAGCAGTAGGGACCCCTGCTGGCTGCAAGAGGGCTACCCCAGCTAACCGACCAAGGGAAGAACAGACCAGACGGCCTGTAGAGAAACCAGAGTTCCTTCCACTGAGCAACCGGTTCAGCCCATTGGCCACCGACCTGGCAGAGGAGGAAGAGGAGGAAGACATGGACGAGATGGCCCAGTCGAGGCCCAGTTCCCCAAAGCCACAGAGAAAGGAGCAAACCCGAAGGAAGACACCCCCCCCCCAAACCGAACACCAAGAACCCGATCACAGTCCACTTGAATCAAGTAGAGAGACCTTACAAGTCCAGATACTACTTGCCTGGACGATTGGAAGGACGAACGGTTACGTATCTAATTGATACGGGGTGTAACACCAACCTGGAGTACGACTCTCATGGACTGATGGCCGACGGCACCAGATTACTCTTCTACGGGCTGCTCACGCTGACTGGGCGAATCCGGCATGTTAGGTACGAGGAAACCTTCGTAGTGAGTCAGATTAACGAGGATGTGATCCTCGGGATGCCTTTCCTCGACAAGCAAAACTGCCAGATGGGATTCGACCGCCCAGTTCTCCGCGTACAGGGGAAGGAGTTGACCTGTACAGATAGACACGGAAGGGACCTGGTGTCCAAGGTACAAGTTCAGAGAGATAAACACATTCCACCTCAAGCCGAGGCGACGGTGCCGTGCCACCTGACCAGCCAGACCCCGTGTGCCCAGGGGGTGATAGAAAGCATGGGAGGAGGCTTGTTGTTGGCAACCAGTGTCAACGCACCTGATGATCGTGGACGTGTGCTCGTCTGATGTCTCAACCCCTCTCAAGACAGCCTCCATGTCCCGGCAGGAGAGGTGATCGGCACGTTCATCGGTATAGGACCCCATGAGATACGACCACTGCAGAACCACCCCCCAGAGTCAAGACCCCCGGAAGGGGAGCTGCCACCGCACCTCACCCACCTGTTCTCACAGGCCAGAAAGGGGTGCCAAGACACCCGAGAAGAATGCCAACTCCGAAGCTTGCTCGCCCGCTACCAGGAAGTTTTCAGCCAGCACGATGGAGACATCGGCCGCACACAGCTCGCCGAACACTCCATCCCTGTGGTCCCTGGCACGCGACCAATACGGCTGCCCCCGCACCGGTTGGGCGCAGAAAAGGAGGCAGAGGCCGAACGACAAGTAAAGGAGCCGCTAGCCAAAGATCTGATTGAACCCGCCGAAGGAGCATGGAGCTCTCCGGTGGTGTTGGTACGGAAGAAGGATGACTCCTGGAGATTTTGTGTTGACTACCGCAAATTGAATGATGTCACACAACAGGATGCATATCCGATACCCCGGATCGATGACTCTCTGGACGCTCTCGAAGGAAGCCGGTATTTTAGTACCTTAGACTTGACCAGCGGATACTGGCAAGTACCTTTAGACGAAGACGCACAGGACAAAGCCGCCTTCATAACCCGCAGTGGTCTCTGGCGATGGAAGGTGTTGCCCTTTGGCCTCACCTCGGCTCCTGCCACGTTCCAGCGACTCATGGAGCGAGTACTAAAAGGGCTCCACTGGAAGACGTTACTCCTCTACCTGGACGACGTGATAGTCATTGCTCCCGACTTCACATCCCACATCCAGAGACTAGAGGAAGTGCTACAACGTCTCCAGAGTGCCCACCTAAAGGTGAAGCCCTCGAAGTGCGAACTCCTGAGTCCCCAGGTACGTTACCTCGGACATGTGGTCAGTTCAAAGGGTGTAGCTACCGACCCTGACAAGGTGGAAGCAGTAAAGACTTGGCAGGCTCCACAAGATGTGAAAGCGTTACAAGCGTTTCTGGGAACCGCTGGCTACTACAGGCAGTACTTACCCGATTACGCCACTACGGCCAAGCCGCTCACCGTCCTGACCGGGAAGGAGATTCCTTGGAAGTGGGGAGATATGGAACAGCAGGCGTTCGAGCGTTTGAAGGAAGGTTTGAGCCAGGCACCTATCTTGGGATACCCCGACCCCAAGCTTCCCTACATCCTGGACACAGACGCAAGTGCTGTGGGAGTAGGAGGAGTGCTGTCGCAGGTCCAAGAGGGACAAGAGCGGGTGATAGCCTACTACCGTAAGACCCTGTCTCCCGCCGAGAGGAACTACTGTGTGACGCGACGAGAGCTCCTGGCAGTGATCAAGGCCGCCAAACACTTCCGACTGTACCTGTACAGAAGAGAATTCAAGTTACGCACGGACCATGCTTCCCTACGCTGGTTGTGTAGGAGGAAGGAACCCTCCAACCAGATAGCACGGTGGCTAGAGACACTAGCTGAGTTCAAGTTCAAGCTTGAACACTGACCAGGAGCACAGCACGGTAATGCGGACGGCCTTAGTCGACAGGACCCCTGTATCGACTGTAAGCAGTGCCGAGCAATAGAGCAGAGAGATGGGAGACCCACCCATGCCGAGCTAACCCTGGGGGGATCAGCAGAGCAAAGGGAAAGAACGAATTGGGGACCCACCCATGCCGAGCAAACGGGAAAGAGAGATGGGGGACCCACCCATGCAGAGCAAAAGGGAAGGATGAATGGGGGACCCACCCATGCTGAGCAAAAGGGAAGGACGAATGGGGGACCCACCCATGCTGAGCAAAAGGGAAGGACAAATGGGGGACCCACCCAGGCCGAGCTCACCCGACAGGGACCAGCAGAGCCGAAGGGACAGGTGAACGTAACGGTCACCAACCCCGTAGAGAGTACCAAGGAGCTGGTACAGGCGCAACGAGAGGGGCAACACCCCGTTGCCAAGATCTATGCTGCAGTACAGGCGGAGAGGCAGCTCTCCACTAGAGAGTTAGAGGAAGGGGACACCGAACTGCGGACCCTACATGACCGAATAGAGGCGCTGAGTATCCAACCCAACGGGACGCTGGTCATAAGGTCAGAACACCAGGGACGGGTCAGACTCTGCTCGGTATGTCCACCAGCATGGAGGAATAAGGTCGTGTGGGACACACACCTGATGGCTCATGCCGGGATCAACCGAACTCGGCATCGCTTGCAGCTGGATTGGTATTGGCCTGGGATGTCGGGACTAACACGCAGACTCGTCAAGAGCTGTGAAGTGTGTCAAGTGGCAAAAAGGAGCAATAGACCCACAGCACCCGACGGACAGAGATTGTTGGCAGGCCGACCTTTCCAGAAACTGGCAGTAGATCTAGTAGGGCCCCTACCTCTTACCAAGCGAAAGAATCAGTGGATAATGGTACTTACGGACCATTTCACCCGCTGGCAAGATGCCATTGCACTGCCCGATGCTACCGCTCCTACGGTGGCCACAGCTCTGGACGAAAGAGTGTTTAGTTATTGGGGCCTCCCCGAACAGCTGCACTCGGACCAGGGGGCTCAGTTCGAGTCCTCCTTGCTGGAAGAGCTCTGCACCTTGTGGGGAGTACGGAAGACATGCACCACCCCCTACCACCCCCAAGGGAACGGTATGGTGGAGCGACAGAACCGAACGCTGGGAGATGCACTACGGACACTGATCTTGAGTAAAGGGCAGGACGAATGAGATGGACTGCTCCCCCAGATTATGCGGGCCTGCAGAGCCACACCCAACTCCACTACCAACGAAACTCCAAACCTGCTCATGCTAGGAAGAGAAGTGAGGCTACCCGACCAGTTGACTGGATCACCACCCTCCCTGGACCCCTATAGTGTCAACGAACACACCCTCAGGGTACAGAGGGACCTAGCCACTGCACACGACTACTTAAGAGGCCAACAAGCCAAGCTCAGACAGGAAGAGACGGGGGAACCCCCCCCCCCCCCCCGCTTTAGTAAAGATGAGCTCGTGGTCATTGAGAATAAGCGGCGGACCAAAGGGAGCAATCCTAAGCTCCAACCTAGCTATATAGGACCCTACACTATCACGGAGACCTATCCCAATCACACGTACCGTTTGGAACGAAATGGGCAAGGTTTCACTCAAAATGGACGCCGACTGAAGGCATACCGCACATGCAGAGAAGAGATAGGGCGGGCGCCACCCAGCCGCGAACAGGCCAACCGACCGAACATGCGTGGAGCATATCGGCAACCAGCAGCCCCGCCCCAGGTGGGGCACGCGGACCCCCCACCAGACCGGCCCATAGAGAGGCAACAGGAGGGCAACCCGGCCCCAGAAGAGCAAATAGAAAGGCGACCGAGCACCCCACCACCCCCTACAGAACCAATAGAAAGGGAGACACTACCAAGCTCTCCACCCAGACCATCTACCCCAGTGAGACCACCCACTCCTGAAGCACCCCCCTGTGGATACTGCACCTACAGGACCCCCTGTAGAAGATGTCCACTGGCCACCCCTCAACCCTGCGCCAGTAGCAGTAGAAGAAGGAGGTAGGCCATCAAGAGCAAGGAGGCCGCCTATAAGGTTCACAGACTACCAGTGCTACAGAACCACAGGTAGAAAAGAACCAGAGGCAGGGAATATGCAGGTAAACGTGCCGACAGGAGCACCATCAGAAAGAGCACAAAAAATGGTATATATACCATGGGCCAACGCCGAAGAAACCCCATGCAAATTGGGCTTAAATAAAGATGAAAAGAGAACAAACACGATCAATGGAGATAGATATAAAAGAGAAGAGCAAGAGTGGACAACTACCACAAACGACCACTGCAAGAAAAATACGAACCGAGGGTGGATAACTCCCACTGCGAAAAACATAGAAGTAACGTCACACCACGTGGCCGGTAGAACAAAAGAAATTTCCAGCGAGCGAAATTACAAAACAATTAAACACAACAACGAGCTGCACAGTCAGCAAACAACTCGACAAAGAAACAACTATGGCAGAAAAACGTGAATTATCTATAGAAGAGGACCCCGAATTCGTAGCAGCAATTATGGCAGAGCCGATCAAAAAGAAACACAGGATACCGATGAAGGAAATGCCAGCATCACCAACCAGAGTCGGTAAAGTAACAGTAGAGGAAGGATCGGCCAGGTGCAGAATTAGGCATCATCAACCAAGTGCACCCCCTCCACCAACACACATCTATCGACCTAAGGAGGTGTGGGTGACGGAGGAGACAGCCAGAAAAATGCAACGAGCATTGAAACCAACAGCGAACGACGAGGTATGGCAGTGTGACATCTGTAAGACAGAAAGAAGCAAAAAACGGACAAGCTACCACATTACACAACATTTTGTTTATTTTTTTTGTACATGCGGGCACAAAAGTGCCTCGCGAGACACCATCCTGAAGCACGTAAGGCAACAGAACGGGTCAGAGGAACATGGCGGAGCAGGGAGACCGCTCTATGAAGTCGACCGCGCATCCTACACCGAATTCTGCCAGGTCATGAATTGGCAAAATGCGCCATTATTCGGAACGCCTTCACCCATCAAAGACCGTTCAAGCAGCCCTGCCAACCAGAAGCCAATAAAAAGACGGCTAGGAGATAGAGTGGACCTATCGCAGAAGGTAATCAAAATAGAGTTAGACACAAAAAGAGAAGAGCAGGTGATAAGACAAAGATCGAGTAGAGAGGTGGGAAGGAAAGAGAAAGTAGTATGCCCCACCGATCAAGAGCTAGTAGTAGAGAGAGAAGGATGGAGCGACAAATGGAGACGGAGCGACAAGAGGAGAAGTATAGGAGAATCAAGAGAAACGAGGAAGAGTTTTACCGACTAACTAAGGAGGCGCTAAAATATCTACAGAGAGCCGACGAGCTGAAGGTGGCCATCCAGAAGGACCGCGAATCTTACTAGGACATTTCCCGTTTATTATTATTGGCCCACGAACGCCAATGGGGCGGAGTGTGTTGGGAAATGTAGCCAGCACACTCCAGTCGACCTGGACAGTATAAACAATCTAGTACCGAACTCTATTATCCATTATCATACTCCCGAATTCTATTCCATATACTCACTCTTAATTAACATTGTATACTTTGCCTATTCATTATTTTATCTTGTATTGCCAACCATGTGCTGCTGTGCAGTCAAGCTTAACTAAAGACAGCCTTATTGTTAACGTTTTGCCTGCCCCTTTATGTTATGGGCCAATCAGGCCAGAAGGCGGAGCCTGTTCTTTTGTGCTACAATTTATAGCTGCCAATTTGTACCCGCCTATTGTGTATATATGTTTGTGTAAGTGCAACAATAAATCAGAGTTAACCTGGCACTCTCACTTCTTCATGATTCTATCTGCACAGCAAAGACATAAAGAACAAGTAACTAGATGCAAGCACAAGAACAAACAAGCAAGCAAACAAGACAAGCATAAGCACTTAGCAAATAATTAATTAGTGGCCACTTGGACAAGTAGACCAACAGCAAGGACAATAGTCAGTATAAAGTGGTCAGTCCAATAGACTTACACTGCACACTACCTTCGGGAGTGTGATACTGGAACGATTGTTCAACCTGTTGGTTCGACCCAGTGCAGCTATTCTGCCCGAGCAGGAACTCAGTGGAAAGTAAGGTAGTTAAGACAACTCCTCACTGTGTACAGTCTACGGACTTACAACACTGCAAATCGTGTTCAAACAGAGTAGCCTGCCGACCTTGGGGCTAGCTAGAAGCAATTGCAATACTGCTACTACACTCTCACTGGAAGTGGGCCACTGTACAGGTGGCAGCTACCACTACCCCCCAAATTCCTGTACAGTATTAGTATCAGCATCAGCATCAGCATCAGCATCAGCATCAGCATCATCCTCATCCTCATCCTCATCCTCATCCTCATCCTCATCCTCATCCTCATCATCATCATCATCATCATCATCATTATCAATATCATTATCATCATCATTATCATCATTATTATCATTATCAATATCATTATCATCATCATTATCATTATCATTATTATTGTCATTATCATCATCATTATCATTATTATTATCATTATCAATATCATTATCATTATCAATTGTTATCGTTATTGTTATTGTTATTGTTAGCGTTATTGTTATCGTTATTGTTATCGTTATTATTATTGTTATTGTTATCGTTATTATTATCGTTATTGTTATCGTTATTATTATCGTTATTGTAATCGTTATTGTAATCGTTATTGTTATCGTCGTCGTCGTCATCGTCGTTATCGTTGTCGTTGTTGTTGTTGTTATTGTTATTATTATTGTTATTGTTGTTGTTGTTATTGTTATTGTTATTTTTGTTGTTGTTGTTATTGTTAGCCATACAGATATAATCTGTATGGCTATTGTTTTAGTAGGTTTTATTAGCCATACAGATATAATCTGTATGGCTATTGTTTTAGTAGGTTTTATTATTACCCATACAGATATAATCTGTATGGCTATTGTTTTAGTAGGTTTTATTATTATTATTAGCCATACAGATATAATCTGTATGGCTATTGTTTTAGTAGGTTTTATTAGCCATACAGATATAATCTGTATGGCTATTGTTTTAGTAGGTTTTATTAGCCATACAGATATAATCTGTATGGCTATTGTTTTAGTAGGTTTTCTTATTATTAGCCATACAGATATAATCTGTATGGCTATTGTTTTAGTAGGTTTTATTATTATTATTATTATTTTTCTTTCGCGAACTTTCTTCTTCTATAACTACAGATTCGCTGATCGGAACTCTCTAAAAAATAGTTGGTTACGTAGGGACACATCTGAAATTTTATGAAAGTATTTTTCTCCAGTTAAGAAAGTCACGGTGTCACAGCTATTCCACTTTCCGCAAGCCTCTTCAACAGCCATTTTTGTTCAATAAATGCTAAATAGCTCTGTCACTTTCCATCAAAACTGCATGATTTTTATGTGAGGGTGTGCAGCTATGGTAGATGTACACAGGCATCAAAAGTTTTCAATAGTAAGTTTACAAGTTTTTCAAGGAGAGGCAATTTTTGATGATTTTGAGAAAATTTGAACTTTTTTGCTGGAAGAAATTCCAATCTAAACTGTGGAAATACAAGCAGATATGGCGTGTTTTCTCACAGGAGGGGCCTATTAGGACGTTATGTCATGACACGACGTTGTTGAGTGAACTGCAGTTTGATCAACAACGTCGCGTCATGACACAACGTCATAGTCTGCTGTAAGAAATTCCAATATAAACTGTTGGAATACAAGTAGATATGGCAGGTTTTCTCACAGGAGAGGCCTATTAGGACTTTAAGTCATGACACGACGTCTTTAAGCAAGCAGCAGTTTGATCAACAACGTTGTGAACTGAGCTGCGTAATGACACAACGTCATAGTCTGCTCAAACGAATAGAGACATTTGCATTGAGTAACTTACTTGGAATGTTGCCAAGTGCATGTGTACTTTGACAGACCATTTAGAGAGTTGCCTGCCACCTCGGAGAAGACAACTCCGAACGAAACACTTATATTGCTCTTTAACTTTTGAACCGTTTGTCGCAAGTCACTAAAACTTTTTTTAATCAAAGCCATGTGTGCATGTTTTACAGCCAATAATGCCGCATACAATGGTTTCACACCACTACACGCTCTTCCATGAAAACTCAAAGCAATACCAGTTTTTATTGGTTCTTACGTTGTTCATAACCGATCTTGGAAGACACATTGATTCAGTCACATTGATTAACATTCCGAAAAAAATGAACAGTAGTAATATATAAGCAGAACTGGGTTGCTTATGTTTTTGGATGTTAAACATTATACAGAGAGGACAACTTTTAAGTTATATGTGCATTTATCGTCAATATGCACAGCTTGTCTGATCTAAATGTTATATTCTGTCACTACAGTAATTGCCTAAAAACTTTGAAAGATTTGTTGAGAGGGTAACTCCTAAAATAAACCAGTTTCCGTCTTGACAAGGGAAGTTAGTCGTGTAAAAACAACTGGATACGTTCATAATCATTCAAACCATGAGCTGCTTACTTGGAAAGCTGCCAAATTGTTTTGCATCATGTAATTTCCTTAATAGCTGCGTTTTCCATCAGATACCGAGAGGATAACTCCTCAAAAATTGGATTTTTCTCCATAACTTTCGAACCGTAATTCGAAAATGGATCATTTATTTTTCGTCAGACTGAGCATCTGTATGGCTTTTAATTTTTCTACAGAAAAAATAATCTTTTCTAGTTATTTTTCTTTCGCCGCAGTCTAACCACTGGATTTCAGTTTCTGTCTTCTTCTATAACTACAGATTCGCTGATCGGACTTCTCTAAAAGATAGTTGGTTACGTAGGGACACATCTGAACTTTTATGAAAGTATTTTTCTCGAGTTAAGAAAGTCACGGTGTCACAGCTATTCCACTTTCCGCAAGCCTCTTCAACAGCCATTTTAGTTCAATAAATGCTAAATAGCTCTGTCACTTTTCATCAAAACTGCATGATTTTTATGTGAGGGTGTGCAGCTATGGTAGATGTACACAGGCATCAAAAGTTTTCAATAGTAAGTTTACAAGTTTTTCAAGGAGAGGCAATTTTTAATGATTTTGAGAAAATTTGAACTTTTTTGCTGGAAGAAATTCCAATCTAAACTGTGGAAATACAAGCAGATATGGTGTGTTTTCTCACAGGAGGGGCCTATTAGGACGTTATGTCATGACACGACGTTGTTGAGTGAACTGCAGTTTGATCAACAACGTTGTGAACTGAGCTGCGTAATGACACAACGTCATAGTCTGCTCAAACGAATAGAGACATTTGCATTGAGTAACTTACTTGGAATGTTGCCAAGTGCATGTGTACTTTGACAGACCATTTAGAGAGTTGCTTGCCACATCGGAGAAGACAACTCCGAACGAAACACTTATATCGCTCTTTAACTTTTGAACCGTTTGTCGCAAGTCACTAAAACTTTTTTTAATCAAGGCCATGTGTGCATGTTTTACAGCCAATAATGCCGCATACAATGGTTTCACACCACTACACGCTCTTCCATGAAAACTCAAAGCAATACCAGTTTTTATTGGTTCTTACGTTGTTCATAACCGATCTTGGAAGACACATTGATTCAGTCACATTGATTAACATTCCGAAAAAAATGAACAGTAGTAATATATGAGCAGAACTGGGTTGCTTATGTTTTTGGATGTTAAACATTATACAGAGAGGACAACTTTTAAGTTATATATGCATTTATTGTCAATATGCACAGCTAGTCTGATCTAAATGTTATATTCTGTCACTACAGTAATTGCCTTAAAACTTTGAAAGATTTGTTGCGAGGGTAACTCCTAAAATAAAGGGAAGCTAGTCGTGTAAAAACAACTGGATGCGTTCATAATCATTCAAACCATGAGCTGCTTACTTGGAAAGCTGCCAAATTGTTTTGCATCATGTAATTTCATTAATAGCTGCGTTTTCCATCAGATACCGAGAGGATAACTCCTCAAAGATCGCATTTTTCTCCATAACTTTCGAACCGTAAGTCGAAAATGGATCATTTTTTTTCCGTCAGACTGAGCATCTGTATGGCTTTTAATTTTTCTACAGAAAAAATAATCTTTTCTAGTTATTATTATTATTATTATTATTATTATTATTTTTCTTTCGCGAACTTTCTTCTTCTATAACTACAGATTCGCTGATCGGAACTCTCTAAAAAATAGTTGGTTACGTAGGGACATATCTGAAATTTTATGAAAGTATTTTTCTCGAGTTAAGAAAGTAACGGTGTCACAGCTATTCCACTTTCCGCAATCCTCTTTAACAGCTATTTTTGTTCAATAAATGCTAAATAGCTCTGTCACTTTTCATCAAAACTGCATGATTTTTATATGGGGGTGTGCAGCTATGGTATATGTACATAGGCATCAACAGTTTTCAATAGTAAGTTTACAAGTTTTTCAAGGATAGGCAATTTTTAATGATTTTGAGAAAATTTGAACTTTTTTGCTGGAAGAAATTCCAATTTAAACTGTTGAAATTACAGGTAGATATGGCGTGTTTTCTCACAGGAGGGGCCTATTAGGACGTTATGTCATGACACAACGTTGTTGAGTGAACTGCAGTTTGATCAAGGACGTTGCGTCATGACACACCGTCATAGTCTGCTGGAAGAAATTCCAATATAAACTGTTGGAATACAAGTAGATATGGCAGGTTTTCTCACAGGAGAGGCCTATTAGGACTTTAAGTCATGACAGACGTCTTTAAGCAAGCAGCAGTTTGATCAACGTCGTTGTGAAGTGAGCTGTGTAATGACACAATGTCATAGTCTGCTCAAACGAATAGAGCCATGAGCATTGAGTAACCTACTTGGAATGTTGCCAAGTGCATGAGTACTTTGACATACCATTTAGAGAGTTGCCTGCCATCTCGGAGAAGATAACTCCGAACAAAACACTTATATTGCTCTTTAACTTTTGAACTGTTTGTCGCAAGTCACTAAAACTTTTTTTAATCAAAGCCATGTGTGCATGTTTTACAGCCAATAATGCCGCATACAATGGTTTCACAACACAACACGCTCTTCCATTTAAACTCAAAGAAATACCAGTTTTTATTGGTTCTTACGTTGATCATAACCGATCTTGGAAGACACATTGATTAAGTCACATTGAGTAACATTCCGAAAAAATAATGAACAGTAGTAATATATGAGCAGAACAGGGTTGTTTATGTTTTTGAATGTTAAACATTCTACAGAGAGGACAACTCATAGGTTGCATGTAAATATATCATCAAATTGCGCAGCTTCTCTCATCAAAATATCTTGTTCTGTCACTATAGTAACTGCCTGAAACTTTGAAAGTTTTGTTGAGAGGGTAACTCCTAAAATAAACCAGTTTCCGTCTTGACAAGGGAAGTTAGTCGTGTAAAAACAACTGGATGCGTTCATAATCATTCAAACCATGAGCTGTTTACTTGGAAAGCTGCCAAATTGTTTTGCATCATGTAATTTCATTAATAGCTGCGTTTTCCATCAGATACCGAGAGGATAACTCCTCAAAAATCGCATTTTTCTCCATAACTTTCGAACCGTAAGTCGAAAATGGATCATTTTTTTTCATCAGACTGAGCATCTGTATGGCTTTTATTTTCTCTACAGAGAAAACATTTTAGTCTAGTTATTATTATTATTATTATTATTATTTTTCTTTCGCGAACTTTCTTCTTCTATAACTACAGATTCGCTGATCGGAACTCTCTAAAAAATAGTTGGTTACGTAGGGACACATCTGAAATTTTATGAAAGTATTTTTCTCGAGTTAAGAAAGTAACGGTGTCACAGCTATTCCACTTTCCGCAAGCCTCTTCAACAGCTATTTTTGTTCAATAAATGCTAAATAGCTCTGTCACTTTTCATCAAAACTGCATGATTTTTATATGGGGGTGTGCAGCTATGGTATATGTACACAGGCATCAACAGTTTTCAATAGTAAGTTTACAAGTTTTTCAAGGAGAGGCAATTTTTAATGATTTTGAGAAAATTTGAACTTTTTTGCTGGAAGAAATTCCAATTTAAACTGTTGAAATTACAGGTAGATATGGCGTGTTTTCTCACAGGAGGGGCCTATTAGGACGTTATGTCATGACACAACGTTGTTGAGTGAACTGCAGTTTGATCAAGGACGTTGCGTCATGACACACCGTCATAGTCTGCTGGAAGAAATTCCAATATAAACTGTTGGAATACAAGTAGATATGGCAGGTTTTCTCACAGGAGAGGCCTATTAGGACTTTAAGTTATGACACGACGTCTTTAAACAAGCAGCAGTTTGATCAACGTCGTTGTGAAGTGAGCTGTGTAATGACACAACGTCATAGTCTGCTGGAAGAAATTCCAATATAAACTGTTGGAATACAAGTAGATATGGCAGGTTTTCTCACAGGAGAGGCCTATTAGGACTTTAAGTTATGACACGACGTCTTTAAACAAGCAGCAGTTTGATCAACGTCGTTGTGAAGTGAGCTGTGTAATGACACAACGTCATAGTCTGCTCAAACGAATAGAGACATTTGCATTGAGTAACTTACTTGGAATGTTGCCAAGTGCATGTCTACTTTGACAGACCATTTAGAGAGTTGCCTGCCACCTCGGAGAAGACAACTCCGAACAAAACCCTTGTATTGCTCTTTAACTTTTGAACCCTTTGTCGCAAGTCACTAAAGCTTTTTTTAATCAAAGCCATGTGTGCATGTTTTACAGCCAATAATGCCGCATACAAAGGTTTCACACCACTACACGCTCTTCCATGAAATTTCAAAGCAATACCAGTTTTTATTGGTTCTTACGTTGATCATAACCAATTTTGGAAGACACATTGATTCAGTCACATTGACTAACATTCCGAAAAAAAATGAACAGTAGTAATATATGAGCGGAACTGGGTTGCTTATGTTTTTGGATGTTAAACATTATACAGAGAGGACAACTCCTAAGTTATATTAACATATATCATCAAATTGCGCAGCTGGTCTCATCTAATTGTTATGTTCTGTCACTATAGTAACTGCCTAAAAACTTTGAACGTTTTGTTGAGAGGGTAACTCCTAAAATAAATCAATTTCTGTCTTGGTCAGGCAATTTGGGCGTATAAAAACAACTTGATGCGTTCATAATCATTCAAGCCATGAGCTGCTTACTTGGAAAGCTGCCAACTTTCTTTGTACCATGTAAAGTTACTAATAGTTGCCTTTTCAGATGGAATCCGAGAGGATAACTCCTCAAAAATGCATTTTGCTCCATAACTTTTGAACCGTAAGTCGAATTTGAACAATTTTTTTTTCATCGACTCTTGCATCTGTATGGCTTTCATTTTCTCTACAGAGAAAACATTTTAGTCTAGTTATTATTATTAGCCATACAGATATAATCTGTATGGCTATTGTTTTAGTAGGTTTTATTATTATTATTATTATTATTATTATTATTTTTCTTTCGCGAACTTTCTTCTTCTATAACTACAGATTCGCTGATCGGAACTCTCTAAAAAATAGTTGGTTACGTAGGGACACATCTGAAATTTTATGAAAGTATTTTTCTCGAGTTAAGAAAGTAACGGTGTCACAGCTATTCCACTTTCCGCAAGCCTCTTCAACAGCTATTTTTGTTCAATAAATGCTAAATAGCTCTGTCACTTTTCATCAAAACTGCATGATTTTTATATGAGGGTGTGCAGCTATGGTATATGTACACAGGCATCAACAGTTTTCAATAGTAAGCTTACAAGTTTTTCAAGGAGAGGCAATTTTTAATGATTTTGAGAAAATTTGAACTTTTTTGCTGGAAGAAATTCCAATTTAAACTGTTGAAATTACAGGTAGATATGGCGTGTTTTCTCACAGGAGGGGCCTATTAGGACGTTATGTCATGACACAACGTTGTTGAGTGAACTGCAGTTTGATCAAGGACGTTGCGTCATGACACACCGTCATAGTCTGCTGGAAGAAATTCCAATATAAACTGTTGGAATACAAGTAGATATGGCATGTTTTCTCACAGGAGAAGCCTATTAGGACTTTAAGTCATGACACGACGTCTTTAAGCAAGCAGCAGTTTGATCAATGTCGTTGTGAAGTGAGCTGTGTAATGACACAACGTCATAGTCTGCTCAAACGAATAGAGCCATGAGCATTGAGTAACCTACTTGGAATGTTGCCAAGTGCATGAGTACTTTGACATACCATTTAGAGAGTTGCCTGCCATCTCGGAGAAGACAACTCCGAACAAAACACTTATATTGCTCTTTAACATTTGAACCGTTTGTCGCAAGTCACTAAAACTTTTTTTAATCAAAGCCATGTGTGCATGTTTTACAGCCAATAATGCTGCATACAATGGTTTCACACCACAACACGCTCTTCCATTTAAACTCAAAGAAATACCAGTTTTTATTGGTTCTTACGTTGATCATAACCGATCTTGGAAGACACATTGATTAAGTCACATTGACTAACATTCCGAAAAAATAATGAACAGTAGTAATATATGAGCAGAACAGGGTTGTTTATGTTTTTGAATGTTAAACATTCTACAGAGAGGACAACTCTTAGGTTGCATGTAAATATATCATCAAACTGCGCAGCTTCTCTCATCAAAATATTATGTTCTGTCACTATAGTAACTGCCTGAAACTTTGAAAGTTTTGTTGAGAGGGTAACTCCTAAAATAAACCAGTTTCCGTCTTGACAAGGGAAGTTAGTCGTGTAAAAACAACTGGATGCGTTCATAATCATTCAAACCATGAGCTGTTTACTTGGAAAGCTGCCAAATTGTTTTGCATTATGTAATTTCATAGATAGCTGCGTTTTCCATCAGATACCGAGAGGATAACTCCTCAAAAATCGCATTTTTGTCCATAACTTTCGAACCGTAAGTCGAAAATGGATCATTTTTTTTTCGTCAGACTGAGCATCTGTATGGCTTTTAATTTTTCTACAGAAAAAATAATCTTTTCTAGTTATTATTATTTTTCTTTCGCGAACTTTCTTCTTCTATAACTACAGATTCGCTGATCGGAACTCTCTAAAAAATAGTTGGTTACGTAGGGACACATCTGAAATTTTATGAAAGTATTTTTCTCGAGTTAAGAAAGTCACGGTGTCACAGCTATTCCACTTTCCGCAAGCCTCTTCAACAGCTATTTTTGTTCAATAAATGCTAAATAGCTCTGTCACTTTCCATCAAAACTGCATGATTTTTATATGGGGGTGTGCAGCTATGGTATATGTACACAGGCATCAACAGTTTTCAATAGTAAGTTTACAAGTTTTTCAAGGAGAGGCAATTTTTAATGATTTTCAGAAAATTTGAACTTTTTTGCTGGAAGAAATTCCAATTTAAACTGTTGAAATTACAAGTAGATATTGCGTGTTTTCTCACAGGAGGGGCCTATTAGGACGTTATGTCATGACACAACGTTGTTGAGTGAACTGCAGTTTGATCAAGGACCTTATGAAGTGAGCTGCGTCATGACACAACGTCATAGTCTGCTCAAACGAATAGAGGCATTAGCGTTGAGTAACTTGCTTGGAATGTTGCCAATTGCAGTTGGATCAACAACGTTATGAACTGAGCTGCGTAATGACGCAACGTCATAGTTCATTCAAGTGAATAGAGGCATTAGCATTAACTAGCTTGCTTGGAATGTTGCCAAATGCATGTGTACTTTGACAGGCAATTCAGAGAGTTGCCTGCCATCTCAGAGAAGAAAACTCCTAACAGAACCCTCATATTGCTTTTTAACTTCTGAACCATTTGTTGCAAGTCACTAAAACTTTTTTTAATCAAAGCCATGTGTGCATGTTTTACAGCCAATAATGCCATATACAATGGTTTCACACCACAACACGCTTTTCCATTAAAACTCAAAGCAATAACAGTTTTTATTGGTTCTTACTTACGTTGATCATAACCGATTTTGGAAGACCCATTGATTCAGTCACATTGACTAACATTCCGAAGAAAAAATGAACAGTAGTAATATATGAGCAGAACTGTGTTGTTTGTGTGTATTGATGTTAAACATTAAACAGAGAGGACAACTCCTAAGTTATATTAACATATATCATCGAATTGCGCAGCTGATCTCGTCTAATTGTTATGTTCTGTCACTATAGTAACTGCCTAAAAACTTTGAAAGTTTTGTTGAGAGGGTAACTCCTAAAATAATTCAATTTCCGTCTTGGTCAGGCAATTTGGGCGTATAAAAACAACTTGATGCGTTCATAATCATTCAAGCCATGAGATGCTTACTTGGAAAGCTGCCAACTTTCTTTGTACCATGTAAAGTTACTAATAGTTGCCTTTTCAGATGGATTCCGAGAGGATAACTCCTCAAAAAATGCATTTTGCTTCATAACTTTTGAACCGTAAGTCGAATTTGAACAATTTTTTTTTCATCGAACCGTGCATCTGTATGGCTTTTATTTTCTCTACAGAGAAAAGATTTTAGTCTAGTTATTATTATTATTATTATTATTATTATTATTTTTCTTTCGCGAACTTTCTTCTTCTATAACTACAGATTCGCTGATCGGAACTCTCTAAAAAATAGTTGGTTACGTAGGGACACATCTGAAATTTTATGAAAGTATTTTTCTCGAGTTAAGAAAGTAACGGTGTTACAGCTATTCCACTTTCCGCAAGCCTCTTCAACAACTATTTTTGTTCAATAAATGCTAAATAGCTCTGTCACTTTTCATCAAAACTGCATGATTTTTATATGGGGGTGTGCAGCTATGGTATATGTACACAGGCATCAATAGTTTTCAATAGTAAGTTTACAAGTTTTTCAAGGAGAGGCAATTTTTAATGATTTTGAGAAAATTTGAACTTTTTTGCTGGAAGAAATTCCAATTTAAACTGTTGAAATTACAGGTAGATATGGCGTGTTTTCTCACAGGAGGGGCCTATTAGGACGTTATGTCATGACACAACGTTGTTGAGTGAACTGCAGTTTGATCAAGGACGTTGCGTCATGACACACCGTCATAGTCTGCTGGAAGAAATTCCAATATAAACTGTTGGGATACAAGTAGATATGGCAGGTTTTCTCACAGGAGAGGCCTATTAGGACTTTAAGTCATGACACGACGTCTTTAAGCAAGCAGCAGTTTGATCAACGTCGTTGTGAAGTGAGCTGTGTAATGACACAACGTCATAGTCTGCTCAAACGAATACAGCCATGAGCATTGAGTAACCTACTTGGAATGTTGCCAAGTGCATGAGTACTTTGACATACCATTTAGAGAGTTGCCTGCCATCTCGGAGAAGATAACTCCGAACAAAACACTTATATTGCTCTTTAACTTTTGAACCGTTTGTCGCAAGTCACTAAAACTTTTTTAAATCAAAGCCATGTGTGCATGTTTTACAGCCAATAATGCCGCATACAATGGTTTCACACCACAACACGCTCTTCCATTTAAACTCAAAGAAATACCAGTTTTTATTGGTTCTTACGTTGATCATAACCGATCTTGGAAGACACATTGATTAAGTCACATTGACTAACATTCCGAAAAAATAATGAACAGTAGTAATATATGAGCAGAACAGGGTTGTTTATGTTTTTGAATGTTAAACATTCTACAGAGAGGACAACTCTTAGGTTGCATGTAAATATATCATCAAATTGCGCAGCTTCTCTCATCAAAATATTATGTTCTGTCACTATAGTAACTGCCTGAAACTTTGAAAGTTTTGTTGAGAGGGTAACTCCTAAAATAAACCAGTTTCCGTCTTGACAAGGGAAGTTAGTCGTGTAAAAACAACTGGATGCGTTCATGATCATTCAAACCATGAGCTGTTTACTTGGAAAGCTGCCAAATTGTTTTGCATCATGTAATTTCATTAATAGCTGCGTTTTCCATCAGATACCGAGAGGATAACTCCTCAAAAATTGCATTTTTCTCCATAACTTTCGAACCGTAAGTCGAAAATGGATCATTTTTTTTTCTTCAGACTGAGCATCTGTATGGCTTTTATTTTCTCTACAGAGAAAACATTTTAGTCTAGTTATTATTATTATTATTATTTTTCTTTCGCGAACTTTCTTCTTCTATAACTACAGATTCGCTGATCGGAACTCTCTAAAAAATAGTTGGTTACGTAGGGACACATCTGAAATTTTAGGAAAGTATTTTTCTCGAGTTAAGAAAGTCACGGTGTCACAGCTATTCCACTTTCCGCAAGCCTCTTCAACAGCCATTTTTGTTCAATAAATGCTAAATAGCTCTGTCACTTTTCATCAAAACTGCATGATTTTTATATGGGGGTGTGCAGCTATGGTAGATGTACACACGCATCAAAAGTTTTCAATAGTAAGTTTACAAGTTTTTCAAGGAGAGGCAATTTTTAATGATTTTGAGAAAATTTGAACTTTTTTGCTGGAAGAAATTCCAATCGAAACTGTGGAAATACAAGCAGATATGGCGTGTTTTCTCACAGGAGGGGCCTATTAGGACATTATGTCATGACACGACGTTGTTGAGCGAACTGCAGTTTGATCAACAACGTCGCGTCATGACACAACGTCATAGTCTGCTGGAAGAAATTCCAATATAAACTGTTGGAAGACAAGTAGATATGGCAGGTTTTCTCACAGGAGAGGCCTATTAGGACTTTAAGTCATGACACGACGTCTTTAAGCAAGCAGCAGTTTGATCAACAACGTTGTGAACTGAGCTGCGTAATGACACAACGTCATAGTCTGCTCAAACGAAAAGAGGCATTAGCATTGAGTAACTTACTTGGAAAGTTGCCAAGTGCATGTGTACTTTGACAGACCATTTAGAGAGTTGCCTGCCACCTCGGAGAAGACAACTCCGAACGAAACACTTATATTGCTTTTTAACTTCTGAACCGTTTGTTGCAAGTCACTAAAACTTTTTTTAATCAAAGCCATGTGTGCATGTTTTACAGCAAATAATGCAGTATATAATGGTTTCACACCACAACACTTTCTTCCATTAAAACTCAAAGCAATACCAGTTTTTATTGGTTCTTACGTGGATCATAACCGATCTTGGAAAAAACTTCAATTCAGTCACATCGACTAACATTCCGAAAAAATAATGATTAGTAGTAATATATGAGCAGAACTGGGTTGTTCATGTTTTTGAATGTTAGACGATAAACAGAGAGGACAATTTATAAGTTATATGTACATATATCATCAAATTGCGCAGCTTGTCTCATCTAACGGTTATGTTCTATCACTAGAGTAACTGCCTAAAAACTTTGAGAGTTTTGTTGAGAGGGTAACTCCTAAAATAAACCAGTTTCCGTCTTGACAAGGGAAGTTAGTCGTGCAAAAACAACTGAATGCGCTCATAATCATTCAAACCATGAGCTGCTTACTTGGAAAGCTGCCAATTTACTTTGCATCATGTAATTTCATTAATAGCTGCGTTTTCAATCAGATACCGAGAGGATAACTTCTCAAAAAGTGCATTTTCACCATAACTTTTGAACCGTAAGTCGAATTTGAACAATTTTTTTTTCGTTGAACCGTGCATCTGTATGGGTTTTATTTTCTCTACAGAGAAAACATTTTAGTCTAGTTATTATTTTTCTTTCGCCGCATTCTAACCACTAGATTTCAGTTTCTGTCTTCTTCTATAACTACAGATTCGCTGATTAGAACTCTCTAAAAATTAGTTGGTTACGTAGGGGTACATCTGGAAATTAACGAAATATTTTTTTTCAAGTTAAAAAAGTTACCACGTCACAGCTATTCCACTTTTCGCACGCCTCTTCAACAGCCATTTTCGTTCAATAAATGCTGAATAACTCTGTCACTTTTCATCTAAACTGCATGATATTTATATGAGGGTGTGCGGCTATGGTAGATGTATACAGGCATCAAAAGTTTTCAATAGCAAGTTTACAAGTTTTTCAAGGAGAGGCAATTTTTAGTGATTTTCAGAAAATTCGAACTTTTTCACTGGAAGAGATTCCGTTCTAAACTGTTGTAATACAAGTAGATATGGCATGTTTTCCCACAGCAGGGGCCTATTACGACGTTATGTCATGACACAACGTTGTTGAGTGAACTGCAGTTTGATCAAGGACGTCGCGTCATGACACAACGGCATAGTCTGCTGGAAGAAATTCCAATATAAACTGTTGGAATACAAGTAGATATGGCAGGTTTTCTCACAGGAGAGGCCTATTAGGACTTTAAGTCATGACACGACGTCTTTAAGCAAGCAGCAGTTTGATCAACAACGTTGTGAACTGAGCTGCGTAATGACACAACGTCATAGTCTGCTCAAACGAAAAGAGGCATTAGCATTGAGTAACTTACGTGGAATGTTGC